>CM077657.1:8240000-8685000 GCA_039707465.1 Rhabdophis nuchalis | reverse complement strand
ACCAGTCTTAAAAGAGCCGACTTTGCAGACCCCTGCCCTAGGTTGCCTCGGTAGTTTGGTAACATTCTCCACATAAGTTTGCATCTCAAATATAATTTGAGAGGATTTTTTAATCACCCTTGGAGCACATCTGGTCAACAAATTGGCGGATTTTATTTAGAGATTTTTCAAATATAACTCTAATACTTTAGGGGGGGAGGATATCCTATAAGACTGGCATCCAGGGGTGAAATCCTGCAGGTTCTGACAGGTTCTGGAGAACTGGTTGTGGAAATTTTGAGTAGTTTGGAGAACCGGCAAATGTCACCTCTGGCTGGCCCCAGAGTGGGGAGGGAATGGAGATTTTGCAGTATCCTTCCCCTGCCATGCCCACCAAGCCACACCACGCCCACCAAGCCATACCCACAGAACCGATAGTAAAAAAAAAAATTGAATTTCACCACTGCTGGCATCAAAGCACATTTCCTCCCACCCACCAAAGTAGCTCATGACCCAGCAGGACCCCTCCCCCTCCCTTGCAAGATCTGATGGAGCAGGCTGATATAATATTAAAAGAGATTAACGCTACTATTAAAAATAGTAATATTAAAAGTTATCTTTCCTATGCTTTTCAATATTTTCATGGAAGACAATATATATATATATATTATTTTGTAATGATAATTAGTTCCTACCAATTGGCTAGGATGCCTGTTGCATATCACCAAGGTTCCTAAATTTTAGCATTCACAATGGACGGTACGTTACAAATATTTGATGACGTTTCCATATTGTATGTGTCTTGTCTGTTTTTATTAAAAGGCATGAAAATAAATAACCTCCTTTTTTATTCCTTCTGATGTTTTTTTTTTAAAAATCAAACCTTTTGGTGGGCACTGTAATCATTGTGCTAAATGAGATTTTCTGTAGGACTGTTCTGATTTTTTTTAAACTAATGATAAGTTTATTGCAGCAAGGATTCTTCTGCTAAGGACTTTTGACAAAAAAAAAATTATTCCTGCGTTTCGAATTCTTTCTCTTAAGCGTGTATGTTTGGGGGGAGGGAATATTCTAAATCTGTGCAAATGCTCCTCCTTCATTTCAGAGGATAGCCATCATTCTGTCTGTGTTTTAAGCATCATGAGTTGTGTCCAGTGTGCTCAAGGATTTTTCTTTTGTTTCTCTCTCTTTTTTTTTTTTTTGACACTCAGGCCCAATCACTGTCCTGGCTGAATTGCTTGCATTGCTCATAGCTACGTCCAAAAATCATAACTGGGGACACTTGCTCTGAAGTTTGGCTTTCAATCATGAACATCAGGTGGCATGAGGTTGCTTGTGATTATTGTGCATGTGCCATTGCCATTTCATTGTTGCTTGGCACCAGTAGTAGCAACTGTGAGAGGGATCTTGGAATCCTAGTGGACAACCATTTAAATAGAAGCCAGCAGTGTGCAGCAGCTGCCAAAAATGCCAACACAGTTCTAGGCTGCGTAAACAGAGGGATAGAATCTAGATCACGTGAAGTGTTAATACCACTTTATAAGGCCTTGGTAAGGCCACACTTGGAATATTGCATACAGTTTTTGTCACCACGATGTAGAAAAGACGTGGAGACTCTGGAAAGAGTGCAGAGAAGAGCAACCAAGATGATTAGGGGACTGGAGGCTAAAACATATGAAGAACGGTTGCAGGAACTGGGTATGTCTAGTTTAATAGAAAGAAGGACCAGGGGAGACATGATAGCAGTCTTTCGATATCTCAGAGGGTGCCACAAAGAAGAGGGAGTCAAACTATTCTCCAAGGCACCTGGGGGCAGGACAAGAAGCAATGGGTGGAAACTAATCAAGGAAAGAAGCAACTTAGAACTAAGGAGAAATTTCCTGACAGTTAGAACAATTAACCTCTGGAACAGCTTGCCTCCAGAAGTTGTGAATGCCCCAACCCTGGAAGTCTTTAAGAAGATGTTAGATAGCCATTTGTGTGAAATGGTATAAAGTTCCTGCCCACGCAGGGGGTTGGACTAGAAGACCTACAAGGTCCCTTCCAACTCTGCTATTGTATAAACCACAGTGAACAACAAAAATCAGGACACAAAACGCTGAACTAATTGATGAAAGGTGAAACAGCTTTCTCCAGCCCTGAGCTCTCTTGCCATAATATTGCTGCCTTGACATAAAAAAGAGAACCTGGATTTTAAGAAGATGCACTCTTAAGTTCTGTCTAGAATAGAAGATTGGAGAACGAAAGAGTATAATTTGGTGTTAAGATGGGCAAGCATTGTAAGAGAAGAAGCATATCGTGGGGATAGAGTCAAGAGAGAACTAAGCCTAGAATCGTTACATGTCCACAAAGGCTCCAAATCCAACCCCTCCTGAATTCCATTTACGCTTCCCTATCTCATTTAACTCTTACTTAACTCAATTTAATGCTGTCAGTTGACTAGATTCTTGATATAGGGGTGAGCAATAAATCAGCTTAATTGGAATTTAATGTGTAGTCCTGATTCTTTGTGACTGACCAGCATAATGGATTTGGTAATCGGGATGACCACAAGATGTTAGTGAGCAGATAAGAATTTTCTGTATTTTGGTGATGGTCCAGCTTTGGTAGGCTTGAAGTATTCAAACATCCTTCTTACATGCAGAAGGACCCAGATTTAGTACTGGAGTGGAAAACAGCAATCTGGAACTAAAGCAATGATGTCATAGTTTCTTGGACAAGGCAAGATTTTAGTGCTGTGGGCACTTTTGGAAACTTTAGAACACATGGGGCTGTTGCTAAATGGACTTCATGGGCCCCATGAGGAGACACTTGCATGGCTTAATATCTATGGAGATTCTCCATCACCCAGGTCATGGTTGTCCCAAAAGTGCTTTTCAAAAGGTAACTGGACTTTCTTGTGTTTTTTTTTCCTTGAAGAACTGAAGTTTGGAACAGAACTGAACTGAAGCTTGCTTGCAGAAGTGAAGAAGCTTCTTGGATGAGAAGTGAGACATTTTCAAGGGGAAAAAAATCAAGAAAGCCCACTTGTCTTTTGAAAACGCACCTTTGGGACTTGCGTGGCTTATTCTTTCCCCCGTTTCTCCTGCTGCCCCTTATTTTTTATTTACTAAGAATGCCCAAATAAGGCCCAGAAGCATTCTAAATGAAGATGCTTCTACAGCAGGGGTCCCCAAACTTGGCAACTTTCAGAGTTGTGGACTTCAATTCCCTGAATTCTCCAGCCAGCAGAATTCTCTGGGGCTTGAAGTCCACAAGTCTTAAAGTTGCCAAGTTTGAAGACCCCTGTTCTACAGGCTGGTTCCTTCCCTTTCAGAATTAACTAATTAATATTACATATTTCTAAACTGCCCATCTCCCTCAGAGACAGGCTGAGAATGCCAGGTTTTCTTTTTAAACAAGTACTAAATGAATTTTTAAAAACTAGGCAGTGCTGATTTTAAGCACCAGGGGAGGTGACACGTCGGCATCAAGTTAGGTTCCCCTGCACTTTAAATTAATTCTGACTGAAGGAGTTAAAAAGAACGTGCAACTTTAGCTTATAGAAACAACACTTCCATTTCAGGCCATTAATTTCTTTTTGAGCTATACTTCTGACAAAGATTTTGTGCAATGGGGACCCATTCTAATTATGCTATCCCTTTCCCCTGAAAATAAGACCTCCCTGGATAATAAGCCCAATCGGGCTTTTGAGCGCATGTGCTAAAACAAGCCCTCCGCCCAAAATAAGCCCTCCGTGAAAATATCACAGCACAGCACGCTCACTGCCTCCTGCAGCTCAAAAATAATAAGATCTCCCCAAAAGTAAGGCCAAGTGCTTATTTCGGGGGTCAAAAGAAAACCCTGTCTTACTTCCAGGGAAGTATAAAGTTAAATACAGAACTGTTTTTCAAGCTGCCCATTTTCTAAACCAACATGTTGTGATCCATAGTTTTTCAGGAGGAGTCCAGGAAAGACATCAGAGGTCCTATCCAGAAGCCCCATCATCTGAGGCTTTGTTAGAAACCGTTGACTTTCCCTTGCAAAGAAGCCTCTTTATAACTGTACTGTAAAATCTTTGCAATGGGCCCTTTCAGAATTGTCCGGGGGAAAAGAAAATCTCACCTGTTCAACCCAATCCCGTCCCTCCTGTTTTTGAAAATCAAGCAGTCCATCCAATTCAGGGGTCGGTTGCTGCCAACATTACTGCTGGTTCGTCGCTCACAGGCGGGCGCATTTGCACCAAAAAGGTCTGCGCATGCACACGATGTTAAAAAAAAAAGGGGTGGGAATTACATTTTTGCAATGAAGATTGTTCTGCGCATGTGCAGAACCGAAAATAAAGATGGCGCCACCGTTGATAGAACCGGTTCGGGGGTGTGGCAGGCCGACTTGCTACCTACTCAGCTGAACCGGTCCAAACCGGTAGGAACCCACCTCTGATGCAATTATAGAGCAACTTAAATGACTCTTTAGCCAGCCTCAAACCAGAAATGAAATTAGCCAGAGTCCCACAGTTCTTTCTATGTGAGAAAACGATGCTTCCAACTTTAGGCTGTGAGATTTTTCTCTGTTTTTTTTCTCAAAATCTTCACCCATCCCAAGTCACTTGTGAATGACCCCTTGTGTTTGCTACTTCCCTCAATTAGATAGGAAATCTATTGCTCCCCTGGATTCCATCTCTTTCCTGCCTTCTGATTCCCCCCCACCCCCCACCTTCTGTTTTAACTTTTCTTTTCTTTCTTTATTTACATCCATTGCAGCCAGCTCTCTGTGGCTCACAGATGTACACAGGGAAACTCTCTGAGGTGCGTCACAGGCCCAAAATAAGTGGCTTCTTTGAGATGTTTTAGTGCTGCGATCGCAGGCTTCATGTGTGTGCAGTAGAGTTTGTGGTTTGCTTCCCTCCTCACTTTCCCGTCATGGACCGCCCTTCCCGCCAAGCACCATCTCATCTCTCATTTTTTGCCGACAACCTCTTAGAACAGAAACAATCGGACCCTAAGCTGAATCCGGAAATTCAGAAAATGGGGGAAGGTGGGTTGCGAAATGTCCTTGAGGGCCCCTGGGGCAAACCGAGGGGGTGGCAGGGGCATAAAGAAGAGGATGACACTTAACCACAACCTGCTGCTGGTGTCTTCATCACTGCCATAGGAAGCAGAAAGAAAGGGTTGTCACCAGAGGGCAGGAAATTATACTGGATGTTTTGAAACATTTCTTAAACCCTCTGCAAGGATCTTGTCAAAAAGAGATACAACCTAAAAGTAATGAGAAATTTTCTGATAGCGAGAATGATTAATCGGTGGAATAGCTTGCCACCAGGGACTGTGGATGCTCCATCACTGAAGGTTTCCAAAAAGAGATGGAACAGTCATTTGCCTAGAATGGTACAAGGTCTCCTACTATGAGCAGGAGGTTGGACTAGAAGACCTCCGAGGTCCCTTCCAGGCCAGTGATTCTATGATAGCCTTTTTTGGCAGGGGGAAGGAGCTTGTAATGTTGGTGTGCACAGCATGAGCTGCAGTGTGCAATGAACAAGTAAGATGCGATGTGTCCAGAGGTGGTATTCAGCAGGTTCTAACCAGTTCTGGAGAACTGGTAGTGGAAATTTTGAGTGGTCCGGAGAACCGATAAATACCATTTCTGGCTGGCCCCGCCCCATCTATTCTCTGCCTCCAGAGTCCCAACTGATCGGGAGGGAATGGGGATTTTGCAGTATCCTTCCCTTGCCATGCCCACCAAGCCATGCTACGCCCACCAAGACATGTCCACAGAACGGGTAGTAAAAAAAAATTGAATCCCACCAGTTAATGTGTCCCCTTTCATATCTATGATATGGTCCTTGAAGTCCAAGCCAGGAGGTGCTTCCTTCCCCAGCAGGTATCTCTTATGCCTCCAGCCAGGAGGCATCTCCTACACCAGGGGTCTGCAAAGTCGGCTCTTTTAAGACTGGTGGACTTCAACTCGCAGAATTCCCCAGCCAGCCATGCTGGCTGGGGAATTCTGGGAGTTGAAGTCCACCAGTCTTAAAAGAGCCGACTTTGCAGACCCCTGTCCTACACCAATAGGATCTGCTCTTACCGTTTGAGGAAAGCGCCTTTTTGAAGCTCTGCATCAAATATCCAGTGTAAGGTTCCTAAAGCCCGCCGTGTTTACCTCTAAATTAGTTGAGAGGGGGGCATATGTCAACCCTGAATCGCAGGGAGTTCGTTCCATTTTCCTGCCATAGTTGATTTCAGGATGAATTTCATGCACTTTTCTTTTCTTGCCACAATCATAAATTTCCTTGTTTTGTTTTGTTTTTAAATTGGATCCAGGTATTAGCTCTTTGTTTTAAGAGAGGATGAGAGAATGATTGCAGCTGCTGTAAACTGTCTAGCTTTAACGGCTTACAGGTAACCTGGGCTTCTTGTTTAAGGAACTGTTTTAGCAGACCATCTCCCTGAGCTTGGCCAGCATCCTCTTTGAGGCCTCACCTGTCTTGTTGGGCTTTTACAGGGCATTCCTGAGCAGTGGGCCAGGCTATTGCAGACTTCCAACATCACCAAACTGGAGCAGAAGAAAAACCCACAGGCTGTTCTGGACGTTCTCAAATTCTACGATTCCAAAGAGACGGTCAACAATCAGAAATATATGAGTTTTACATCAGGAGGTAAGCAAAGGTCATGTGTCACCACAAGCAGGAGTGAAATGCCACAGGTTCTGACCGGTTTGCTAGAACCAATAGCAAAAAAAGGGGAAGGTTCACCCAAACTGGTAGTAAAAACAGTTCCTGAACTTCTGGTTGGCCCATTGGGCATGTTTTTCACCCTCTCCAGCCTCTGGAGGCTTTCCTAAAGCCTGAAGAGGATGCAAAATGGCTCCAACAGGCCAACCGGAAGTTGGGAAACAATCAGTTTCCAGCTTCCGGAGGGCCTCTGGGGGGGGGGGGCTGGGGGAAGCCATTTTCTCCCCCCCCCCAGGCTTCATGAAAGCCTCTGGGGCCTGGGGAGGCATTGTGCTTACATGTGTGTGTGTGGGAGGATTGAATTGGTGTGGGCACGTGTAGGCAATAAAGTGAAAATTTTGGCACACCATAAGACAAAGGTTCACCATCGCTGATCTAGGTAGACCCTGAAACCTGAAATGCTCTTCCCTCTTCATTTCTAATAACCCTTGATGATCTACCAAACCGTCATAGATTTTCTTTTGCCCACTGCAGATAAAAGTGCCCATGGCTATATTGCAGCCCACCCCTCGGTAAGTACCCCCTCTTGCTTGCTAATGAATTTCTCCTTTGTTTTCTGGCTTAATTTGCTGTATACCTGGGTAAAAAATGATCCCTTTCATGAAAGCCTTTGTTTAAATGAGCAAAAAGCATGTTAGCAGGAGAATCTACCAATATATTTAATGCAGTCCACACTAATTTTGCATTACATGCATGTGGTCCTGCTTTTAATGCTAAATGACTGATCGGGGACATTTTTCACATTGCGTGACTTAATTTTGCCCTGCCAGCTAGATGACAAAGACCCTACAATGGCAGGAGATAAGAGAGGCATATAGCCAGGCTTCTGCGAAATAGACACGTCTACAGAGCACAAATGCTTATGTAGATAGGAATTTTTTCCAACATGGCTACATTTAAAAAATTGATAGGTACAACGAAATGTAGATTTCTCCAAACCGGGTGTGTTCCAGCATGAGAGAGGCTGAGAAAAAAAAATCAAAACTCAAGATATAAAGTCAACAGGTGGGAGATGAATTTGTTAGTGGCAAATGGCACGGGATGAACAAATTCAAAACATTCTAAGAAACTTTCAGCTCTAATGAACTCTCTAATAAAATGGAGCTGAAGGTTCCAACCCCAATTTCCAAGATTTGATAGCTTATTTTAATTCTTGTGTTTAAATTGTGATTAAAAGTTTCATGATTCTTGCTTCTGTATAAAGGACGTGACATCTAAATATCCCTTCCAATCGGTTATTCTATATTCTATATATGGACTTCAACCCCCAGAATTACCCCGTTCTGACCTAGGTTTCTCGAGAAAGCATAAATCACAACCTTAGTCCCCCCCCCCCCCAAACCCTCTTTTATTGATATGGCTGCGAATTATGGTTATTCACAGCCCACAAGGCTTCACAAACAGTCTATGAAGAGTACGACAGAAGCCTGCTTGAGTTGCCTTAGTCTTTCAGGTTAAAGTTGATAAGCATCCACCTTTATCTCCCTTGAAATGCTGCCAGAGACCTAACTGCCAATTAGTTTTGCAAGGCCAAACGGAACACGGAGTCAAACACGGCTTCTAACAGCTTGAACTGACTAGATGAACTAATTTATTTATTTATTAAATTTATAAATTGCTTCCTGCAAAGGCTCACATCCATTTGCTCCTCTTTTATGTCTTATGGGAGGAGCCAATCATTTCCAAGCCTTACTCCTGAGTTGCCCCTTTTTTTCTTAATTGTTCTTGCCTTGTGGCAGCTCTGCACATGAGCACACGGGGGACAGGCCCCCACTGTTCCTCTGCCTCACTGATGTCAGACTCCAGAGGCAGCACATCACTACCAGATAGCCCTGGCCCCCTCTCTGCCTCAGATGCAAAGCCCTCATCCAAGCCTTTCCCAGACCCCAGGACTGGCCCATGTTCCTCCCCAACCTCCTCCCTGTCCAACTCTGCTGCTAGCTCTTTGACCATCTTCAAAGCGCTCCATGGCTCGGGACCTAGCTACATACATCCCTTAGACCGATACGCTCCCACAGAGAGGGCCTTCTCAGGGTGCCGTCGGCCAGACAATGCCAACTGGCGACACCCAGGAGAAGGGCCTTCTCTGTGGCGGGCCCTGCCCTATGGAACGACCTACCCCCTGAACTTCGTACCATCACCAACCTCCGCCTCTTCCGCCAGTGTGTAAAAACACATCTGTTTCATCAAGCCGGCCTAACATAGCCTCCGCTGTGACTAGTATTAGATAGTTTTAAAATGGGGGATTTTAATTGGTTTTAGCGCAGGTTGTGATATTTAATAGGTTTTAATTTTTTTTATTTTTTATTACTTTGTATGTTATTTTAAATTCCTGTGCGCCGCCCTGGGTCCTTTTGGAGAAGGGCGGGATACAAATCGAATAAAACTAAACTAAACTAAACTAAACCCAGCCAGCTTAGTTATTGCTATAAAATAATATAGAATAACAGGGTTGGAAGAAATCCTGGCCGTCTTCTAATCCAACTCCCTGTTCAAGCAGGAGATCTTATACCATTAAATAAGACACATGGTTGTCCAATCTCTTCCTGAACACCTAGAAATTCTCAGGTTAGGAAACCTCTGAATAAAAATATCTTCTGGAGAGCAGTGTAAAGCTTTAACTCTAGACACCTCTCCCATCCCTGCCAATCTGCACATGCTATCAACTTTCACTTGCAATAATAATCTTATCATTTGGGATTCCCATTTCTCAACATTTCTACAGGCTGTAGTTTTACAGTGCTGTAAGCCAGGGTTCAAAAGAATTCCATGTTAAAACAAACCCATCTGTACTTTGTGCCACACTGTGTAGATAGCATAACACAAGATGGCATAATACAGATGGCACATCATATCTAACAAATCAATTGGTGTGCTACAGTTTGTTTTAAAATATATCGGTGTTTCTCAACCGTAGCAACTTGAAGATGCTGGAGTTCAACTCCTAGAAATCCCCAGCCAGTATGCTGGCTGTAGAATTCTGGAAGTTGAAGTCCACGCATCTTCAAGTTGCCATAGTTGAGAATCACTTCCTGTAATCTCAACGGAAGAGACATGGAATTGATGGGTGGTGGAAACATCAAGAGAGGAGAAGTTAAAGAGGGTAGGGTGCTTAATCTTGTAACTGGGCTGAGATGGGATGAAACTTTATCAGTTTCTGCAACTCTTACCTTCAGAGCACGAAAACAGCTTCGGAGCCACCACTGGCTCCCCCAGTTTCAGAAGAAGAGGATGAAGAAGATGAAGAGGAGGAGGATGACAATGAACCACCCCCTGTGATCGCCCCACGCCCAGAACATACTAAATCAGTAAGATCTTTTGGTTGCCATCAAAGCAGGACTGCTGAATGCTGAAGGAAGGCAGGAAGAAAAAAGCAGCAGATACAGAATTTAGGCGTTTTAAAAATAAAATAAAATCATAATCTTTGCTTTCTCCAGGTTTTTACCCTATATTGCTCGAGGGGAAGGGTAGTGTGTTGTTCTCCAGGTTTCTGACTTAGTTGAGTTACCTTTTTTAAAGCACAGATTTCATTTTCAAGAGTGTTTCTGAGATCCAGGATTACTTTATGCAAGAAAATAGATTTGAGGCAGCTAAATGCAGAATTTCCCTTCGTTGCATAAGGAACAGTTCAGAGGGAGACAATCCATAATACAGCAAAGAGCCCACACTTATTTATGATGTCAAGAGATTTTTTCCCGATAAAGAATGGTTTGTATCCCTCCTCTAAAAGTAATCTGTTGACCCAAGACTTTGCAATCTTTGATTTGGCAATGCCTGTTCTGACCGAGGCTCCCTGAGACAGTAAAAACCACACACTTAGTCCCAAAAACCCTCTTTTTATTTAAACTGCTGTGAATTATGTTCATTCACAGTCCTTAATGATTCACAAACGGTCTTTGAAGAGTCCGACAGAAGTCTTCCACAGTCTTTCGGCATAAGGCTGATAAGCGCCCACCTTTATCTCCCTTGAAACACTGCCAGAGACCTAATTGCCAATTAGTTTTGCAAGGCCAAATGGAGCACAGAGTCAAAACGGAACTTCAGAGTTTAAACCAACCAGAATGAACAAAGTTGCTTCCTGTAAAGGCTCATGTCTGTTTGCTCCTCTTTTATATCTTAAGGGAAGGTCCAATCACCTCCAAGCCTTTCTCCCAAGTCACTCCTTTTGTCTTAACTGTTCTTGCCTTCTGGCAGCTCTGCGCATGCGTGCACTGGGATCAGGCTCCCCCTGTTCCTCTGCCTCACTGATATCTGACTCTGGAGGCTTCGGAGGCAGTACATAACTCGCAGATGGCCCTGGCCCCCTCTCTGCCTCTGTGGCGGGTCTGGCCCTCTGGAATGACCTGCCCCCTGACCTCCGCACCATTACTGACCTACGCCTCTTCCGTCGGACGCTCAAAACGCATTTTTTCCATCTGGCTGGCCTGGCATAGATTAAGGGTCTAATTTTAAAGTTAATATTTTAATTGGCCTTAACTATTTTAGCACAGGTTTTACTATTTAATTCCATTTTATATTATATGTACGTGTTGTGGTTTTTACTTTTCTGTGCACCGCCCTGAGTCCTATCACGGAGAATAGGGCGGTATATAAATCTAAAATCTAAATCTAAATCCGATGCAGAACCCTCGTCCAAGCCTTCCCTAGACTCCAGGACTGGCCCATGTTCCTCTCCAACCTCCTCACTATCCAACTCTGCTACCAGCTCCATAGGCCGCCACCGGACCACAACATTGCCAACATTTTGTCAGTGCATGAGAAGATGGAGAGGACCTCTTCCTCTGGCATTTCGTCACAAATGGAAAACTATCTTAGAAGTTTTGAAACCCATTCCATGCTCGCCCAAATTAAATGTTTGGAAAGGAATGGAGCATTTGTGGAAGGGCAGAAGACCCCGCCTCGAGTCCCTTTGGGGAGAGAGAGCGGGTTATAAATAAAATTTATTATTATTTATTATTAAGACCACTGGTTGTCATCTGCAAGACCATTCACTAAGGATTTGTTTGGGGGGTCCACCAGTCTGAGCTCTTTGCTTCTTTGTTTCAGATTTACACACGTTCCGTGATAGAGCCTGTCGCTTCACCAGCCTCAGTGAAAGAGTCAACAGTCCCCCAGCCTGAAAATTCAAACACAAGCACTTTGTATAGAAACACAGATCGGCAACGGAAGAAATCCAAGATGACCGACGAAGAGATTCTAGAGAAATTAAGTGAGCATTTATTTTTCTCTTCTAGTCATTTGGTGACAAAATCACATAACAGAGTTAGGGAAATGACAGAAATGAGAACAACCATGAGTATTTTAAGGTCTTCTAATTACAGTGAGAAGTTAGATTGTCATGACATGGTACATTACATCAGGCTAGGTTCTACCAACTGCATTTCTCACATAACTTAATAAGGATCAGGCTTACTTCTATTGTGGGTGGCACAGTGGCTCAACAATTAAGACACTGAAGGTTTGAGACCCAAGCACCACACAAGGGGTGAGTTCCTGTCCTTGCCTCAGCTATTGCCAACCTTGTAATTCGAAAGAATAGAAATGCAAGTAGATAAAGAGGTACCACTTTGGTGGGAAGGTAAGACTGCTCCCTGACCTCATACTGGCCCCAGGACTGTGAAAATGTCTAAGGACAATACTGGCTCAATGAACTTGAAACAGAGATGAGCACCACTCTCTAATGCCAGTAACAACTAGGAGAGTAAAATCTGGAGGGACACTTTTTTAATTTTAGTTAAATAATTTATAATTTTGCAAATCCATGCTCTTCAGAAAGTTTGTGGCTCAAACCATTGCATGAATTCAGGAAATAATTGAATTCAATAGCCAGGTGAAAAATGCTGTATGCAATGCAACCATTCAGTTGCAACTTATAACCTCAGTTTGACTGGCCAGAGCTAACTAACTAATTAACTTCCTTTCTTCCTTCCTTCCTTCCTTCCTTCCTTCCTTCCTTCCTTCCTTCCTTCCTTCCTTCCCTCCCTCCCTCCCTCCCTCCCTCCCTCCTTCGTTCTTCCATTCCATTCCAGCCAACTCTGTGTGGTGTCTAATACAAATAGAAAATTAAAGCCATATGCCAGAAAAAAGAAAAATAAGAAATCTAGACAATAAGAACAACTCATATGCTAGATAGTAAAAAGGCCATTTTGCTGCCATATTGTGAAACAAAACATTTATGGCTCAGCAGCGTTATTAATGAAGCCAAGTTTGATCTGATTCCCTGCCCCGAATCTCTAAACTCATTTTGCTTCCTTGATTATTGTCGACTTCCATTCCTCTTCCTTTAATAATGTAATAGGCACTTGATTACCATGCTCAAAGGTTTTCCTTGGAGCCAACTCTGAAGTGGAGATGGAAAACTTGCTTGAAATTTCTATCACGCTTCTGAAGCCTGGATAAAATACACAAGTCTCTCTGGATAATTATAAAAAGGATTAAGGATGAATTACGATTAAAAACAAAAATCTAGGCTTCACCTCCTTTTTTGGGTAGTGACGTTTTGTGGTATCTCCATGGTTTTCTTCTACCCATCTTTATAAAGATGTCACAGGAGTCTATTTCTCTTCAAATTCATTGTTAATTCTTTTCTGAAATCATGGCAGATAATGACTCACAGATGATCATGGCTGGTAATAACGCATGAAAGAAAAGGGACCCATCATGCACCTCCTCCACCCCCTTTTATTGTGTTAATATAAATCTTGATACATTGTGTTATTTCAATAGACTGATGTTTATCTAATTTAAGATAATTGGATTATTATTTAATACCTTAGAGTACTGGATATAAAAAGGAGGAGGATATTCTATCATTATTAGTTACTGGAAGGGATGAAGGAAAATGATACACCATGGTATACAGTATATAATAAACATTTTGGTCTTCAATTAAATTACTTGCTATTGAAATTTTGATTCTGAAATTTTGATATATTCTTACTTGGCCCTGTCCTTCCCTTCCCTCCCTCCCCCCTCCCCCCTCCCTCTTTCCTTCCTTCCTTCCTACCTTCCTTCCTTCCTTCTTCTCTCTCTCTGTCTCTTTCTCTCTCTCTCTCTCTCTCTCTCTCTCTCTTTCTTTCTTTCTCTCTGTCTCTCTCTGTTTCTTTCTCTGACTCTCTCTCTCTCTCTTCTCTCTCTCTCTCTCTCTCTCTCTCTCTCTCTCTCTTTCACTCTCTGTCTATCTATCTCTGTGTGTGTCTCTCTCTCTCTCTCTCTCTCTCTGTCTGTATGTGTTTTTTTAAAACAAAGGGTATAGAAAATGTTATTTATCTAAGACTGTACTGGTTTTCTAATTTTAATTCCAAAGGTATAGCTTTTGAAACATGCACTGTGTGGTTTTAATTATTATTTTTTTCAAAATTTGAATGGTGGCGCCCAAATAAATATTTTGCCGTTTTAAACTATTGGGTGACATTGTAGTCTTCGTTAGTTTTCTTTTTACAACTGATCTGTTTTCTTTTGCTTCCTGAGTCTCACCTGAATATTTAATTCTTACTGTTCTCCAGACTAAGAATTTCTGACAATACCCAACTTTTCTTTCCCTCCAAAATTATTTGGGAATGGTATACTATCTTTTGTCTTGGCCTTTTAATGCATGTTTTAACCAAGGTCTATTTTTCTTGTTTATTTTAGGAAGTATTGTGAGTGTTGGAGACCCTAAGAAAAAATATACACGGTTTGAAAAAATTGGCCAAGGGTTAGTACTCCTTTTTTTTCCTTTTTATCATCAGGTTTTCTTCAACATGGACGATCATGTTATTACCTGGTATAGAGATGTACAATCTGAAGGCTGTGTGTACCACCAAAATATTAGCTTGGCCCCAGAACCAAATTACTATTAGGCATTTAGTATGACATAGATAGACTTAAACCCTCTTCCAAAAGGATTTACAAAATCAGGAAATAAAAGGATATTTCATAATAAATATTAATAAGTTCATTATTGAGAGAATATATCTATGGGGTGCAGGTAATCCTCAACCTATGACCATAAAGAAGCCCAAACTTTCTGTCGCTAAGCAAGACAGTTGTTTTGTTCCATTTTACGGCCGTTTTTGCCCCAGCTGTTAAGTGACTCACTACAGTTGTTAAGTTAGCAACACAGTTTGTTAAGTGAATTTGGCTTCTCCATTGCCTTCGCTTGTTGGAGGGTCGCAAAAGGGGATCATTTTATTTATTTATTCATTTATTTATTTTATTTTTGAATTTTTATACCGCACCTTCTCCCAGCGGGACTCAGGGCGGTGTACAGGCCTCAATAAAAATCAACTAATATAAAATCACTAATATAAAACAATTAAAATACAATTAAAAATCTATTAAGCAGTACGCCTGATTTTGATAAAAGCCCTATCTAAAAACCCTCTCTAAAACCAATTAAAAGCTACGCCAGGCCGGCCGCACGAAATAAATGGGTCTTCAAAGCCCGGCAGAAAAGGCGCAGGTCCGTGGTCGTGCGTAGGTCAGGGGGGAGGTCATTCCAGAGGGCAGGAGCAGCCACAGAGAAGGCTCTTGCCCTGGGAGTCGCCAGCCGACATTGCCTAGCCGATGGCACCCTGAGGAGGCCCTCTCTGTGGGAGCGGACTGGTCGGTGGGAGGTATTAGGTAGCAGGAGGCGGTCTTGCAAATAACCAGGTCCCTTGCCATGGAGCGCTTTAAAGGTGGTTACTAACACCTTGAAGCGCACTCGGAAAGCCACAGGCAGCCAGTGCAGCTCGCGCAGGAGAGGTGTCACATGGGAGCATCTAGAAGCTCCCAGAATCCCCCACGCAGCCGCGTTCTGTACTAACTGGAGCCTCTGGGTGCACCTCAAGGGAAGCCCCATGTAGAGAGCATTGCAGTAGTCCAGGCGGGAGATGACAAGGGCTTGTGTCACCATGCGTAAAGCGTCACGATCTAGAAAGGGGCGCAACTGGCGTATCAGGCAAACCTGATAAAAAGCCCCCCTGGCTATGGCTGTCATGTGATTTCTAACAACAGCCAAGAGTCCAGGAGGACGCCCAAGTTGCGGGCCCTCTCTGTGGGAGCCAGTGATTTGCCCCCGATAGCCAGAGATGGCACCACCTGGCTATATCGTGACTCCGGAAGCCACAGCCACTCGGTCTTGGATGGGTTGAGTCGGAGCCTGTTTCTCCCCATCCAGACTTGCACGGCCTCCAGACACCGGGACATCACTTCCACTGGAAGTGACCCTGGGCACTGCAACTGTCATAAGTATGAGTCAATTGCCAAATGTCTGAATTTTGATCATATCAGATGGATGAAGCCACCTGAAGATGCACCCCACATGACACCCTTGGGGGCTGGAGATTGGACATTTAGCTTGGGGTTGTTGGGGGGAGGGGTAGAGATTTGGATAAACTTTTGATATATATAATTTCGCGCGTTTAGCCTCAGATCTTGCTTTCCTTTCGATGCTTTCACTTCATAAAGTAGTTTTTCTCTAAAACAATGGAGTTGGGGGTTTCCTTTCTTGAATTTTGAAAGAGGCACGTCTGACATTAAGCAGGATTTGAGGTTAAAGGCGCAAAATTGTATATTGTCAAAAGTTTACCCAAATCCCTCCCCCACAACAACCCCAAGCTAAATGTCCAATCTCCAGCCCCCAAGGGTGTCAGGTGGGGTTCGTCTTCAGGTGGCCTCATCCATCTGGTATGCAGAGAGACGATTGACCTTGACCAGACCTAAACAAAACCAGCATGCACAGAAGATGTTGAGAACTAAACATAAATTTGAATAATAAATAAATAAATAAAATTGACACCAGGTTCCAGATTTTGACACCCTCAACCCATCCTATGTGGAATACGCTGCACAAAAGAAAGAATGGTGCTAACTAGATCAGAGGTCTCCAACCTTTGCAACTTTAAGTCTGAAGGACTTCAGCTCCCAGAATTCTCCAGCCAGCAAAGCTTCAGTCCTTCAGACTTAAAGTTGCAAAGGTTGGAGACCTCTGATCTAGATGGCTGTTCTTCCCACCTTTGGCCTGGAGAGCTATGCTCCATTGATCCTAGAATGCATCTGCAAGACATCGCCTTCTTTATGGGATAGCGATATAAATGTGTTTAGCTTGCGTGCCCTTGAAAACATGCATAAAGGATTTCTTGCTTTCGCTTTTCCCCCGTGGACTGTGTTGCAATAAATTCTGACTGGGAACCGTAGGTGCGAATCAATCTCGAAAGGCACTTCCTTTGCCAGTAAATCTCCTTTTTTTCCCCCCAGTCCCCCAAGAGGTTCAGCCTGGATGTAAACAGGCTTTTCTAAATAAAATATACAAACCATTCTCCTCTAAGTTCAGGAGCCGTGGTTCTGCCCTGACAGCCTTGAATACACTGAATTAATTTTTTTATGCAAACAAATTGGATTAAACACCCTTATTAGTCACCCCAAATCCCATTTCCATTTATATTAAATTGAAACATTCCCTGCCAGTTGAAAACAGTGTAATTCGACCGAAAGACTAAGTGGAGTGCAGAATGATTAAAATGCAGTGGAAATTATCTATCGCCAGTGAATCTGTATGAACACAGGCAGGGGTGGATTGCTACCGGCATTACTGCCGATTTGGGGCGCAAAACCTTTTTTCCGTGCATGTGCGCATTTGCACCTAAAAAGGTCTGCGCATGCGCACAATCTTAGAAAACGGGGGGGGGGGGAAAGTTACATTTCTACCTATGAAGATTGTTCTGCGCATGCACAGAACCTAAAATCAAGATGGTGGCACCAGCAATAGAACTGGTTCAGGGCGTGGCTGACCGAGTTACTACCTACTCGGCCAAACCGGGCCGAACCGGTAGGAACCCACCCCTGAACATAGAGACTGCTAGATTTAATTGCACTAAATAATTCCGGTTACGCTGGGGTTGTGTTGGGGTCGAGCAAAGCAGATACCTCTAGCAGCCGCTACTACTAGCTTAGCCAATGAGTAAATGCATTTTAGAATTTGAATTGGGATTTTTAGCACAGGCTTTTAATTTAATTTATTCTTAACTTTTCTGTATTTATTGTTATTTATTGATTTTAATTTCCTGTGCACCGCCCTGGGTCCATTTCGATGGAGAAGGGCGGTTCTATAAATCTAAATAAATTAAATTAAATTAAATTACTACTATTGTATTTTTACGTCTGTGGAATGAGATCAGGCAGAAGAATTGGGATGAGATCGCCCATGGATTGCACAGAATTTCCTTGCAAAACAGCTTTGGATTTTCTGAAGCAGCGTACGATTCTTTAAATAAATACCGGAGCACAACCCTAATCTGAAATTGCCCCCCAGTGGGATTTGTTAACACAAATAATACAAATCAGAAAACTGGACATATATACATTCACCATCTGTCTTCCTTCTCTCTGTTGTTGGGTGAAATTTGCAATGGGCTCCATCTCAGAGGCTCTATTTCTTTAATTACACAAGGAAAAACAATCAAGGCTTATAACATACATATGCACATACAGGTATTACATTGGGGTCATGTTGCATTGCTATTGTATTGGTATTAAAAAGTTCTTTTTTTCCCCCTCGGGCTCAGAGTATTTTCATATTTTCTTTCTTTCTGTGTATGTTGTTTATTTTAATTACCCTATTACTGTTTTGTAATACAACATTCTTTACATATAGCAGCTTCACACACACTCACACACACACACACAGAGGGAGGGGGAAGAGACACAGAGAAGAGAGACAGAGACAGACAGACAGACATGCAGAGAGAGAGAGACAGAGAGCGAGACGGAGACAGAGAAGAGAGACAGAGACAGAGATGCAGAGAGAGAGAGGGAGAGAGGGAGACGCAGAGAGAGAGACGGAGACAGAGATGCAGAGAGAGAGAAAGAGACGCAGAAAAGAGAGAAACAGATGCAGAGAGATGCACAGAGAGAGGGAGGGAGGGAGAGAGAGATGCAGAGAGAGAGGGAGGGAGAGAGAGATGCAGAGAGAGCGATGGAGACAGAAAGAGAGAGAGAGAAAGAGACGCAGAAAAGAGAGAGACAGAGATGCAGAGAGAGAGAGAGAGAGATGCAGAGAGAGAGGGAGGGAGGAAGGGAGAGGGAGAGATGCAGAGAGAGAGATGGAGACAGAGACGCAGAGAGAGAGAGAGAAAGTGATGCAGAAAAGAGAGACAGAGACAGAGATGCAGAGAGAGAGAGAGGGAGAGAAAGAGAGAGATGCACACACACAGAGAGAGAATATAGTGCTCAATTGATAACCATTCATTCGGCGATCATTTCAAGTTACAACAGCACTGAAAAAACTGATGCATGATCAGTTTCGCTGCCAGCACTTTGGCAGTTCGATTTTCACCTTCTCAAGGTTGACTCAGCCTTCCATCCTTCCAAGTATGCTAAAATAAGGTCTCAGACTTTGGGGGGGGGAGTCAATATGCTGATTCTGTAAACCGCTCAGGGCTGTAAAGCACTGTGAAGCGGTATATAAGACTAAGTGCTAGTGCTGTTGCTATAACCATCACAACATTCCCACAATCGCATGATCTAAATCCAGGCTCTTGGCAACCAGCATGGTTGCAGCATTCTGGGTCTTGTGACGGCTATTTGCAACCATCCCAGCTGGCTTCTGGTAGGGCCTCCTCCTGATCCTGTAGGAGCTCTTTAATTCCCCAAGCTATGTTAATTTACTGGATTACCTACAAGGCTTGGGGATTGGAGGCATTGTGGGCAATGGCTCCATTCCTTCTTCAATGGATGCTTTGGGTCTGTGGTGGTGTAGAGGTGAGAGCTTTTAACATGTGGTATGCCACGGGTCATTTCTCTCTCTCTTGTACTCCACAACTCCATGAAATCCCTGGAGAAAGTCATGTGACTATTTGGGGTGCAGTATGATCAGTCTGCAGATGATTTCCAACTTTAACACAACCATCCCAGCCTGTAGAGAAGAAGCGGTTGACATCTCAGTGTTTCTCAACCTTGGCAATTTTAAGGTGTGGGAACTTCAACTTCCAGAAATCTCTATCCAGCAAAAGCTTGGGAAACAATCTCCTATCTTGATTTCTTGGAGGCTGAAAAAGTGTTAGAATATTCATGACTGGGAACAAGGCATGGTAACAAGGTCAGCCAATGAGGAGGCATAGCAACTAAGTCAGCCAATGGGAGCTTAAACAGATCTGAGTCTGTGCTGAAAATCAAAACTGAAACTACTCTGTCTGCTCTGAACTCTGAGATGTAACTGTTCTCTCCTGCTTGTGTTCTGCTTGTAACTTGTACCACGCTGAAAGAATCTACTATTGGTATTGTACATTTATTCATCTGCTATGATGTATATGAAGAAGTTAATGAATCCAGCTGAATCAGTTATCTGTGTGGACTTTCTGGATTTGATTTTTCTGCAACAAACTCTGACAAAAAGTTTAACTGGGACAGAACAGGCTGAAGGGAAGAGAATGCAGAACTTCTAGCACTGATGGCGCCACCTAGTTTGGCAATGAAGCGTCTGCAGGAAAATAACCACATTCGGAGATCACTAAGAACCCCATGGAGGAGAATTCAGATAAACATCTCCATTCAATGTAGAGATACTAGGATAGATGTGACTGTCATAATCACATTAGGATAGGAAGCTTGTTGACCTTTCTCATGTTATTATTATTATTACCGTATTTTTCAGAGTATAAGATGCACTGGAGTATAAGACGCACCAAAATTTTGAAGAGACAAATTTTAAAAAATAGTTTTTGCATTCTGCAGACCTCCCATAAACGGCTCATTTTTCGTGAAAATGGGCCCATTTTTTGTCACAAAAAGGTGCATGAATAGTCTTTAGGAGACTTGTAGAGTGCTCCTGAGGGCTGGGGGGCGGGGGCAAAAAACAAGCAAAAATGGCCCATTTTTCACTCATTTCTGCCCTCCCCAGCACCCAGGAGCACTCTGGAAGCCTCCTAAAGGCTATGCATCACCATTTTTGCAAAGGAGGCGGGGTTTCAGGTGGCCAAAAATGCTGTATTCAGTGTATAAGATGCACCCAGATTTTCACCCTCTTTTTTGAGGGGAAAAGGTGCGTCTTATACTTCGAAAAATATGGTCACTTATTTTTGTCCTCTGGCTGATGTGTCCCATCTTGATTCCCATTTTTGTTTTTCCTCAGGGCTTCAGGTACTGTTTATACAGCAATAGACATTGCTACAGGGCAGGAGGTGAGTTTGACGTCGTTTGTTTCAGGGTTATTTTGAAAAAGAAGTGGAGACTCTGGAAAGAGTGCAGAGAAGAGGAACAAAGAGGATTAGGGGACTGGAGGATAAAACATTTATTTTTATTTGGATTTATTTATTTGGATTTATTGACCGCCCCCTCTCTCCGAAGATACTCGGGGCAGTGTACAAGAATTTAGAGCATATACATATATAACAATTAGAAATAATAAAACTAAATTAAATGTTTTACCCTGTGTTAAAATATTTATAACGTAAAAACCCGATTACTACAACTAGGCTGATACGGTAGATTAGGTTAGGCCATATAAAGAACGGTTGCAGGAACTGGGTATGTCTAGTTTAATAGAAAGAAGGACCAGGGGAGACATGATAGCAGTGTTCCGATATCTCAGGGGTTGCCACAAAGAAGAGGGAGTCAAACTATTCTCCAAGGCACCTGAGGGCAGAACAAGAAGCAATGGGTGGAAACTAATCAAGGAGAGAAGCAACTTAGAACTAAGGAGAAATTTCCTGACAGTTAGGACAATTAATCAGTGGAGCAGCTTCTCTCCAGAAGTTGTGAATGCTCCAACACTGGAAGTCTTTAAGAAGATGTTGGCTAGCCATTTGTCTGAAATGGTATAGGGTTTCCTGCCTAGGCAGGGAGTTGGACTAGATGACCTCCAAGGTCCGTTCCAACTCTGCTATTGTATTGTATTGCAGTACATTGATTCCTCCTTAATCTGCGAGCCCCTTATTACGGAGCATTTATTACACAATAATTGTATGGTTTTTTTTGTCTTGTCCCTTCCCTCTTGTTTTGGGATAACATAATTCCAGGTGGCAATAAAGCAGATGAATCTTCAACAACAACCCAAAAAGGAATTAATAATCAATGAAATTCTGGTCATGAGGGAAAATAAGAATTCCAACATTGTGAACTATTTAGATAGGTAAGTAACAGAAGTGGGTTTCACATAATTTCGCCACCGGTTTGCCGCGCACCAAAACTGTGAGCTTTATACAGAAAAACTGTGAGCAACTTTTGCTTGTGTGCGTGGCTTGCACACATGCACACACAGCCTAGATAATGTAGCTAAATAGGACAGCAGCGTCCCTGCCCGCAGGTTGCCACTACCGGTTCACCTGAACTGGTCCAAACTGGCTAAATACCACCACTGGTAAGTAACATGCTTGTTGATTAGGAAGCCCCTCTATTGATACAATAATATTGCAACATTATTGTAAATTCTCTTTCAAGAGAATCCTATCCGGAAATTCCTTAATGTTTGTAATGGTTTCCTGTAAAATACTGTAATTGTGTGAATGCATCCTATTTTTTTTTTTTTAATTTTCAGTTACCTTGTTGGAGATGAACTCTGGGTTGTAATGGAGTATTTGGCTGGGGGTTCCTTGACAGATGTAGTTACAGAAACATGCATGGATGAAGGACAGATTGCTGCTGTTTGCAGGGAGGTAAGAGATACCTGGGCTGAAAAAAATATAACAGTGGATATTTGTGTGATAAAGTAAATCTTCCCTTTTTAAACAATAATTCCATGACTTACAAAAGTAGGAGTCTGCTGAAACCATTTCTGTTCTAGCATGCTACTGTGTTTCCCTGAAAATAAGACCGGGTCTTATTTTCCTTTCACCCCGAAAGAAGCGCTTGGCCTTCGGGGAGGTCTTATTATTTTTGAGGCACAGAGGCGGCGTGGTCACCTCATGGCTGCTGCCGTGTTGCAATATTTTTGGAGAGGGCTTATTTTGGGGGGAGTGCTTATTTCAGCACATGCGCTCAAAAGCCTAATTGGGCTTATTATCCAGGCAGGTCTTATTTTCAGGGAAACAGGGTATCACTATCAAGGCAGTGTAATGAATCAGGTCAATATATAATCGTAGTTTCTCAAAGTTGTACTGTCAACTGTCCAGTTGGTGAATCCAGAAAAAGAAACTCTTGGGACCTTATTTTACCAAGTGTATAAACTTTACTGAATAAATCGACATTGGCACAGAAGAAGAGAAACCAGCTCTGGGCTTCACGCACAAAAGCACGCATCATTCATTCCCTCTTTCCTCATAGGCCACCCACATTACGTCCATTATGTCCACCAATCACTTCTGTTCGTTTTGTTTTGAGAACCCTCTGACCACTGCTATGGCCTTTGCTCTGGGTGTCCTTGAGGAGGGGAGTTATGTCTCCCTGGAATCAATGATGCTTGGGGGCCATTCCCCCCCCTTGCATTCCAATCAACACCACCCTATTCTTTGTCAACGAGCAAAGTGTAATATAGGTGAACGTTTGAGTCAGTCTTGACATGCGCTATTTGTGATATGTGATTGTATCCAGTCTAGATGCTCATAAAGGCTAATTTATGTCAAGGAAACCATGTGATTGATGAATACAGGGCTTTCCCCCTTTTATTTACATTTTCAAGTCCGTATTGACTTCTAGCAACTGCTTGGACTTATGATTGGATAAAATTGAGGATTTGTGGTGATTCAGTGGTGGGTTCCAGGCGGTACGACCTGGTATGGCCGTATCGGTAGTAGCCGGGAGCAGCGGCCACCATATCTGTATGGTGGTTCGTTTGACCCACCCCGCATTCCATAGCTGTTTATAACATGTCCAGCCAATTGCGCATGTGTGCACAGCATGCGGTGCCTGCGTAACCACTTACAAACAGCTGGGTGTCGCAGGGCAGTGGCATGCACAGCTCACAGGCCTGACTAGGACGCCCAGCCCCATGCGCACCATACCAGTTGCGACGGGATCCAGAACCCACCACTGGGGTGGTGGTTGACCAGAATTTTGAAAGTAACTTTCCATCTGGTAGGAAAAAGAAAGTTAATGGCCCTAAGAGAAAGTTGAAGTATATTCTTAGACAGAACCTGTTCACTCCGCCCTTCTAATCCACAACTCACCATTATTTTGAAAGTAGTACCCCTTCCTGCTTCTCCTGTGTGTGTCAGAAGATTGCTCTTTAATTCTACCTTTCCCTCTTTAAAATATGTTCTTGTGTTACCATTTGCTGTTGTTAGTGCCTGCAAGCATTAGACTTCTTACATTCAAACCAAGTGATCCATAGAGACATCAAGAGTGACAACATACTTCTTGGGATGGATGGATCTGTGAAGCTCAGTAAGTACCCTCTCTGCTTGACAGCTTTTGCTTTCTCTGAGAAGAAAGTGGTAAAAAATCTCCATCCACAAATCATTTTTTCTTCTACAATTAAATTACAGCATGAAACAGAAATTTGGCTGAGTTTCTCTCGTCATGGTTGTAGGGTATCATCAATTGCTTAAGATTGTTTTGGCCCACCAGTAGAGCTGGCAGAAGATTCGGACTGTGAGGAGGTTGGGGAGGAACATGGGCCATTCCTGGAGTCTGGGGAAGGCTCGGATGAGGGCTCTGTGTCAGAGGCAGAGAGGCGGTCAGGGCCGTCTGACACTTATCAGCTTTCTTCGGAGTCAGACCTCAGTGAGGCAGACGAACAGCTGGAGCCTGTCTCTAGCGTGTGCATGCGCAAAGTTGCCAGATGAAGGGAACAGCTAAAAAACGGGTCGACTTGGGAGTAAGGACACAGGTGGACGATGAATGACCAACCCAGAAGAAATACAAGTGGACTGAAAGGGGAGTGGAGTTTGCAGGAGACAATTACTTTGCTTAATTGGTTCGTGACTCTCAGAGGCGCCTTTGCCAAGTTTTGCAGATCTTGGCCTGGCAGCTGTCCAAGCCTGATAAGGTCTGTGACTGTAAATCCTCCCTTGAAAGATTTTGCTGGATGTGAATGAGCAGAATTCACAGTCAATTAATAAAAAGAGGGTTTTTTTTGTCAGGACCAGGAGTGTGCTTCATGTTCTTGGGAAGAAGCCTTGGTCAGAACAAAGAAATGGTCTATCACTGTGTATTTTGTGAATCCATGTAATGGGCCAAAGGAATAATCTTGAGGGAGAAGAGGAAGAGTTGCAATCGTCAGATGAAAGAAATTGGAGTCTGGGACAGAACAGTAACACGAGAAAGTGTCTCAAACAAGACCCTCATTAGGTCTCGTGAAGACAAAGGGAGAGAGGAAGGAAGCAGACGCAGGCTTGAAAGTCTCTTTGATTATAAGCATACAATCTTCTATATAAATAAAAATCTAACAAGAGTTTGTTCAAAACCGCTATTCTCCGAAAGTCCTGCACCGATCGCTTCCAAATTTTCACACAACGTTCCTTTCAAGTACGGCACCAATGATATATATAGGTTGTGTAGATGTCACACCTGTGCCAGGTACACACAATGGAAAGGTAAAAAATTGTAAAAAAGGTAGGTAGATGGATACAGAGAGAGCAGTGGGCCACAGGTATTAGGTCAAAAAGGATGACATAATACTCTGTCCATAAGATTCAAGGAGAAATGCAGTAGGTAGGTAGGCAGGCAGCTATAGGGATAGAGAGAGGGAGAAATACAGTAGGTAGGTAGGTAGGTAGGCAGCTATAGGGATAGAGGGAGAAATACGGTAGGTAGGTAGGCAGCTATAGGGATAGAGGGAGGGAGAAATACAGTAGGTAGGTAGGTAGGTAGGTAGGTAGGTAGGTAGAGGGATAGAGAGAGGGAGAAATATGGTAGATAAGTAGGTAGGCAGCTATAGGGATAGAGGGAGGGAGAAATACAGTAGGTAGGTAGGTAGGCAGCTATAGGGATAGAGGGAGGGAGAAATACAGTAGGTAGGTAGGTAGGTAGGTAGGTAGGTAGGTAGGTAGGTAGGTAGGAAGAGTGATAGAGAGAGGGAGAAATGCAGTAGGTAGGTAGGTAGAGGGATAGAGAGAGGGACAAATACAGTAGGTAGGTAGGTAGGTAGGTAGGTAGATAGGTAGGTGGATAGATGGATAGAGAGAGAGGGAGAAATAAAGTAGGTAGGTAGGTTGGGGGTTATATGGTGGTTGTGTGTATGTGTTTGTGTGTGCAGGTGTAGATCTACACACAGATTGGTTGGCCAGTTAACCAGACTGGGCCACAGCAACGCCTGGGCGGGAACGGCTAGTAAAACATATTTTTAGTGTTCATAACTTGGGTTTGCTGGTCTGGTCTACCTTGAAGGGTTGACATCAATCTTGGAAGTTTGAATATGCTTCCTCCCTCCCCAGAGGTGGAACCACTGATCGAAGTAGAGGAGGCCCTTGTAGAGAAAGGTCAAAAGAAGCTAAGCATCAATTCAGAGGAGGAAACATTTGAGATCAAACTCTTACATCCAGGCATGGAATGCTACCATCTTTGCTAGTGGTTTGGAACCGGGAACCGCCATTACTACCGGTTTGCCTGAACGAGGACGAACCGGCAGAATACCACCTCTCCTTAGGTCTATATCTGCCATTCCCATGGGAATTCAGAGAGTCTCGCAAGATTCTTGTAAATGGGTGATCAACAATGAAGAAACCTATCTGACCCATTCTCAGACTCATTGTTCTGGTTGGTGCACACTTTATCTTCAAGAGAACTAAGGGAGATTGTATCCGAGATGGTTTTTCAAACTATGTTTCTGCTCTGGGCTCAGTTTTCTTTCATTTCGTTGTATACATGATGTAGGGACACGGTGGCTCAGTGACTAAGATGCTGAGCTTGTCGATCACAAAGGTTGGCTGTTTGGCAGTTTGAATCCCTAGTGCCACATAACGGAATGAGCTCCCATTACTTGTCCCAGCTTCTGCCAACCTAGCAGCTGTAAAAAATGCAAGTAGAAAAATAGGAACCACCTTTGGTGGGAAGGTAACAGCGTTCTGTGCTCTTTCAACATTTAGTCATGCCGGCCACATGACCACGGAGATGTCTTCAGACAGCACTGGCTCTTCGGCTTTGAAACGGGGATGAGCACCGTCCCCTAGAGTCAGGAACAACTAGCACATATGTGCGAGGGGAACCTTTACCTTATACATGATGTACAATGACAATAAAGGCTATACTATTCTTTCTGTCCATTATAGCCTGGCACTTTGAATTATCGGGATGAACCTTCCTGCCTTCAGCCATCTGGATATTATTACTACAGATTTGAGGGCCTGATGATTCACTCAATCATTTGGATTTCATTGACTAGCTTGATTTAATATTCCTTGATGTTTGCTGTTGTATCTCTTATTTAGTTTAATCAATGTTTTGCACTGTTTTATCCACCCTGAAATCAATGGTTATAGTAGATCGTATAGCTGTAAAACAATTAATTAAGGCATGGTAGAACTGATATCCAAAGCTTAATGGATCACTAAACATGGCAGAAAGGAAGAGTTGGAATATTGGAATCAACCCAAGAAATTTAAGACAACAAACGGTGCAGTTAAACTCCCTTTTAAAGGCTGGGCAATAGGTAAAATGATACATCAGTGTATCTGTATTGGTAGGGATTAGTGCCAAAAGGATACTTATTTATTTTACTAAATGTAATACAGCTACACTTACAATACTTTATGAAGCATTCAAAAAATAAAACAACCATGCTTACTTAAAAGAATTACATACATACATTATAAAATCAAAGATTTTGGTGCCATCCGCATTTTAGGCATCGTGCAACACCTTAAGGTAGTGTTGCACAATTAATTTTCCCAAGGGACCATATGAGAAATGGACTTTTGTGGAGGGCCGATCCAATAGGCTGAACGGTCCCAAAAGTGCTCTTTCCAAAAGGCAATGGTTTATTTTCTTTAGAAACGTTTTGCTTCTCATTCTAAGAAGCTTTTTCAATGCAAATAAACCAAGAAAGTCCAGTTGTCTTTTGAAAAAAAAAAACCCCACTTTTGGGACCATAATGACCTGGATGGTGGAAAAGTTCCATAGACAATAAGCTGAGCTGTTCTGCTGAATTGCAGAAACAGTATAGGGCACTGGTGGGATTCAATTTTTTTTACTACTGGTGGGCATGGTGTGGCTTTGTGGGTGTGGTAGGGGAAGGATACTGTAACATCTCCATTACCACTGACTCAAGGGGAAGGTTACTGCAAAATCCCCATTTCCTTCCCACTCCAGGGAAAGAATACTGGAAAATCCCCATTTCTTCCCCACTCCAGGGGAAGGTTACCGCAAAATCCCCATTTCCTCCTGATCAGCGGGGACTCAGGAGGCAGAGAATAGATGGGGGCGAGGCCAATCAGAGGGGGTATTTAACGGTTCTCTGAACTATTCAAAATTTCCGCTACCGGTTCTCCATAACTGAACCAGCTTAATACCACCTCTGGTATAGGGTCTCCTGCATCAGCAGAGGGTTGGACTAGAAGACTTCCAAGGTCCCTTCCAACTCTGTTATTTTATGTTCTATCATCAGTATGGTTTCTACAGTGATGATTTCTATTTTCTGTTACCTGCAGCTGATTTTGGCTTCTGTGCTCAGATAACTCCTGAACAGAGCAAACGGAGTACAATGGTGGGGACGCCTTACTGGATGGCTCCTGAAGTGGTCACAAGGAAAGCATATGGCCCCAAAGTGGACATTTGGTCTTTAGGAATCATGGCAATAGAAATGGTAGAAGGAGAACCTCCGTATCTCAATGAGAATCCTCTCAGGGTAAGATCAACATTCTACACGGGTATGTTTGAGTCCTTCCAAAACTTGAGAGTGGTGGAATTCACTGGAGTTTACATTTGGATGGAAACCAGGCCACAGCCAACTCATGGACTACGTAGGACAGGCATTTCTAGCTGTCTAGCCTAGAAAGGGTAGTGGGGGTGTGTGGGGTGAATCTCCTACTGCTTTTCCCTACTATAGAAAGGTACTGAGATAACAGCCCATGCATTCCTTCTGCAGGGCTACATAAATACCAGCTTAGCTCAGAAAGAGAGAAGTTGGTGAGAAAGAAACTCAGGAAGGTCCCACATTGATACTCTTGGGTACCAAAGGATGCAGGGAGAGAGAACTCTGTTAGATTTTCAACTTAACAACAGTGCCAAAGAACATAATAAAATCAGGTGCAGCTCACTTAACAATATCCTTGCTTAGCCACAGAAATTCTGATCCCAGTTGTGGCCGTAAGTCGCATTTTGCTTTTATGTGTTGATAAGAGAAGAATAGGGACGCAGTGGCTCAGTGGCTAAGACACTGAGCTTGTCAATCAGCAGTTTGGCGGTTCGAATCCCTAGTGCCACATAATGGAGTGAGCTCCCATTACTTATCCCAGCTTCTCCCAACTTAGCAGTTCAAAAGCACATTAAAAAATGCAAGTAGAAAAATAGGAACCACTTTTGATGGGAAGGTAATAGTGTTCCATGCACCTTCGGTGTTTAGTCATGCCGGCCACATGACCACAGAGACGTCTTCGGACAGCGCTGGCTCTTTGGCTTTGAAATGGAAATGAGCACCGCCCCCTAGAGTCGAGAACTTATGTGCGAGGGGAACCTTTAACTAAGAGAAGAATATGGGTGTGACGAGACGTATCTGACCATCTGCCTAAATAAAAGAGGAGGCAGGACAGTTGCCTTCACAGGATTGATTCCATT
Source organism: Rhabdophis nuchalis (assembly GCA_039707465.1). Lineage (NCBI taxonomy): Eukaryota > Metazoa > Chordata > Lepidosauria > Squamata > Natricidae > Rhabdophis > Rhabdophis nuchalis. Next base: position 8,655,707 of record CM077657.1, on the reverse strand, counting down.
TTTTATTTTCTCTTCCAGGCCTTGTATTTGATAGCTACCAATGGGACACCAGAACTCCAGAATCCCGAAAGACTTTCTGTGGTTTTCCGGGACTTTTTGAACCGCTGCCTTGAGATGGATGTTGACAGGCGAGGGTCTGCGAAAGAACTCTTGCAGGTGAATGAAGGGGAAGCTTAATCTTTTTGACGGAGCGCAGCTCTTAATGGAGATTCTCTCTGACAGGGCATCCTGATGGGGCAAGCTACTCATTTATGTTTCCCCCTTGTATGGTTACTCATTTTTGATAGATCAGGGCAACGGGGCCCAAGGGGGAAAGATTACAAAGTCAAGGTGCATGGTTGCAACAGACATCCCGGTTTTTCATGCCCTTGCATCATTGGTTTTATGTGGAGACCCAGACATAGGAAGTCACCCTGAGTGATTTGGATAACTATGGGAACTGGATAGTGGTGGGATTCAAATTTTTTTGCTACTGGTTCATTGGGCGTGGCTAAGTGGGGAGTCCATGTGACTGAGTGGGCATGGCCAATGTGATGTTACTCACGCCCACCTAGCCATGCCCACAGGAAAAGGTAGGAAGATTCTTAGGGTTTTTCACTAACTACCCCCGCCCTCCCTTCTCTAGTCGCCCCCATTTCCCCACTTCCTCCTCCTCCACCGCCTCTTTGGTTGCTTACCTTTTGTGGCAGCTGTCCGCAGGCTGCTGAAAAGTCCTTCAGTCAGCAAAAAAGCAGCTGCCGTCACTGTCATCTTCTTCACGCATGCTCATGCGCTTGCAAGGCAATGGGATGCACATGCGCGAAAGAAGATGGTGGTGATGACAACTCCTTTTTTGCCGATTGGAGGACTTTTCAGTGCCCTGTGGCCTGAGGCCAGCTGCCAGCCTCTTTGAGGGCCAGTTTGCAAAGAGGCAGCGCAAGCTTGAGGCAACCAGACGGGTGGGATTAGCAACCAGTGATGGGGATCGGTTCAGGGGCATGGCCAGCCGGCCATCGCTACCAGTTCACCAAACTGGGCAAAATTTCTGCCACCGGTTTGAGCAAACCAGTGCAAACCGGTTGAATACCACCTCTGGAATTGGATGGATGAGGTTGTCGTGTTTGCATTCCAGCTTGATTTGTGATTAATTTGCAAACTGGCCTCCTGGTGAAAGGGTCACATCAATCTGATTTTCTTAAAAGGGTGCGTGGACCATGCAGGAACGTCCATTGAACCTCCACACGTTTAAAGATACCTCTTTCAGTTTGATATCTTCACTCAATTTATGGATTCACGAGATCTCTTTGAAGAGCTGTAGCCTCTTGGCTAATGTAACACTGCCATAAAACACATCAATACATAATTGACCTGCCGGTGTCACGGTCACAGTTCCTAAACGGATACATTATTTTCTTTTTCCTTCCAGCACCCGTTTTTAAAACTGGCCAAGCCGCTGTCCAGCCTGACCCCCTTGATCATTGCTGCAAAAGAAGCTATCAAGAACAGTAGCCGCTAATCGCTCGAATAGCACAGGCCCTGGCAGGACTGAGCACCAGACCAACAAACTCTGTCACACCTTGGACTCTGCTGTGGCCGGACAGGCAGGCGATGAGCGGCATTGTCACTGTCAACGGGGGAAGGGAAGCGGGAATGACACCACTGATCACATCTCTTCTTTCCACTCTTTGAGAATCCCTTAATTTATTTCTGAGGTGAATGGAAGCTTCTGGAGCAGAAGCTGGACTGGATGTGTCTTTTGCTCTGTGTGGCGGTGTTTCCAGGGGGCCACAACACTGCATGGCTCAACTCACTGGGACAGGAGTGGTGACACCTCCCCCTCAACACAAACACACACACACACACACACACACACAAACAGCTCTCCTTTCTTTTTTGTTTGGCTTTCCAAAAAGAGGAGAACAATCCTTTTTTTTTTTTTCTGCTTCACCTCACCAGGAAGAACCCAAACTGTTCCCTAGCTCCTGGTCAGCTGGCTTTGGTTCTAAGAAGAGGAGAATCACCAAGGAAGGCTTGCTTTATTTAACCAAAAAGAAGGGAAAAAAAGAAGAAAATCATAGTAACAGTGATGACGATGATGACGATGACAATAAACCCAGAAGTTGATCGATCACAGCAATCTTCTCGCGGGGGTGGGGCGGGGGTGGCTATCCTTTGGAATAGATGAGACGGAGAGCGTTGCGGTCCTGAGAGCCTAAAAGAGAACAATGTCATGTTGATGATGCCATCTTGGCGTCATGGTGATGATGTCACGATGCATATTGGTGCTTTTGTGTCGATGAGTTTTTTCCCCCTTTCCTCCTCCCCCCCCAATTAAAAAGAAAAGAGGTTGACGTAGAGGAAGGAACCCAGAGAGCTGATTTGGATGGAATGGTAGAACTGCTTTCATCTCTGGCAACAGGATCGGTGCCTATCCTCTTCTCCAGAATCCTGAGCACTTCTTCTCCAGAGCAGCTCCTGAGGGTCATTTCTCCAGGGTGGCTCCATTCCACATTCTGGAGGGTCGGACCCTACTCCCTATTTATTGTCTCATTTGCCCCATGCTTAAATTCAAATCCACGGGAAGAAATGTCCGTACAAATTGGAGAACTTCTTAATACGAAACCTGATCAGTCATCCTACCCACCCATCAAATCTTGCCCTCGCAGGGCATCAGCCTGAATCCAGGTGAAAGCTCACTTCAAACTCGGCACTTATTTTGATACGTGGATTGAATTTCTCTTTTTCCTCCCCCCCCCCATCACAATCTGAATTTTTAAAAGGGGGGGGGGAATCAAATCTACAGGTATGAATCTAAGTTTTCCAGTAAAACAGGATTTGGGAAGGGGATACGTGCTGAGGGCCCCTGTCCAACTTTTGAGAGAAATTATGTGAGGTGGGACTTCCTGAGCCCTCTGCCCATGCTTGAGGAGCTCAGTAGGAGAAAGGTTTGAAGAGGAGCATTGCCAGAGAAACGGTTCAGCCACAGAGAGCATGAAAAATGCAGCAATACTTAATCGGATTGGGTTGTTTTACTTCCCCCCAAACCTGTTTGAACTGTGACCTAACCTACAAAGCATTGAATCTGGAATTTCTGAACTCCCTGTATTGCTGAAATCTAGCAATTACTGTGAATATCTGTTGATGAAGCAAATAGCTTTGATTAAACAAATTTGTGTTGATGTTTCTTCCAATCTGAGTAGGACATACCTGGTTCTTTTTCTTCTCCTTCCCTAAACATGAGCAATTAAAAAAATAAGTTGACATTGGTTGGTCAGCTATCTTAACTACCCTGCGTTTCTCTCCAAAGCATTGTAAGCAATTCTTGATGGTTTGCACACGCCACTCTGGTCTCACGTAGTAGAATAGGTGAGGTTACCTTTTTTTGGGTCAGCTGGCCATCCTAGTGATTGCTGTACTTTAAGTTGAGATGAAAACGTTGGACGGTGTGTATCTCAGGCAGTAGCAATGTTGAATTTGGCATGAAGGTCATGGGGGAGGGGCAGATCTCCCTAAAAAAAGATGAGTGTCAAAGGAAGGTGGGGAGAAGGAGGATGTTGACTTCCAAAATAAGAGATCAGTGGACCCATTATGGAAGCAAGATCCATGATCATCTCTTGAACGTCCAGTTGCACACTCCATATGTTGTACCCATTTGGGGGGACTATAGCACACACTGATTGAATCCAGTACATCTGTCTATCAAATTGTTATTTTGAACATCGTCCTAGTTGATGGCAGGTCATCCTCTCTTGGTTTCTCTAAAGGTCTTGGGACCAAAGTATCATGTGTCTGATGTTAGCATTCCTTTCTTTTTGTGGACGTTATAGATAATAAGGAAAGAGCACGGAGGTTCGTTTCTGTTTGAAAATTTCAGTGGGGATATCGAAATGGGTTTTGATTTGATCCAGCCACCATAAAATCCAAGACAGCTTAAAGTCAAGATGTCCTCAAACCTACCTGAACTTCTGATGACTGCATCTCTTCAGTTTCTTAGCAGTCTTATGAACCTGCTGTCTCATGGTCTTCTTCTGTTTTTATGACCTTCTGTTTGGTCCAGGGTTTCCCAACCTTAGCAAACTTAAGCCGTGTGGACTTCAACTCCCAGAATTCTTCAGCCAGCATGCTGGGATTGGAAGTCCACCCAATTTAAAATTGCCATGGTTGAGAAGTACTGGTCTAGCCTATAGCCAATCCAATGGGGAGATGGTCCGAGTTCTCCCTAATACTAATTTACAAAATGCAGCTATGTTTTATTAGTTGCTTATCATTGAGGTCTGAAACTCACATCAAATTCAAATTGTTAACAAGGTCTATAATTTCCCAGACGAAATCTTCTTTGCCTCCACCTACTTTTTAGGCAATTCCATGACTTCTAGTTCCACCTTAACATTCAGGATTCTTTCATGACCAATCCCTCAAATTCAGCTATGATTGGTGTCCCTGATCTGATGAGAGGGAAGATAATTAGCAAGACTACTACAGTGTTACCTCGGTTCACGAACGCCTCTGTTCACGACCAATTCGGTTTACGAACAGAAAAGTTCCTTAAAATGTGCTCCGGTTCACGAACTCCGTTTCGGTTCACGAACGGAAAAGTTCATAAAAATATGGTCTGGTTCACGAACTCTGCTTCTGTTCACGAACTCCGCCTCGGTTCACGAACTCCGCCTCGGTTCACAACCAATTTGGTTCGCGACCAGAGTCAGTTCAAGAATTACGACCAAAAAACAAGGTCAGAACGGATTAACCGGATTTACATTAAACCCTATGGGAAATTGTGCCTCGGTTCACGACCAATTCGGTTCGCGACCAGTCATTTCACGAATTAAGTTCGTGAACCGAGGTACCACTGTACATCCAGTTTTGGTCACATTATAAAAAAAGATGTTGAGACTTTGGAAAGAGTGCAGAGAAGAGCAACAAAGATGATTAAGGGCCTGGAGACTTAAACATATGAAGAAAAGTTGCAGGAATTGGGTATGTCTAGTGCAGGGGTCTGCAAAGTCGGCTCTTTTAAGACTAGTGGACTTCAACTCCCAGAGTTCCCCAGCCAGCATAGCTGGCTGGGGAATTCTGGGAGTTGAAGTCCACCAGTCTTAAAAGAGCCGACTTTGCAGACCCCTGGTCTAGTGAAAAGAAGGAGTAGGGGTGACATGATAGCAGTGTTCCAATATCTCAGGGGCTGCCACAAAGAAGCTATTCTCCAAAGCACCAGAAGGCAATAACACAAGCAATGGATGGAAAATAAGAAGAGAACCAACCCAGAACTAAGGAAACATTTCCTGACAGAACAGTGGAATAACTTGCCTCCAGAAGCTGTGGGTACTTCATCACTGGAGGTTTTTAAGAAGAGACTGGACAACCATTGGTCTGAAATGATGTAGGATCTCGTGCTTGAGCAGGGGATTGGACTAGAAGATCTCCCAAGGTCCTTCCAACTCTGTTATTTCATGCTTCCTACCTCCCATAGACACACTGCTAGATACGCTCCCATATGACTTGATTGATTGATAATATATTTTATGCATGTCTGTGCTTAGTAACGTGGCACAGTTAATATGCAATACCTTAAACATCTGGAGGATTACAATCCCCTCATGTAGCATGACTCTGATTTTTTTTTAACCACAGAGGTTCATCGATCACACATCTTGCACACATGATTCTATATGCTTTATTTCGTTTCTCTTTATCTCGTGTTTTGCTGTTCCATCCTTTTTTGTATATATCTGAATCGCAACCATTACAGAGCCATGGAATCCACAGGCAGCACAGCTGTGCTGAACATTGACAGAGCCCAGCCTTCAAATCTGCATAGACCCAAGCCTCATTTTTTAAGGAGAGCCCTTAATTGTTATTCCTCTTAGAGAAACGGAACTGAGTGATGGCTCCCAGCTTCATGTTTGAGGATATCTTTTAGATGTGACCAATCATGGTGCAAGGAAGGTGCAAGGACTGTGCATTGCTTTGGATAGTGGTGAAAATTGTGTTTCCCAATTTTGGCTATTTTAAGATGGGTGGACTTCAACTCCCAGAGCCATGGGGCTAGTGATTGGCACACTTACTGGTGGTAAATTCTAGTCATTAATAACAGCTGTACAACTGGAAGGTGCCTAGTTGAGGAAGTTTGCCTTTCTTGAAAAAACTTTTCACAATTAGGCCAACCTAGCATATGAGCATCTCTGAACACTGAAGGAAGCAATTCCATCTATGTCTTGGTCTATATCGATCTATATCTATATATTTTGGTCGGCACGATGTAGAAAAGATGTGGAGATTCTAGAAAGAGTGCAGAGAAGAGCAACAAAGATGATTTGGGAACTGGGGGCTAAAACATATGAAGAACGGTTGCAGGAACTGGGTATGTCTAGTTTAATGAAAAGAAAGACGAAGGGACACATGGTGGTAGTGTTCTAGTATCTCAGGGGCTGCCACAAAGAAGAGGGAGTCAAACTGTTCTCCAAGACACCTGAGGGTAGAATAAGAAGTAATGGGTGGAAACTAATCAAGGAGAGAAGAAAAGAGAAATTTCCTGACAGTGAGAGCAATGAATCAGTGGAACAGCTTGCCTCCAGAAGTTGTGAATGCCCCAACACTGCAAGTCTTTAAGAAGATGTTGGATAGCGATTTGTCTGAAAGGGTATAGGGCTTCCTGCCTAGGCAATGGGTTGGACTAGAACAGGGGTCCCCAACCTTTGCAACTTTAAGTCTGAAGGACTTCAGCTCCCAGACTTCTCCAGCCAGCTTTGCTGGCTGGTGAATTCTGGGAGCTGAAGTCCTTCAGACTTAAAGTTGCAAAGGTTGGGGACCCCTGGACTAGAAGACCTGCAAGGTCCCTTCCAACTCTGCTATTGTATTGTATCTTAGTTCTGTCAGATTTGGTCTGCCAAAACTCTTGATGGCCACTGCATGGCAATAGGGTGTTTCCTGATTCTCCTTCCTGCTATCTGGAATTTTGTTGTTTGGATCAGATGGCTCCAGAGCAGTGAAGGCAAACCTTTTCGGCATCAAGTGCCCAAACTGGAATGCGCAAGTATGCACATGTGCTGGAGCACCAGAAACCCACAGATCAGATGGCTGGCACGTGCATATCTATTTTGGGGGCATTTCTGGGCTGGTTTTTGGCCGTTTTCCAGGCTGTTTTCAGGCCTTTTTTGCCACTCTGGTGCCTGTGAAGACCGGCTGGCCAGTATGGCCATGCCTGTTTTTTGGCTGTTTTGGCTGCGACTAAAGTGATGCCTGAAGAAAATAGGATGGCTGCCACCATTATTATTTTTTTCGAATTTATAACCCGCACCTTCTCCTCAAAAAGGACCCAGGGCGGCGCACAGGAAAATTTAAAAACAATACATATATACAAAATACCATTATTAAAGCCTATTAAACTTATAACCCTGTGCTAAAAACAATTTAAAATCCCCCTAATTAAAATTTACAGCTAATAACAGTCAGAAACGGGAGGTTATGCTAGGCCGGCTTGTTGAAATAGTTACGTTTTGAGACGCTGGCTAAAAAGGCGGAGGTCTGAGATGGTGCGTAATTCGGGGGGCAGGTCGTTCCAGAGGGTCGGGCCCGCCACAGAGAAGGCCCTTCCCCTGGGTGCCGCCAACCGGCATTGCCCGGCCGACGGCACACGGAGAAGGCCCTCTCTGTGGGAGACATCAATTTGTTGATGTCCTGATGTGCCCTGACATCAGCTATTGGCGTTCGCTGCTGAAGATCCTGCAACCAAAGTAAAGACGACCGGTTGAAGAAGGAGGCAGTGGTAGCTGCTCTCACTGCCCAGGCAGCTGCCTTAGGACCCCTTTGTAAGGTGAGGTCAGCCTTTTTGTCGATTTCATTATCATTTTAGTACAATGACCATAAAGATTATCGTTGTTATTGTTGTTGTTGTTGTCCTCCGGCTTCAGAGGGTCCTCTGGTTCTCTGGGCTTGCAGGGCTCCTGGTGATGGAGACCCCTGCCTTGAGGATGAGGGGGTCAGCCACCCCTGCAGCCAATGCCTTGGCAGAGGACTTGGGCTTCTTGGCTTTGGGGGCCTTTGAAGCAGAAGGTGTGCGGGCCTTGCCCTCAGGCCCGATCCCTGGCTCGAGGAGGAGGAGGAGGCTGACAACCCCAACAGGCCCTCGGAACTCTCCTGGGGGCCTCAGCAGGCTTCAGGCCTCTGCTGGGCCTCTGAAAGGCCAGGCGTAGTAAAAGGGCTTGAATGCAGTAAAGCTCCGCCCCCTGCTTCAAAAGGCGAGCTACTGAGAAGCAGGCTGCGGCGGTTGAAAGGGCCTGGCTTCCCTGGCAAAGGTGAGGGCCGGTGTTTTAGTCCTGGCATGCACTTTATCCTTGCTTCGGCAATCAGCACCGCAAAGGTCACTTCGCCTGTTGTCTTTTTCATCACACTACAAGGTTACACACGGCTGTGCTCCATCTCTGCCCATGAAACCTTAAATTTTACAACCAGGCAAACTGAGATAGGAAGGAATTAGGGTTTGTCCCAAGTGGAATCCTACACCATTTTAACCTGGCTGTCGTGTTAATCTAAATCAGGGTTTTCTCAACCTCGGCCCCTTTAAGAGGGCTGGGCTTCAACTGCCAACTCCCATGCGCTGGCTGGGGAATTCTGGGAGTTTATGTCCACTCCTCTTAAAGGAGCCAAGATAGAAAAAACGCTGAGCTATATTTTTGGCATCACATCTAGAAATGGTTCCACTCCGCTGAACATTCTTCACTTATGAGACTGTTATCCCACCTTTAAAAGCCGTCCTCGACTTAGTGACTGTTCAAAGTTGCAACAGCACTGAAAAAAGGGACTTAGGACTGTTACGACCTTTGCATACACAGGATTAGAGCGTAATAGATTAACAGAGTTGGAAGGGACCTTGAAGGTCATTTAGTCCAACCCCCTGCCCAAGCAGGAGATCCTACATGTGCCTCTACCTAGGATTGAACTCACAACCTCCTGCTTGAGAGACAAGAGCTTCACCTCTAGGCCACAGCAGCAGTACACAGAGTGTAACCTAATGCATCTTTTGCTCAATTGATGTTGAGAGAAGCTCCGTTGCAGCCTAACGTGCCAACTTCATAGATAAAACGTCTAAGCAAATTGCCAAGCTTAGCGTCCTAAAGTAACTACTTATGAAAAGTAAAAAGTGGATTCTGCCAAGGAATCTTGCTTGTAACTTCAAATGTGTGTTCAACGTTTCCTAACAAAGCTCTGTCTTATATGCCAGAAAATCTATTTCTTTCCCCTTCTAAGGTCCATTGTTTTCAGTGTGCTGAGAAAAATCATGAGGTTTCCGTAACATGAAATAATGTTTCTAACACTATGACGAGAAGCTGTGTAAGACTATAAGAAGTTTGACAAAATGTTTTTTTTCTCACGACAACGATGAGGCGCGAGCCTCTTTGTTTCTCTCTCTCTGACTGCTCTGTTAAGGTGGGAGACAAAAATGGCGTCACGTCTTTTTGCTTTCTGCAGAAAATAAAAACTGATGATCCGTAGCCTGGTGTTCCGAGTTTCCTTGGAATTATCCGATTCTGAGCAGAATTCAGAAACCTTACAATATGATATGATGCGATATGATATAAGATGATAAGATATATGATAAAGCAAATTAAAAACAAGGCAAGCTAAGTGGCAGACTTGGCCAAACAAAGAATAGCCTTGATCAGCCTTAATCTTGGTTAGGTTCTGTTGAGATCCAGCAGGTTGAGAGGATCCCTGTCAGGATTCCAAGCAACACGCCCAACAGAATCAAAACTCCAAGGCAGGCATGTTCCCCCAATCACAGGTTTATTAGGCACGACATATTGGCACACCTGACTCTAAACTCCCCTGTGGGTTTCCCCCCAGGTTTTCCTAATCCTGCCCATACAATCCATCACATGGTCCAATCAGGGGGCGGTCCAAGGGTCAGTGGGTCTCAGATCCCACCTCCTTAGCAGATGTTGGCAAAGTCCTGGGTTCCCAGAGGAAAGGACTTTATTCCGGTTACAAGGCCTCCCCCCTCCCATTCCCACAGCTCAGCTCAGCTCTGCTGTGGCAGCCCTAAAGGTGGCAGGGAAAACGACCCATTCAGCCATTCCGTAGGGGAGTCCTGGCTTCGCTCCCCATGATATCACGAAGGTTATCAAGGGGACTATCAAGGGGACCCTTCATATCCCATCCCCATTATCTTGGGAAGTAAGAAGCCCCTGGGGTCATGACATCAGCTGTCCCCCATGGAACAATACACAATGCTCTGATGTCATAGCCCCTGGGGCACCTATATAAAGGCAAAATGTAGGAGAGAAAAACTGTGGAGAGTAGGAGATTGAAGGAGAGGAGAGTTGAGTTGAGTTGAGTGGTTGAGTAGCGTTGAGTAGAGATTTGAGAAGTGAGTGAAGTGGAGGATAGAGGAGGAGGATAGAGGAGGAGGAGGCGGATAGAGGAGGAGGAGGATAGAAGAGGAGGAGGAGGAGGAGGAAGAGGAGGAGGAGAAGGAGGAGGAGAGAGGAAGAGGAGAGCGGAGGAAGAGAGAGGAGGAAAGAGAAGGAGGAAGAATGGAGGGGAAGAGAGGAGAGAAGAGGGGAATGGGGGGGAGGAGAGTGGAGGGGCGGGAGGAGAGGGAGGGGTGGGTGGGGCGGGAGGCGTGGGAGGGGCGGGAGGGATGGGAGGGGCGGGAGGGGCGGGATGAGAGAGTAGGGGAGGGGCGGAGAGGGGAGGGGCGGAGAGGGGAGGGGAGCAGAGGGGTTGGGAGGAGTGGGGCAGGGAGGAGAGAGGAGGGGAGATGGGGGGCAGGCAGGGGAGGAGAGTGTAGTGTAGGAGGATTGAGAGGAGCAGAGCGGAGTGGAGCATATCAGGTAAGAGTTTACCTTGATTTTGCACAATGGGATGGGATGGGATGGGGAAGAGAAGAGAAGAGAATGAAACTATGCTCAAAGTTCGTAAATCATAGTTACAATTATTAATCTTAAGATAAAAACACGATCAATGATAAGATACCAATAGGAGAAGATAGAAGGAAGATTAGAAGGATAATAGCAATACAGCCCTACTATGTGGGTAAAGGTCCTTTGGCCCAAGGCAGTGCTGTGGGAATGAGGAGTTCAGCCGAGAGAGGGCAAAAAACTCCCTTTGGGTCCAATTGTTTTGGCACGCAATGTCCTACAGCCACGTCCAGAGGGGGAAAATGGAAACAGGTTATGCCCAGGTTGTGTGTAGCCTGTGGTTATTTTCTCAGCCTTCTTTCTACCTCTTGCAATCTACAGATCCTCAATGGGGGACAGTCTGGTTGCCACTGTTTTTTCTGCAGTTCTTTTTCCACGTAGAATAACAGAGTTGGAAGGGACCTTGAAGGTCTTCTAGTCCAACCTCCTGTCTCGAAAAGGAAAGTGATTTGTATAGGTTTTGGTCTCTGATACAAAGACCAATGCAGATCCTCAAATTTCAAGGCGGTGGGGGAAGGATTTGATCTGCCCACCTCCTCCCTCTAACTTCCTGGCAGGGTTAAAGATAAAAACAGCAAGATCAGACAGGAGTTCCCTTTCTATTATTTAATTTGGGGGGGGGGTGAGAGAGGGGGGAGAGAGGGAGAGATAGATATATGTAACAGTACCAATGACGCCTCATTTCAACAAACCTTCTCCTTTCCTGATAGGGTCTCCCCCCACTTCAAATGGCCCAAGACTCCACCAATCGGCAGCAGTGGTGGGACAAGCAAGAAGCCCACTTCTCTGGGTGCCCCCCATCGACCACTGAGCGAGAGTCACTGGTCCTGCCTCTACTGGTGAAGCCTTCCCCAGCGCCAGTGGAGGCCAGGAAGAGAATCCAACTTCCAGCATTGGTGCTGCCTGACGCCGCCCTCCCTTTGCTTCCAGGTATGTAGGCTACCTATGGAAGGCTGGTTCCATAGGCATGCACCCCACACTATCTATCAATCAAGCAGTCAACCAACCAACCAATCAGAACACAGCTGGAAGGGACCTTGGAGGCAGAGCTGGTATTCTACCGGTTTGCACCGGTTCGGGCGAGCCACCCACCCAGACATCATCACAGACGCTCTGCGCATGCACTGAACCGGTAGCGAAGATAAGAGGATTTCACTCCTGCTTGGAGGTCTTCTGGTCCAACCTCTGCTCAAGTGGGAGGCCGTCTGGAATTAAGGAGAAACTCCCTAAAAGTGAGGACAGCTTGCCTCCTGAAATCGTGGGTGCTCCATCACTCGTGGTTTTTAAGAAGCGTCTAGACAATCACTTATCTAAAAGTGTACCGGTTCTCCTGCTTGAGCAAGGGGGTGGACTAGAAGACCCCAAGGTCCCTTCCAGCTCTATTCTATTCCAAGCCCTTGGGATTTGCTGTTGTATATGTTGATTGCCCTGGAGTTCAGAGGTCTTTCTCAAGATAGTTACCTAAGGACAAGAAGACCAGGGGCTTGAGATTTATGACATATTTGACCCCTCCCTCAGGCTCAGCCTAGTCATCCCAGTGGTGGGCTCCTACCGCTTTGGACCGGTTCACCTGAGCCGGTAGTGCTTTGGTAGCCTGGGTCGCTGGAACCGGCACTGAGCCAGGTCTGCCATGCCCCAGAACCAGTTCATGTTTTTTTGTGCATGCACAGAACAATTTTTATTGTACTGCACATGCACGCCCAGTGCGCCCATGAGTGGACCCGCAGTCCTGACTGCCAGAACCCACCCCATCAAATTGCCCATCAATCTCAGGCTGTCTTTTCTTCCCAGGACAATCCAAGCAAAATGTGTTGGAGGGCAAGATCCCTACCACCTTGGAGCATCCTCTGCAGGTAAGGAGCTTGGTGTGTGTCACGGTGGGTTCTTCGTAGACAGGTTGCAGAAGCCAGGGCTGCCCCGATGGTGATAATTTATCCCCAAAGTAGAGTCTAAGATCTACACGGCAGTCTAATGGTGATTGGCCCAACATCACCCAGCCAGCTTTCATGCCTAAGGCAAGACTAGAACTAGAACTCACCATCTCCTGGTGATTGGCCAAGCCAAGCTTTCACGCCTACTAGAACCCAGATTGTCCAGTCATATTTTGATTGGGAGCCCCCCAGAGTTCAATCAGAGACGGGTGGCTAAGTAAAGGTTTAAAGAAATGCACCTCTTCCTTGTGGTTCCTTCTCACCCGTCCTACTTCCACTTGGGTTTTACAGGATGAAAGGGAGAAAAAAGCCTTCATGAGGGAAATTCAAAAACTCACTGGCAAGGGGCCAGACAACAGTTTGCCCAACAAAAATGAACTGGCCACAAAGATCATGGTAAGTGGGGAAGGGGGGCAGGTGCTCCTGGGTGTATTCATTTTTGAAAGTGAAGTTCAAAAATGAATTGGGATCACTTCCTGTATCAAAACGAAAAAGTGTAGGGATGGGAATGGTGCCAGCTGGATGGTGGCCATATCTCAGGAGCTTTCTTCGATGTGTTTCCTTCTCCTTTCAGGAAATTATTGAAGATGAGGACGCCAAACCCCTGGACGTAATTATCCTGCATCAAGCTATCGTCACCATCGCCTCCATGACGTACGTACCTGCACCACCCTCATCTTCTCACCAGCTAGGTAGGAACTTGGAGTTGGACTCAGTTGGATCTTCTTTTCTTGTCTTTCATCAGCCGGATGAATCCCCCCTTGAACTCCGAGGTGAGGTGGAACGTGGTGAGCAAATGCATCGAGAAGGTGTTTTCCCTCCCGGCTCTCAGGATGGCCAAAGTGCAGATGCAGAGCCCAGCCCCCTCAACTGCCATGCAGGTGAGCAGAGCAAAGCAAGAGGAGATCCACCTGGAAACAAGGAGGTGGTAAACATGATTCAAGATCTCCTCAAAAGCTCTGGATCCCTTTTGGTGACTTTCTGACTAGCAAAGTCCTTGGGGAAACTAGATTCACTTAACAACTGAAGTGGCTCATTTAACCACGGTGGCAAGGAAGGTCGTAAAACAGAAGGAGAATTCAGTTCATAACCGTCTTCCTTACGACAGAAACATTGGGCTCAATTGTGGTCGTAGGTTAAGGACTGCCTCTATTTCAATGTCCCTTTTGGTCGATCTTCTCTGAACGATCATAGGAAGGAAGCCCTTTGGTTCCTCGTGTTCAGCAGAGAAGAAGAATCGGCCCTGCAAATTCGGCCACTCCGTTTACGGCAGGCTTGTGGACTTCAACTCCCAGAATTCCATGGCTGGCTCCGGAATGTTGGGAGTTGCAGTGCCCCAGTCATCCCAGGGCCATAAGTGCCCCCACCTGGATTTTGCCTCTTTTGGGTGCTGTTCTGTATGTTATGCCACTTTTGCCTACCGGTCGTTTCTGCTTCTTGTAGGATTTCTATCAGCAGACGGTCACCGCCTGCAACAACATGCTAAGCAGATTGCTCATGGAGGCTCCCAATTTGGATACCCTGCAGGATATCTTGAGGGTAAAGAGTGATTCTTTCTTGGGGTTGGTCGCACGGTCAGCCAGAGGTTGAGGCTGGATTTGGCCCTTCTGTCCCCCTGAGGAGTCTGTGGCTCTTCCACCTGGGAATGACCAACCCTTCCTTTCCTCCTTCTCCTTTGTTTGTCCTGGCAGCACATCAATCCCTGGACTGACTCTCCCAAGGGCCACGAGAGGGAGAGGGCCATGAAGACCACCAGGCACCTCATAAAGTTTGCTTCTGAACACTCAGATTTTGACGTAAGTCTCCATTTGGGATGAGAAGGGAAATGTTTTCAAAGAAAGAAAAAAAATCCAAAGAAAGTCCACTTGCCTTTAGTCCTTCTCGAGCAGGAGGTTGGAGGAGAAGACCTCCCCAGTCAATGTATTGTAAAATACATGATTCTAAGTCTCAGTTTGTGAAGCCACTAAGATTCTATGGATCTGTGATTCCCATGCCGATTCCAACTGACTGAAAGCTTCATGAGCCCCCTCCCCTTCTCATCTTTCCCTTCCTTTTCCCTTCCTTTCATTAGACCACGGCTGACTTTTCTATGTTGGGACATCTGGTTGCTTTGCTGGCCGTGCACATTGGCGACACTAGCCAAGAAGTTGGGCAGACATCTGCAGAGGCCGCTTACCACCTGCACCAGCTCCTCATGAGCAAAATGGGTGAGACCTTTGGGCTCTACGGGCTGACTTCCTGCAAGAAAACCAGGGACGCCCACCGCCCAGGAGGGCACTGGGTGGCTCAGCTGTGGCGTGACCAAGACCCTGGTCATTGGCCTTGGGAGAGATGCCCGGAATTGGCAGATAATATTGGCACCTCTCAGGACCAGGGGTCCTTTTAAGACTGAGTTCCTCACGTTAAGTGAGACAGTCAGGGAGGAGGAGAGAAGGGAGAGGGAGGAGGAGCAATGAAGAGAGAGACAGGGAGCAAGGAGGAGAGGGAGAGGGAGACAGGGAGCAGAGTGGGAGGAGATGAGAGAGGAGGGGAGGGGGAGAGGAGGAAGAGGCCAAGAGGAGGACTTGATGAGAAAGGAGGGGAGAGAGAGGGGAGAAGAGTTGGAAGAGGAGGAGGAGGACTGTGGGGTCCTGGGTGCTCTCTGAGGTTAGTGGCTTTTTTGTGGACCTTTCATAACCTAACTAGGTAACCTCATCAGTGCTAGAAGGGAGAGAGCTTTTCTCTGTATTTTTATACAAGTGTTTTGCCCTGTCAGTATTATGGCCAACATCCCTGATGAGGTTCCCTAGTTGGGCAATGAAACGCCTGCAAGGAACGCCCCCCCCCCAATTCAGAGAGCACAAGGGACCCCTCAGGCCGACTCTGAGCTACAGATCTTCTCATATTGCAACGATTACGAAGGACGTTCCCAAGTTCCGAATGCCAAAATCTGACGTTGTGGTTTTTTCCCCTCCTCACAAAGCGAAAGAAATGGACAAAAAACACAAGAACAAGAAGGGGAAGACCGTCCATTTCCTGAGGGAGGATTTCCATGGTTCAGGGGTTAAGATCTTCTACAACAACATCTCCAAAATGGCCAAGGTATGTTTTGGATCAGCCTTTTGCCTGGCTTCTTATTGACCTTCCTTTCGCTCCTCCTCCTGACTTGGAGCTCCTCAAAGGAGTCAATCTCCCAGTGGGGATGGCCCTGAGGCATCTCTGCATGGTCTCCTTTCTTTGTTTCTGACAGGCCTTTGGGGAGCATCTCAGCCCCATGCAAATCACACAGCTGGTTATGGCAGCCCTTCAAGCTTTGGCAAGCCCGGAGAAGAACACCTCTGAGGCTGCGGGGCTGCTCCTATGTTCCATCATGGAGGAGTGTGCGATGGATGTGGAGGAGGTAAGACAATTGCAGGGTTTGGAGCAAAAGGGACGTGGGAGTTATCGTCCCTACTGCATCTCCAATGGAGACTCATCGCTCTGATTTCTCTTTTTCCCTAGGTCCCCAGGATCATCAGAAACATTCATGAAAAATTCCCCACAATTTGGGACCCCTCCACTAAAGACCTCGCAAGGAAAGCAGTGTGTCACCTGGCCATTAAAAGAACAAACTGTGTAGTAGACACACTGCTGGAGACATCAATAAACTGTGATGGGTAAGGAGAACCTCAAGGAGATGAGCCTCCTGGACCTTTGATGAGTGGGGGTTGCGGTGGGCCCATTTTACAAGGTTTCTTGCCGTGGTTGTTAAGTGACACACAGCAGTTGTTGAGTTAGGAAGGGAAGAAGGAGGGAGGAAGGGAGGGAAGAGAGGGAAAAAGGAAGGAAGGCAAGAAGGAAGGAATGGAGGGAGGGAGGGAGGGAGGGAAGAGATGAGAATTTTTTTTTAAAGATATTTTAAAACTTTTCTTGTCACATTTGTTAAGTGAATCCCTGCAGTTCTCAGGTTAGACAACCATCGGTTTTCCAATCCTTCCTTCCGTTGGGGCGTTAATCTCTCTGGACTGGCTGTCTCTGTCAGAATGGGGAAAGGATCTGATTTCCCCCCCAATCTGTTTTTCCCCCTCCGCAGAACTGTCAAGGAGCTCTGGGGGGCCCTGGCCGAAGATACGTTTGCCCAAAAAATAATAATGAATCCCCTCCTCAAAAGACTGCAAGGCCAGGACCCCAGCCCCGCAGCCCCGCGGACCAACCGGGCCCTCCTGTCCGTTGCGGTAAGCCCTCCACCGGCGGCTCTGTTTTTGCTTGATCTAGAGGTGGGGCCCGCCTGAGGGAAGGGGGAAGGGAGGCAGTGGGCAAAGTGATGGGGGCCCAAAGTGACTCTCCTTTCACCCCCTTTCTAGGCCGCCAATGCTCTGGGCTTCCTCCTGTCCCTCCCTAACACTGCGGATCTTCTGCAAAATAAGAAGATCAAGAGGATCAAGTGGGGTCATTGAGGTTTGAGATCCAATCAACCTCCATAACAGAGCCCCAAATTTATGCCGCAAAGTGAAACCGTCGGTAAGTGAACTTTGTCCCATTCTGCAACCTTTCTTGCCACAGTGGTTAAGTGAATCATGGCGTTGGTTAAGCTCGTCCCACGGCTGTGAAGGGAATCTGGCTTCCCCGAGGACTCTGCTTGTCAGAAGATCGCAAAAGGGAATCACGTGACTTTGAGACACTGCGACTGTCGTAAGTATGAGCCAGTTGCCGTACAGCATTCAATTAGGGGATTGGGAACAGTTATGGACAAAAAATTACAAATCAGCGTTGGCGCATTGCAAAGAAAATGTGTATAAAATGTTTTACCGTTGGCATCTAGCGTCAGCAAGATTGGCAAACATTTACCCAATTTGAGCCCCAGATGCTGGAATTGTAAAGACAAACATGGTTCCCACTTCCACATGTGGTGGTCATGGCCAGAAGCGAGGAAATATCGGAGTAAAATAAGAACCTGGTTGCAAGAAATAACAGGCCTTCAAATGCAATTTAAAGCGGAGATGTTTTTGTTAGGGGTAATTAGAGGCACATTTGTAAAGGAAATCAATTATATTATAATACATATTCTGACAGCAGCAAGAACAGCATACGCTTCAAAATGGGAAATCAGACAGTATACCTTCGGAAAACATGATAATTAAAAAATTAATGGACTGCGCAGAAATGACTAAACTGACTAGAGGGCTTCTGCTTAGGAACAGCGGAGATTCCATGCCACCATGACAGTGGTGGGTTCCGGATCTGGAAATTATTTGTTTTCTGGATTCCTTTCAGGTCTCCAGGATCTACAAGATGATCGCGAACCCTTGGTGGCTCATGCTGCAGCTGAATCCATGGAGGAAATCTTCCGGCAGTGCGGCCATTGGATCAACCGGGATCTCACTAGTAGCCAACTCCTCTCCAAAGTCATCCGGAGCATCTCTGAGACCAAGCAGTCATAGATGAATAGCTTAAGACTTTACTTTATCATCATGGCACCATGTACAACAAAGCTGTGCCTTCTCCAACCTAGAAGACAAGTTTGTTTCCCAAAAAGTAGAGAAAGGAACAAGGGGATCAGCCATATTGGACTTAATTCTCACTAACAGAGAGGAAATGATAGAAGGTTTTGAAGCCGCAGGAACCCTGGGGACAAGTGACCATGCAATATTGGATTTCATCATTATGTAAAGGCAAGTAGTAGAACAAAGTCAAACTAGAGTCTTGGACTTTAAGAGAAGTAATTTCAATAAACTTAGAGGGAGCTTGGGAAAAATTCCATGGATGAGAATCCTCAAGAGGAAAACAACTCAAGAAGCTTGGGAAATTTTGAAAAATGAGATTAAAAAAGCTCAGGTTAGCACAATACCAATGAAGAAGAAAAATAACAGCTCCCAAAAGAAACCAGCATGGCTGCATAAAGAACTCTCTGACAAATTGAAAGACGAAAAAGATAAGTATAAAAAAGTGGAAAGAGGGGGACATAACTAAGGCAGAATATCAGCAAATAGCCCGAGCTTGTAAAGATGAATTGAGGAAAGCTAAGGCTCGCCATGAAAAAAGGCTTGCCACAAAAGTAAGAAATAACTAAAAAGCTTCTTGCAACATGACAAAAACAAGAAAAAAGTTAAGGAAACAATCGGTCCATTGCTGGCAGAAAGTGGCAAGAAGGTGACAAGCAACAGGGAGAAAGCAGAACTATTGAATTCATCGTTTGCATCTGTCTTTACACAAAGGGATAAAATAGTCCAACCTATCAAAAACAGCACCACACAAATCAGATTAGGAACAGAAGTTGAAATAGGGAAGAAAATAGTAAGCGAGCACCTTCTACCCTAGATAAGTTCAAATCACCAGGACCGGGTGGATTACACCCCAAGCAACAAATTAGCGAACACCTAGAAGCAAACAAAGTAATAGCCAAAAGCCAGCATGGGTTTGTCAAAAACAGGTCATGCCAGACTAATCTTATTGCATTATTTGATAATGTGACAAAATTAGTGGACCAGAGGAACGCCATCGATATAGTTCACTTGGACTTCAGGAAGGCATTTGACAAGGTAGACCATAACCTACTACTAGATAAATTAGAAGAATGTGGGTTAGACAGCATCACCACCAGATGGATTCGTAACTGGCTGACCAACCAAACTCAACGTGTAGTCCTCAATGGAACTGCAGCTACATGGGGGGAAGTATGCAGCAGAGTATCCTAAGGCTCTGTTTTAGGCCCACTGCTCTTCAATATCTTCATCAATGATTTGGATGAGGAAATAAATAGACTAAGGATATAATTTTAAATTTTTGATATTTAATGGTTTTAACTTTTAAATTATCTTAACCATTTTAGCACAGATCTAATAATTTAATGTCATTTTATATTTTGTATGTGTTGTGGGTTTTCATCTTTCTGTGCACCGCCCTGAGTCCCACCAGGGAAAATAGGGCAGTATATAAATTGAATAAATAAATAAATAAATAAATAAATGGGGAACTCATCAGATTAGCTGATGACACCAAACTGCCAGGAATAGCCAACACTCCAGAAGATAGGCTTAAGATACAGAAGGATCTTGACAACTTGAACATTGGGCGCTATCTAATAAAATGAAATTGAATGGTGAAACGAGTACGGTTCTTCATTTAGACAACAAAAACGAAATGCACAGGTACAGTATAGTTGGTACCTTGCTCAATAGTAGTAACTGTGAGGGGGATCTTGGAGTCCTAGTGGACAACCATTTAAATAGGAGCCAACCGTGTGCAGGAGCTGCCAAAATAGCCAACACAGTTCTAGACTGCATAAATAGAGGGATAGAATCAAGATCACGTGAAGTCTTAATATCACTTTATAAAGCCTTAGTAAGGCCACACTTGAAACACTGCATCCAATTTTGGTTTCCACGATGTAGAAAACATTTGGAGACTCTAGAAAGAGTGCAGAGAAGAGCAACAAAGAGGATTAGGGGACTGGAGGATAAAACATATAAAGAACGGTTGCAGGAACTGGGTATGTCTAGTTTAAAAGAAAGAAGCAATAGGGGAGACATGATAGCAGGATTCCAATATCTCAGGGGTTGCCACAAAGAAGAGGGAGTCTAGCTATTCTCCAAGGCACCTGGGGGCAGAACAAGAAGCAATGGGTGGGAACTAATCAAGGAGAGAAGCAACTTAGAACTGCAGAGAAATTTCCTGACAGTTAGAACAATTAATCAATGGAATAGCTTGTCTCCAGAAGTTGTGAATGCCCCAACACTGGGAGTTTTTAAGAAGGTGCTGGATAGCCATTTGTCTGAAACGGTTTAGGGTTTCCTACCTAGGCAGGGGGTTGGACTAGAAGACCTCCAAGATCCCTTCAAACTCTGCTATTGTATTATAGGTTATATATGGATACATATAGAACTTTGAAGAAGAGGAATATGAGGTGCATATTGCTTGTTATTTTATATAGCAGATCAATGGAATTGTAATAAGCATTGAATAGCAAGGATTGTAATGAAAAGATATTTAAATGTAAGCTAAGTAAAGCAGTGGCGTAGCGTGGGTTGTCAGCACCCGGGGCAAGGCAAGTAATTTGCGCCCCCTAACCCTCCCCCAGATAGTCCCTCGCTCCGTTTTCAAACCACAATAAAAGTGGGAAGAGACGGAAAAGTGCGCGCATCGGGGGCGCGGCGCTGGAGGGTCCTGGGGGGAAAGGGTGGGGGCGGAGGGGAATGAGGAGCGGAAGGGGGTGTCTGGCGGGGGGGGGGCGTTCCTCCTCCCCCCTCCTCCTGCTCGGCCGGGGTGTCAATTTGCAGTGGGAGCTCCTCCTCCGCCTCCTCCTCCTTCCCGGCCCCTCGCTCGCATTCTCGACCCTCCCCGGGTGGGCTGAGCAGCAGGGGACCCCTCCGGCCGCCGGAGCGAGCGACTTCCACCCGGGCTCTCTCCGCCGCCTCCGCCCAGGCTTCCCCGTTCGGCGCCGCCTGGCCTTTTCTCGCCTCTCCGCGCTCCCTGGACGCCGCAGGAGGGGAAGCTCCGTGGCGCCTCCGCCTCCCCGCGAGTGTCAAAACTTTGTTGGGGCGGCGGCGGCGGCGGCGGGATGGGGCTGAGGCGGGAGGCCGGCCTGAGGCAGGCGGGGTGCGCGGTGCGAGCGCGCCCCCTCAGATGTTGCGCCCGGTGCGGCCGGCACCCCCTGCACCCCCCACGCTACGCCTCTGAAGTAAAGATATGGAAAAAATGGAGGGGGAATTTGAAATCTACTTACAGTGGAAAACTATTGAGGTTATAAAGAGAGAACTAATAATCTATGAAATTAGTAACACCATCAATATTAAATGGAGCCCACTGAGAGGCTGAAATGTAAAGGAGGTGAAGAGTGTGGAAGAGAGGAGAGAGGCAAGAGGAAGAAAAGAGGGGGAGGAGAGAGGGGAGAGAGGGGGGGGAGAGAAGGAGAGAACGAAGGAGTGGAAAGAGGAGAGAGGAGAAGGAGAGAGGAAGGGGAAGTAGAGGAGGATGACAGAGGGAAGAAAGGAGGGAGGGAGGAGGAGAGAAGGAGAAGACAGTGATGGATAGGGTATAAATGTGGTATATGGAGAGCAGAAGAGCTAATGAGAGTTTTGGGGGGGTTTATGGTCGGACGAATTGACATATTGAATAATACAAAATACTGTTGATTATGTCATGGTATAGATGTGGTTATTTGTATGAAAATGAAAAAATCAAAACTTTGGGGAAAAACCAAGGTTGGTCACATGGCAAACACATCGTTCACTATGGGGCATTTTTGCAGAAAACCCTTAGCAATTGCCAGTTTTTGACAAAAACATCATAAATTGTGTTTGTGTGAGTGTGGGACACCACCAACAGCCACAAATGCAGACAGGATGCTGGGCACCCCAAATACAGTCACGTGACAGTGGAGACCCTTAGAACTTCAGAACTGGGTCGTAAGTAGAATTACTCCTCGACTTATGACCAAAATTGTGCTCAACATTTATGTCACTAAGTTAGAAATTTGTGATGTGAGTTTTGCTCCATTTTACGACTTTCCTTGTTACGTTTATTAACCGAAACCCCTGCAGTTGTTAAATGAGTCCCACAGCCATTAAGTGAATCACATGACCCTGGGACACCACAACTGTTATAAATGCGAGTCGGCTGTCAAGCGTCCGAATGAAAATCACGTGACCCACGTAACTTCGAATGGCCACTAAATGAACTGTTGTAAATCGAGGATTACCTGTAACTTTTTTGGGGGGGATCCATCCTTATTTCTTAGGCAACTGGTCCTAAGAGGCCTCATTCTGTATCTTTGGGTTAAACGTCCTGCTCTCCTCCTTTGACCTTTGAGAAAATGCCCTTCCTTCATTGGCAAAATCTCTCCGGGGTCTCTAACAACGTTGGGATGTAAGCTTTGGCCGTTGCATATTGCACAAACCAGGATCTTTTCTCTTCAAGACAACCCAGTTTCCCTGGGCTGCATGACGATCAACAGCATCTCCAAGCTGACCTGTCTCAGCGTTTCACTGGCACCCACTTTGCCCAGTACGCCAACCCTGGCTGGTCTGGAAGATTCCAAGGAGGAGGAGGACGGTACACACACACACACACACACACACACACACACACACACACACACACACACACACATTATGATAGATGGATGGATGGATGGATGGATAGATATTATGATTATAGAGTGACAGATTATGATGATATATAGATTATATTTATATTTATTGATCAGCTCATAAAACTAACACATATATTTATATAGATATATATACTATACATGCACACAGATTATAATAATATCTATCTATCTATCTATCTATCTATCTATCTATCTATCTATCTATCTATCTATCTATCTATCTATCTATCTATCTATCTATCTATCTATCTATCTATCTATCTATCTATCTATCTAGAGAGATGCTTATAAGATCCTCTCCCTTTCCCCCTACCTCTTTGCGTAACTGACACGAAGATCAAAAGCAGTTTAGGACAGGACTTCCGGTTCCGGCTCCAGCGGCGACGGGCGAGCCTAAGGCTCGCTCGCCGCTTTGTTGCTTTTCCTGCCCTCCCACGGGGGCGAGACGCCCCGTTTTTGGGGATCTCCCGTAAAGCCGGCTTGCCTGGGTCGTCCTCCCCCAGTGGCAGCTGGGAAGCGACCCTTGTCTTCGGCTTAGGTGGAGGAGGACATGCTGCGGGGGGTTTCCGCTTCGCCAATGGCGGGCGGCATCGTTCTGAAAATATGAAGAGAGCTGGCCGTCTGAGTCGGAAGGCTTCCCAGGGCTTCGGCTGCGAGGGTGAAAGTGAGTGGTTTTAAACTTTTTTTCCTGCTGTCAGCCTGGGCTGAAAGAACTTGGAGGGGGGTGTCTGCTTGTTAAACCCCCCCTCGGACTAAAGCGGCACTTAAGAATGGCTCCTCGCTGCGAGGAAGCGGATATCTTTAATCTGGACTGTTTGAAACAAGGGAAAGTGGTCTGCGGTTTGTCTTTGAAACAATGTATCTAGGTCTGGCTGATTTGAAACATTTTTTTTTACCACTCTCTCCTTCTGGCTCTGAGTCTGGGCGGTGAAAATGGCTTCTCTTTGTCCCTGAATGACTATTTTACTTATGGAAAATTTCCAGCGTCTCTTTGTGATTTGGACTCCCTCTGGTTACTAAAGAAGAATTTTTTTTTTGGATTTGTGATTTCTTTTCTGGAGTGCCTTCGTTATTATACTTATTGACTTGGAAAATTGTTTCTCTCTTGGTTCCTGAACTTTACAACCCTGAACTGAACTTTTGGCTCCTGACTTGCCTCAACAGCCCCACCCAAAAAACGCCATTTTAGTGGCACTGACTTTAACAGCTAACCATGGCACAAGAATCAGCACTGGCAAGCTTAGAACTAAGGATGGCCTCTCTTGAATCTGTTATACAAACTTTGGTACAAGAAATCAAGGCCCAGAGGGCAGAAAATATCAACTTTAAAAAGGAATTATTGGACACATGGAAACAAGTGCTGGAGAACACACAGAAGAATGAAGAACTGGAAGGGGGGCTGGCGGGGGCTAAGGGAGAGATTAAAAAGGTTACTTATGAGGTTGTGGAAATAAATGGGCATGTGTCTAGGATTGATATGGAAAGGATGACATATTTTTTGAGATTTCAGAATGTTTCTGAGGAAACTGGTGAATGTCTCCCTGAACTCATGAGCACAATTATAGCAGACTATTTACATAAACCTAAGGATGAGATCAGGGGGGACATTGACCTAGCCTACAGAATAAACTCTGCATATGCCAGGATAAATGAAGTACCCAGAGAGATACATGTTAAATTTGTTAGAAGGTCAACCAGAGAGGAAATCTTGAAAGCGCAAAGAGGAGGTCCGTTAATTTACCAACAAAAGGAGGTTGCCATCCTAAAGCGGATCCCAAGAAAGATTAGAGAAGCAAGAAGGAAATTTTCCTTCTTGTCCAAAAAATTGTTTGACCACGGGATCTGGTTTAGGTGGGTGATGCCCGAAGGGATGCTGGTGTTCTGGGAAGGAGGAAGAGTGAGGATTAAAATAGTTGCTGAGGCGGAAGCCTTTTTTAAAAAACATTCCTCTGTCCTGGGGGAAGATCCAGGGGAGGCAGGGGGGGGCACGGCCCCGCCCGCTGGGGGCCTGGAAGGAGAGATAGAAGATACAATTGCCAAGAGACTTAGATCTAAAAAAATACTTTGCCTTGATTTCTTGAATAATATTGTATAATATAACATGTGCATCTGGATTTTTGTAAATGACTGACAGCATAGAACTGAGAACTTAGAAATATGTACTTGCTTTCACTTTGTAGTGTATGGAAAATGTTTTTTATTAATGATCTATTTTGATGTCCCGGTAGGGCCGACGACTTTGACGTGAATGCTCTCAAAATTTCTTTGTATCCCTTACCCTACCCGATTGAAAAACTGTAAAACCAATAAAACGTTTTCAATATATAAAAAAAAAGCAGTTTAGGACAGATCTTATTTATGATGATGATGATGATGATATTTGACTAATGTTTCCAACATCTCGGTCACCAGCCTCCAGACACGACTTCTGTTGGACAGGAAGACGTCGTTCTAAAGAGCTTGGAGTTGGCAGTGGCTTCAAACTCAGTTGTGTTCTTTCATCTCCTATCATCTTCTTAAAGTCTAACCGGTCAATTGGGCTTCCGCTGACCTTGCATGGCCCTTTCTGTCACCCTGCCTCTCTCTTGTCACCATCTGTCACCATCATGCCAAAGAACCCCCCAGCCTTACAGCATCGCCACCTCAAACCAGTGGTGGGTTTCTACCAGTACGCAACGGTACCCCCAGACTGGTTGCAGAAATCGGGCGTACGTTTGCGTACCCGTTGAGTCGGAGGCCCAGTAACGGTCTGGTCCTTTCCCTGGCCTGCCCCCACTTCCTCCCCCCTCTCTCCTAGTCTCCAGAGATGGGTGCCTACCAGTTCAGTAAGCATTTGCACTCGCCTACCTCCCTTCCTCCCCACTGGCCAGCAGTCTCAGCAACCTTTGCAGCCACGTGGCCGGAGGGGGTGCAATAACCCATCACTTGGATCTTGCTGGGATATACACCAGTGGTCGGTTTCTGCAGGCTCACACCTACTCACGAGAGCCGGTTGGTGAAATTTAGAGAACCGGTGAGAGGTGGGTCTACCGGCGTACC
Organism: Rhabdophis nuchalis; assembly: GCA_039707465.1. Lineage (NCBI taxonomy): Eukaryota > Metazoa > Chordata > Lepidosauria > Squamata > Natricidae > Rhabdophis > Rhabdophis nuchalis. The sequence continues at coordinate 8,629,770 of CM077657.1, read as the reverse complement.
TGGAAGTAAATCTGGCCCGCTGCTGCCAGTGACCCAATGGGAAGGAAAGGAAAGGAAAGGAAGAAAGGAAAGAAAGGAAGGAAGAAAGAAAGAAAGAAAGAAAGAAAGAAAGAAAGGAAGGAAGGAAGGAAGGAAGGAAGGAAGGAAGAAAGAAAGAAAGAAAGAAAGAAAGAAAGAAAGAAAGAAAGAAAGAAAGAAAGAAAGAAAGAAAGAAAGAAAGAAAGAATTTATCATCACAATTGAGTTCAAAATTTTGGTTGCTAAGCAAGAGCGTTGTTAAATGAGTTTCGCCACATTTTAAAAGGTGGCCACTCCCACCCTGTCACATGACTGCCAAGCCACGCCCACAAAATAGGCCACACCCACAGAGTAGGTTCTAAAAAAATTTGAAACCCACCACTGATATCCACCACCCTCTGGTCCAGAGCACCGGCCCCACTCGCTTTCTTCCTTCTGCCTCTGCGCTGGGGCCAAGAGGGGCGTCAGTGATGGCAGGGCTCCAGGAGGGCAGGCAGACGTCCTGGGGCTGCAGAACAGCAGTCTCGGCTCCAGCACAGCATCTCCCCTTTAGCCTCATGGCTGATCAGCTGTTGAGAGCCCAGCTTGCAGGCCCGGAGGAGAAGGCGTGTCCCCGTTTCCGCCCACCAGGGAATGGCAAGCATTTAATACCACTTGTAATATTTATAATATAAAATCCCAACCATAACAATATGATTATCCAAAGCCAAAGTATTAAGACTTTTGCTCACATGCACATAATACACTAATAGGAAATGAGAAGGGAAGGGAGGGAGGGAGGGAGGGAGGGAGGAAGGAAGGAAGGAAAGAAGGAAGGAAGGAAGGAGCTGGGAATTAGATGGAGGTGTGTGTGTGTGTGTGTGTGTGTGTAGGGTGGGGATATTAGAGGGGGAGGAGAGTGTGTGCATGCACACACGCCTATTCGGGAGCTGGTGGGGAGATTTGATAAGCTTCAGGCGTGAATCCCTTCCCAATTCTTGGCCTCCAAAGGTGTGCGCAGAAGAGCCTGGGTCCACCCACTGCTTCCACTCCCCTGCTCCCCCCTCCCCCTTTCCCCGATGCTTTGATCAACTCAACAGGAGAATCGCTGGGGCTGTGACACCCAGCAGATGGCGAAGGAAGAAGTGGGTCTGTGCCAGCGGTGCTCCATCACCGTCGTTTTCCAAGAAGAGACTGGACAGTCATTTGTCTGGGATAGTGTAGGGCAGGGGTCCCCAACCCCCGGGCCGCGGACCGGTGCCGGTCCGTGGCTGGATGGGAGCCGGGCCGCAGGGCTAGAGAGGAAGATGAGGGAGGAGGAGGCAGCCCCCTGAGCACAGCGCGCGGGAGAACGCAGGCGCGGCTGTTCGCGCCGTTGGAGTGTGCCTCTTCCTCCACCCTCGTCGACGGAAGGATTCCTGGACGCCGCCGGACCGGCCACCGATTCCCTCCCCTGCTGGCATGCCGGCCACTCATTTTCTTCCAGGGACTGCGGAGGCTCTGCGGGCTGGGGAGGGAACTGGTGGGTTGCTCCGGCAGCGCACAGGAGTCCCTCCGTCGACGAGGGTGGAGGAAGAGCCCCCACCATCCTCCTGCGTTCTCCCGTGCCCGTTCTCCCCAATGCGCTGCCCCCCTCCCTCCTCCTCCTCTCCAGCCTGGCACCTATCCAGCCACGGAGCCTGACGGAGCGAACGAGTGACCAAGCGTGGCAGGCGGGATGAGGAGGCTGGGGGCGGGGGGACGGGACGACGATGACGACGACAGACACACATAGAGAGACAGAGGGAGGGAGGGAGAGAAAGATAGACAGAGACACAGAAGGAGTGATTGAATGAATGCAAGACAGACAGACACACGCACACACACACACAGAGTGACAAAAATGGGCGGATGAAGGAGAGACACAGAGAAAGAAAGAAAAAAGTGGGAGAGAGAAAGACAGACGAGACAGAAAGGAAAGAAAGAGACAGGAAAAGATACAGAAAGAGGGAAAGAGAAAGAAATAGAGAGAAAGGGAAAGAGAGAAAGAAAGAAATAGCGAGAGAGAAAAAGAGAGACAGAGACAAAGTAAGAGAAAGAAAGAGAGAGAGAGAAAGAAAGAAAGAACTTATGACCACAGTTGAGGCCAAAAGTTTGGTTGTTAACCAAGATCATTGTTAAGTGAGTTTCACATTTTCAAAGTTGGCCACGCCCACCCAGTCACATGACTGCTGAGTCCCTCAGCCGCTCCGCAGAATTTTCTTTAAAATGAAACTGGTCCCTGGTGAAAAAAAGGTTGGGGACCCCTGGTGTAGGGTCTCCTGCTGAAGCAGGGGGTTGGACTAGGAGCCCTTCAAGGCCCCTTCCAACTCTGCTCTTCTGTTATTTAAATGGATGTCCAGGCTCTTCTTAAGAACCTCCAGGGATGGACCACCCACAACCTCTGGAGGCAACTTCTGTTCCACGGATGGGCCAAGCGACCGAGGTTGAAAGCTATTGCATGAAGAGATTCCACTGGATGTTCTCAACCCATCTGGAAGGTTCCGGGAAAGAACAAAGCCTCTACATGAAATATTCATCCCACAGTGACTGTCTTCATCCAGGTAGCCTTCATACTCTGTCTCACACTCAAACTCTCCTCAGACAGCTTGTCCTTGTTTAGTGACCATTCAAAGTTATGACCCATCCAATTACCACATATTTCAGTTTATGACTGTTTGCAACGTTCCGTGGTCACCTGACCCTATTTTATTTTGTTGATTTTTTCAAAAACAGCATTTATTTTCAGTTTTCTGCAAAACAGGCCTACCACCAACCGTTGCTTCCAGTGGGGGGTTGCAGGCGGTACGCCCCACTATGGGCATTCTGGTGCCTGCCTGGAGCACTGGGGACTGTTCCAGCATGGTGCTCCGAAGGGCCCACCTGCCCGCCCATTGTCCTTCCCTGTTTTTGGACTCTTAGGTGCTTCTGCGCAAGGCCCGGCACATAGGGCGCCTTTGCGCTGCGCTGCTGAGCAGTGGGAGAGTCACGGAGGCGTCGTTGGAGGATAGAATGCATACGACTGCTGTGCGTGTTCATGTGGTCGATGCCGGGCCCCATTGCACTGGAGCCCATCACTGGTTGCGTCGCTTACTGACCACGTTCGCTTACCAACCACCGTGAACAATGTATGGAAAAACCAAATCCAGAGCCTCTAAAGGAACCTCACAATTCACCACCGTAGTGTCCATTATGGCCATAAGTTGAGAACTGCCCCCTGTTTTACCTTTCCATTCAGGAATTCCAAGCTTCCCTGTAAACATCGCCCTATAATAATCTCGGGTTTTAGTCCTGGCATGCACTTTATCCTTGCTTCAGCAATCAGCACCGCAAAGGTCACTTGGCCTGTTGTCTTTTTCATCACACTACAAGGTTACACACGGCTGTGCTCCATCTCTGCCCATGAAACCTTAAATTTTACAACCAGGCAAACTGAGATAGGAAGGAATTAGGGTTTGTCCCAAGTGGAATCCTACACCATTTTAACCTGGCTGTCGTGTTAATCTAAATCAGGGTTTTCTCAACCTCGGCCCCTTTAAGAGGGCTGGGCTTCAACTGCCAACTCCCATGCGCTGGCTGGGGAATTCTGGGAGTTTATGTCCACTCCTCTTAAAGGAGCCAAGGAGGGATGGGAGGGGCGGTATGAGAGAGTAGGGGAGGGGCGGAGAGGGGAGGGGAGGAGAGAGGAGGGGAGATGGGGGGCAGGCAGGGGAGGAGAGTGTAGTGTAGGAGGATTGAGAGGAGCAGAGCGGAGTGGAGCATATCAGGTAAGAGTTTACCTTGATTTTGGACAATGGGATGGGATGGGATGGGGAATAGAAGAGAAGAGAATGAAACTATGCTCAAAGTTCATAAATCATAGTTACAATTATTAATCTTAAGATAAAAACACGATCAATGATAAGATACCAATAGGAGAAGATAGAAGGAAGATTAGAAGGATAATAGCAATACAGCCCTCTATGTGGGTAAAGGTCCTTCGGCCCAAGGCAGTGCTGTGGGAATGAGGAGTTCAGCTGAGATAGGGCAAAAAACTCCCTTTGTGTCCAATTGTTTTGGCACGCAATGTCCTACAGCCACGTCCAGAGGGGGAAAATGGAAACAGGTTATGCCCAGGTTATTTTCTCAGCCTTCTTTCTACCTCTTGCAATCTACAGATCCTCAATGGGGGACAGTCTGGTTGCCATTATTTTTTCTGCAGTTCTTTTTCCACGTAGAATAACAGAGTTGGAAGGGACCTTGAAGGTCTTCTAGTCCAACCCCCTGTCTCTAAAAGGAAAGAGATTTGTATAGGTTTTGGTCTCTGATACAAAGACCAATGCAGATCCTCAAATTTCAAGGCAGTGGGGGAAGGATTTGATCTGCCCACCTCCTCCCTCTAACTTCCTGGCAGGGTTAAAGATAAAAACAGCAAGATCAGACAGGTGTTCCCTTTCTATTATTTAATTTTTGGGAGGGAGAGAGAGGGGGGGAGGGAGAGATAGATATATGTAACAGTACCAATGACGCCTCATTTCAACAAACCTCCTTTCCTGATAGGGTTTCCCCCCACTTCAAATGGCCCAAGACTCCACCAATCGGCAGCAGTGGTGGGACAAGCAAGAAGCCCACTTCTCTGGGTGCCCCCCATCGACCACTGAGCGAGAGTCACTGGTCCTGCCTCTACTGGTGAAGCCTTCCCCAGCGCCAGTGGAGGCCAGGAAGAGAATCCAACTTCCAGCATTGGTGCTGCCTGACGCCGCCCTCCCTTTGCTTCCAGGTATGTAGGCTACCTATGGAAGGCTGGTTCCATAGGCGTGCACCCCACACTATCTATCAATCAAGCAATCAACCAACCAACCAACCAATCAGAACAGAGCTGGAAGGGACCTTGGAGGCAGAGCAGGTATTCTACCGGTTCGCACCGGTTCGGGCAAGCCACCCATCCAGACGTCATCACAGATGCTCTGCGCATGCACCGAACTGGTAGCGAAGATAAGAGGATTTCACTCCTGCTTGGAGGTCTTCTAGTCCAACCTCTGCTGAAGTGGGAGACCCTGTACCCAGGATGGCAAACCTATGGCACATGTGCCAGGGGTGGCACGCGGAGCCATTTGTCGGGGCACCTGAGGCGTTGCCCTGTCAGCCTTTGTTTGAGGCCATTTTTTGCCCTCCCCAGGTTCCAGGGGCTTTATAGGAGCCTGGGGAGGGTGAAAACAGCCCCCCCAGAGGCTCTCCAGGGGCTTGAGGAGCTTCTCTGAAGCCTCCAGAGTGCAAAAAAACCACCCTATGGGCAAACCGAAAGTTCAGGAACGGACTTCCGGTTTGCTGGTAAGGCCGGTTTTAGCTGTCCGGAGCCTTCAAGGGCCTTCCGGAGGCTTCCTGAAAACTCTGGAGGGCAAAAAGTGACCCCACAAGAGCCGTTTTTCGTCCTCCCGAGCCTTTAGGGAAGCCTCCTGAAGGTCCCTGAAGGCCCCAGACCCCTAAAACGAGCCATACGAGCAAATCGGACGTCCGTTCCTGAATTTCTGGTTTGCCCATAAGGCTCGTTTTTTGTGCTCCGGAGGCTTCAGGGAAGCTCCTGAAGCCTCCTGAGGTCCTCCGGGGGGCAGGGGAAGCGGTTTTTGCACTCTTCAGGCTCCTACAAAGCCTCTGGAGCCTGGGAAGGGTGAAAAAAGAATGCAAAAACTGGGGGCAGGAGTGCTGGTTACGCATGCATGCACACTAGGGGTTGCGCATTGCATTATGGGTTTCACACAACCCCTTGTGCTTCCCCCACTTTGGGCAAGCAAGCCAAAAACGGTTCGCCGTCAATGCCCTTATACCATATCAGACAAGTGGCTGTCCGCAAGAAATAATGTGTGGAAACTAATCAAAGAGAGAAGCCGTCTGGAATTAAGGAGAAACTCCCTAAAAGTGAGGACAATTAACCAATGAGACAGCTTGCCTCCTGAAATCGTGGGTGCTCCATCACTCATGGTTTTTAAGAAGCGTCTAGACAGTCACTTATCTAAAAGTGTACCCGTTCTCTTGCTTGAGCAAGGGGATGGACTAGAAGACCCCCGAGGTCCCTTCCAGCTCTATTCTATTCCAAGTTCTTGGGATTTGCTGTTGTATATGTTGATTGCCCTGGAGTTCAGAGGTCTTTCTCAAGATGGTTGCCTAAGGACAAGAAGACCAGGGGCTCGAGATTTATGACATATTTGACCCCTCCCTCAGGCTCAGCCTAGTCATCCCAGTGGTGGGCTCCTACCGCTTTGGACCGGTTCACCTGAGCCGGTAGTGCTTTGGTAGCCTGGGTCGCTGGAACTGGCAGTGAGCCAGGTCTGCCATGCCCCAGAACCAGTTCTTGTTTTTTTGTGCGTGCACAGAACAATTTTTATTGTACTGCACATGGACGCCCAGTGCGCCCATGAGTGGACCCGCAGTCCTGACTGCCAGAACCCACCCCATCAAATTGCCCATCAATCTCAGTCTGTCTCTTCTTCCAAGGACAATCGAAGCAAACTCTGTTGGAGGGCAACATCTTTGGAAGATCTTCTGATGACACCATCTTGGAGCATCCTCTGCAGGTAAGGAGCTTGGTGTGTGTCACGGTGGGTCCTTCGTAGACAGGTTGCAGAAGCCAGGGCTGCCCCGATGGTGATAATTTATCCCCAAAGTAGAGTCTAAGATCTACACGGCAGTCTAATGGTGATTGGCCCAACATCACCCAGCCAGCTTTCATGCCAAAGGCAAGACTAGAACTAGAACTCACCATCTCCTGGTGATTGGCCAAGCCAAGCTTTCACACCTACTAGAACCCAGATTGTCCAGTCATATTTTGATTGGGAGCCCCCCAGAGTTCAACCAGAGACCAGTAGAGGTTTAAAGAAATGCACCTCTTCCTTGTGGTTTCTTCTCACCCGTCCTACTTCCACTTGGGTTTTACAGGATGAAAATTCCAAAAAAGCCTTCATGAGGGAAATTCAAAAAGTCACTGGCAAGGTGCAAGACAACAGTTTTCCCAAGAACGAACTGGCCACAAAGATCATGGTAAGTGGGGAAGGGGGGCAGGTGCTCCTGGGTGTATTCATTTTTGAAAGTGAATTTCAAAAATGAATTGGGATCACTTCCTGTATCAAAACGAAAAAGTGTAGGGATGGGAATGGTGCCAGCTGGATGGTGGCCATATCTCAGGAGCTTTCTTCGATGTGTTTCCTTCTCCTTTCAGGAACTGATTGAAGATGAGGACGCCAAACCATTGTCCATCATTATCCTCCATCAAGCCATCGTCACCATCGCCTCCATGACGTACGTACCTGCACCGCCCTCATCTTCTCACCAGCTAGGTAGGAACTTGGAGTTGGACTCAGTTGGATCTTCTTTTCTTGTCTTTCATCAGCCGGATGAATCCCCCCTTGAACTCCGAGGTGAGGTGGAACGTGGTAAACAAAGTCATCAAGAAGGTGTTTTCCCTCCCGGCTCTCAGGATGGCCAAAGTGCAGATGCAGAGCCCAGCCCCCTCAACTGCCATGCAGGTGAGCAGTCCAGGTGGAGCAAAGCAAGAGGAGATCCACCTGGAAACAAGGAGGTGGTAAACATGATTCAAGATCTCCTCAAAAGCTCTGGATCCCTTTTGGTGACTTTCTGACTAGCAAAGTCCTTGGGGAAGCTAGATTCACTTAACAACTGAAGTGGCTCATTTAACCACGGTGGCAAGGAAGGTCGTAAAACAGAAGGAGAATTCAGTTCATAACCGTCTTCCTTACGACAGAAACATTGGGCTCAATTGTGGTCGTAGGTTAAGGACTGCCTCTATTTCAATGTCCCTTTTGGTCGATCTTCTCTGAACGATCATAGGAAGGAAGCCCTTTGGTTCCTCGTGTTCAGCAGAGAAGAAGAATCGGCCCTGCAAATTCGGCCACTCCGTTTACGGCAGACTTGTGGACTTCAACTCCCAGAATTCCATGGCTGGCTCCGGAATGTTGGGAGTTGCAGTGCCCCAGTCATCCCAGGGCCATAAGTGCCCCCACCTGGATTTTGCCTCTTTTGGGCGCTGTTCTGTCTGTTACGCCACTTCTGCCTACCGATCGTTTCTGCTTCTTGTAGGATTTCTATCAGCAGACGTTCACCGCCTGCAACAACATGCTAAGCAGATTGCTCTCCGAGGCTCCCAATTTGGATACCCTGCAGGATATCTTGAGGGTAAAGAGTGATTCTTTCTTGGGGTTGGTCGCACGGTCAGCCAGAGGTTGAGGCTGGATTTGGCCCTTCTGTCCCCCTGGGGAGTCTGTGGCTCTTCCACCTGGGAATGACCAACCCTTCCTTTCCTCCTTCTCCTTTGTTTGTCCTGGCAGCACATCAATCCCTGGACTGACTCTCCCAAGGGCCACGAGTGGGAGAGGGCCATGAAGACCACCAGGCACCTCATAAAGTTTGCTTCTGAACACTCAGATTTTGACGTAAGTCTCCATTTGGGATGAGAAGGGAAATGTTTTCAAAGAAAGAAAAAAAATCCAAAGAAAGTCCACTTGCCTTTAGTCCTGCTCGAGCAGGAGGTTGGAGGAGAAGACCTCCCCAGTCAATGTATTGTAAAATACATGATTCTAAGTGTCAGTTTGTGAAGCCTCTCTCTGACTACTATCAAACTGTCATAGAGAGGAGAATTCCAAACATACCTGTAGTCAGGATGGAATCTCAAGCTGGCCTATGAATGCGCATGTCTAAGCTACCATCTCTCATTGGCTATGTGATTTATGATGAAGGCTGAAGGGAGGACAGTAATGTGAGCAAAGTTCAGAAGCAGATAAAGAAAGCAAAAAAGATGGCTGCAAACAAGAAATGCCTAATGAGGAATGCCTAATGAAGCTGTTAATAAATCACTGCTTTTTGTATTAGAATATCGAGTTGCTTATTATGAAGCAGGCATCGTTAGGGTACTTGACACTAAGATTCTATGGATCTGTGATTCCCATGCCCTGATTCCAACTGGCTGAAAGCTTCATGAGCCCCCTCCCCTTCTCATCTTTCCCTTCCTTTTCCCTTCCTTTCATTAGACGACGGCTGACTTTTCTATGTTGGGACATCTGATTGCTTTGCTGGCCGTGCACATTGGCGACACCAGCCAAGAAGTTGGGCAGACATCTGCAGAGGCCGCTTACCACCTGCACCAGCTCCTCATGAGCAAAATGGGTGAGACCTTTGGGCTCTAAGGGCTGACTTCCTGCAAGAAAACCAGGGACGCCCACCGCCCAGGAGAGCACTGGGTGGCTCAGCTGTGGCGTGACCAAGACCCTGGTCATTGGCCTTGGGAGAGATGCCCGGAATTGGCAGATGATATTGGCACCTCTCAGGACCAGGGGTCCTTTTAAGACTGAGTTCCTCACGTTAAGTGAGACAGTCAGGGAGGAGGAGAGAAGGGAGAGGGAGGAGGAGCAATGAAGAGAGAGACAGGGAGCAAGGAGGAGAGGGAGAGGAAGACAGGGAGGCGAGTGGGAGGAGCAGGAGAGGAGGAGATGAGGGAGGAGGGGAGGTGGAGAGGAGGAAGAGGCCAAGAGGAGGACTTGATGAGAAAGGAGGGGAGAGAGAGAGGGAGAAGAGTTGGAAGAGGAGGAGGAGGACTGTGGGGTCCTGGGTGCTCTCTGAGGTTGGTGGCTTTTTTGTGGACCTTTCATAACCTAACTAGGTAACCTCATCAGTGCTAGAAAGGAGAGAGCTTTTCTCTGTATTTTTATACAAGTGTTTTTGTCAACCTTCGCTACTTGTTTCTCCTTATGCTGCTTGGCTGCCATGGAAACGGGGAGGGTGGGGCGCTGGGGTTCAATTATGAAAGCTGGTGGAAGATTGGTGGAAGATGTTGCCGGCCGGTGTTATCTTTGGTCTAACGGTCTCACATTCCATGCTGGTGATGGCCTGCCCACCTGATGTCGGAGAAGAAAGTACATTGGACACTGCTAGGGGGGGTTAGGGCTATTGGAGTGGGCTTAAGCTTTAATACTCATTGTTCGCGCCTAAACTAGTTACTTCCTGCTTCACCTTGGTCTGTTATTCTTCGGTATTTAGTAAAAGTAACCTTATTCATTCCAAACAATGTCTAAGTGTGGTCTTTCTTGAGTACTTGAAGAAACGGATCCTGACTTTAAGCAGGAAGCCACTAAAAATCACAACCTGATGTCGGAACCTGCCAAAGAGGAGCCTCCGGCTTCAGAGGATTTGCCAGCCCAAGTTATGGGAGAGACTGCATCCAATATACCTGCTCCAAAGGAGGACTCGAGGTCAGTGTTGGATTTTTTAGCCGGCCTAAATTTAAACCTGACAGCCGAAGAATCAGCTAAACCTCATCGCTGGTCAGAGGGAGTGGGGATGACGGGAGACATAGGCTCGGGGGTCAATACCACCAGACGCCGCCGCTCCTCTCGCAAGCCATCCATATTGAAGCTCCTAAGGGAAGAAAGGGAGTTAAAGGAGATGGCTGATGAATTACTCCGCCAGGCAAGCGACAAGAGGGAAACCCTGGATAAACTCTGGGGGGGGGGCATTATCTGGAAGGCGAACAGTTAAAAGATACAGCAACGGCCGCTGCCCAAGAAATCAGAGGAACAACCCCTCCCCCTCCTGCACAAACCAGCAGAGAATTACAGAGGGGAATTCGTCGTCCCCCCGCCGGCCTGCTAAATTCCCTCCCCTGGGCATTAAGTTTGATGGCGATCCTGAAAGTTTAGGATTTTTTCTGCTTCACGTTAGTGATTTTGTTAAGCAGTACACGGATGATTTTGAAGACGATGTTAAAATTAGGATTGTCTCTTTGGCCTTAGAGAACAAGGCTGCCAAATGGCTGGTTTCTCTGCATAATACTCACTCACCCTTGTTGCGGGACTGTTGCGCTTTATGACTGCGCTTAGAAGATGATTCGAAGACCCCCGAATCGAAAGAAAAGCTAGAATAAAGATGAGAGACTTACGCCAGGGGGATATGTCTGTGCAGGAATACACCCAAATTTTCCAAGAACTTTCTGTTTTTATGGTGGGCTATAGTGACAGGGCGTTAATGGATCTCTACACAGAGGGGCTAGATAAGGATATTTATCAAACATGCGTGAACAGATACCGCCCCGATTCCCTAGATGATTGGATTCAGCTGGCCGGAGATGTTGAGCTAGACCAGGCCCATTTACAAGATCCAGCCCGTTTTGAGAAGAAAAAACTATTTGGAAGCCCTGGGCCCCGATCCCCTGATAAAGATTCCCACAAGCAAAGGGGCGGGCGCAGATCGACTCCAGCGCGTCCAGGCTCTTGTTTTCGCTGTGGGAAGGAGGGGCACTGGGCAAACAACTGCAGGTCACAACAGCCACCACGCCCACATTCTTCTACTGAGGCTAGAAGGCCTACTAAAACTCCGAGCATGCGCAGTAGGCCGGCGATGAGTGGGATGGAGCTGCTTGACCTTTCCGGTGATCAACCTGAAACCCAGCCCGATGACTGGGAGAGGGACTCCGCCTCCTCTGACGATAATTTGGTAAGTCGCCGCTCCGGGACCCTTTATATTCATTTAAAGCTTTTAGCTCCATCTAGCGGCCGTAACTGCAACACACAAGCTCTCATTGATTCCGGCTGCTCCCGTTGTCTGATCAGTCAAGATCTTGTTTACGCCATGGGGTTTCACTTAAAAAATTTAAAAGTGCCTATCACATTTTGCCAAATGGATGGTTCTGTGGCGGGGGGAATTCCCGCATCTTTTGTTACTGAGCCCCTTCAAGTTTCTATTGGTGAGACTCATAAGGAAACCATTAATTTTATTGTGGCTCCCATAGCTGATAATGCTGTCATTTTGGGAATCAACTGGCTTCGTAAATGGAATCCTCTTATTAACTGGAAAGAGGGATGGGTGCGAATACCTTTATTACTACCAGAAGATAACTTCACATTTTCAAATCACGATCATGAGTCTCCCCTTGATCTAGCTCCTGTTACGGAGCCTGCGGGTCCCACATTAGCTCTTCCCCCACCCGAAATCATTCCTGGTGAGGACAAGATTCCTGAGGAATATTGGGACCTTAAGGACACTTTTAGCAAAAAGTCTTGTGACTCGCTTCCTCCTCACAGAGCTACTGATTGCTCGATCGATTTTCTCCTTGGAGTGCAACTACCTAAACCTCGCCTTTACTCTATGACGCCGTGTGAAATGGATGAGCTGCGCAAATTCATTGATAAGAACCTGAAACGGGGTTTCATTGAACCCGCTAGGCCACGTGTGGCCGCACCGGTGATGTTTAGGGAAAAGAAAGATGGCACTCTGCATTTAGTTCAGGACTACTCTTACCTTAACACCATTTGTGAACACAATGTCTACCCACTTCCGCTTATGAAAGACATGCTGGCTCACCTTGCTACAGGCAAAATTTTTACTAAACTGGACTTACGTGAAGCTTATTATAGAGTAAGAATTAAAGCGGGCGACGAATGGAAGACTGCTTTCAACTGTCCGCTTGGATGTTTCCAGTTTAAAGTTTTGCCTTTTGGTCTTCAAGGAGCTCCTTCGGTATTTATGCAACTGATCAATGAAGTTCTCCACGAGCACCTGTACAAAGGGGTCATAGTTTATATTGATGACATAGTCGTGTATTCGCAAACACGTGATGAACATGTCAAGCTTGTCCGCTCCGTCCTTCAGAAACTCCGCTCTGCCGAGCTTTATGCTAAATTATCTAAGTGTGAGTTTCACCAGGAGAAAATTGATTATTTGGGTTATCGTATTTCCTCCGATGGGATTGAAATGGATCCTGCTAAGGTGAAAGCTGTTACGGAGTGGGCGCCTCCCCGCACTCGTAAACAACTACAAAGTTTTTTGGGTTTCGCCAATTTTTACCGCCAATTTATACCATCATTCGCTAGTATTGCGTTGCCCATTACAAATCTTCTCAAAACAAAGGGTGAGGGGAAATCTCGGCCTAATAACCCCCTCAACTGGACCATGGAGTGCCAGGCCGCTTTCGAGAAACTTAAACGGTTGTTTGCGGCTGAGCCCGTTCTGAAGCATCCCGACGTCGACTCCCCGTTCGTGGTCCAGGCTGATGCCAGCGATGTCGCTGTGGGAGCAGTTTTACTACAACTCAACCAACATGGCCAACTTCAACCGTGTGCCTACACTTCTCGCAAGTTATCCAATACTGAACGTGGTTGGGCCATTTGGGAAAAGGAAGCATTTGCTGTCCGTTGGGCCCTCGTGACTTGGCGTCATTTTCTTGAGGGTGCCCCACATCCATTTGAAGTCTGGACAGACCACAAAAACCTGGAGGCTCTCACTTTGTCTCGCAAACTGTCCCCACGGCAACTACATTGGGCACATTACTTCCATCATTTCAACTTCCGTCTCAAGTATATTCCTGGAGGGAAAAATTTCATGGCTGATGCACTTTCCAGACTACCCCAATATGATGTTTCTAAACTTACAGTTGTGCAACCCATGATGCCGCTTACATTACCGGCTTCTCCCGTGTCGACCAGGGGTCAGTCCGCTGTCCAGTCTACCCCACCGGTTGAATTGATTGCTCATATTAAATCTGAGTTACTTACTGATGAATGGTATTCCGCACATTCCGGTGATTGCACTGTCAGGGATGATCTCCCTTGGATTGGTTCAAAGATTTATGTCCCTGCTACCATACGGCCTTTTGTGTTGCAACAGGCACACGACTCACGGTTGGCGGGACACTTCGGATTCATTAAGACTGTACACCTAGTTAAGCGCCAGTTTTGGTGGCCTTCCCTCAAAAAGGACATTGAATCATATATCGCCAGTTGTCCTGTTTGTGCTGCTTCGAAACGTGCTCCGGGAAAACCCCATGGCCTCCTCCAATCTGTGGCGAAGCCGGAGGCTTCTTGGAAGGAGATTTCGATGGACTTTATTGTGGACCTTCCAACCAGCCAAGGCTATACCGTCATTTGGGTAGTTACGGATCTTTTCTCCAAGCAAGTCCACTTTGTACCTTGTTCCAAAATTCCATCTTCCAAATCGTTGGCTAAGTTGTTCCTGAACCATATTTATCGCTTTCATGGTGTCCCTAAGCGTATCATTTCGGATAGAGGTACTCAATTTACATCGCTCTTTTGGAAGGAATTTTTAAAATTGATAGGCTCCGCCCAGGGCTTAAGCTCCTCCTACCATCCGCAGACGAACGGTGCTTGTGAGAGGGCCAATTCCGTTTTGGAACAATACCTACGTTGTTTCATAAATTTTCAGCAGGACGACTGGGCTGACCTTCTGATACATGCCGAAGTGGCTTATAATAACTCTGTTCACTCTAGTACAAATATGACCCCTTTTAGGATCATCTATGGTCAGGACTTTGTGCCCATCCCCGAATTGCCTCACGACTCGCCTACAGTTCCCTCCTTGGTTGATTGGTCTGCCAAGCTGTCTTCGGTGTGGCCTGTCATAAAAAAGACTCTGAATGATGCACATCAGTCGCATAAGTTATATGCTGATAAGAAGCGAGCGGCTCCTCCGGCTTACAAAGTTGGCGATAGAGTTTTCGTCTCTACTAAACATTTGGATAGCCCGCAAAAATGCAAGAAATTGGGCCCTAAATTTGTTGGCCCGTTCACTATAACTAAGATAATCAGTTCGGTTTCCGTCCGTTTGGATCTCCCTAAAACCTACCGTCGTTTGTACCCGGTATTCCATGTTCACCTGTTAAAGCCTGAACGCACCTCGCATCTCCGCAAACCCTGTCCTGATACCCCTGCGCCAATGATGGTGGACGGTCACCAACACTATGAAGTTCGTGACATTTTGGACTCCAGAGTCCGTAGAAATAAAACTCAGTTCTTAGTCATGTGGAAAGACTTTCCTCCTTCTCACAATGAATGGGTGGATAAAGAGCATCTCAAGGCCCCGAAGCTTATCCGCCAGTTTTATGCCAAGTATCCACACAAACCATAACCCCTTCCCTCTCTCTTCTATGTTGCTTTGTCTTTTCTTGTCTGTTTTGCAGATCTAACATCCCTACTTCTGAGGGGAGTCCGGAGGTCCTGCCTGCTGCTGGAGGAGGTCCGGATGTCAGCCTTCGCTACTTGTTTCTCCTTATGCTGCTTGGCTGCCATGGAAACGGGGAGGGTGGGGCGCTGGGGTTCAATTATGAAAGCTGGTGGAAGATTGGTGGAAGATGTTGCCGGCCGGTGTTATCTTTGGTCTAACGGTCTCACATTCCATACTGGTGATGGCCTGCCCACCTGATGTCGGAGAAGAAAGTACATTGGACACTGCTAGAGGGGGTTAGGGCTATTGGGGTGGGCTTAAGCTTTAATACTCATTGTTCGCGCCTAAACTAGTTACTTCCTGCTTCACCTTGGTCTGTTATTCTTCGGTATTTAGTAAAAGTAACCTTATTCATTCCAAACAATGTCTAAGTGTGATCTTTCTTGAGTACTTGAAGAAACGGATCCTGACAGTTTTGCCCTGTCAGTATTATGGCCACCATCCCTGATGAGGTTCCCTAGTTGGGCAATGAAACGCCTGCAAGGAACGCCCCCCCCCCCAATTCAGAGAGCACCAGGGACCCCTCAGGCTGACTCTGAACTACAGATCTTCTCATATTGCAACGACTAAACCGGCGGTCAGACGAAGGACGTTCCCAAGTTCCGAATGCCAAAATCTGACGTTGTGGTTTTCTCCCCTCCTCACAAAGCAAAAGAAATGGACAAAAAACACAAGAACAAGAAGGGGAAGACCGTCCATTTCCTGAGGGAGGATTTCCATGGTTCAGGCGTTAAGATCTTCTACAACAACATCCCCAAAATGGCCAAGGTATGTTTTGGATCAGCCTTTTGCCTGGCTTCTTCTGGATGGGAAGTAACGGACTTAGGCTCAACCCGACCAAGACCGAGTGGCTGTGGTTTCCGGCTGCCCGATTCAACCAGCTCTCTCCAACGCTGGCCATAGGGGGCGAACATCTTGCCCCTGTGGATGGGGCGCGCAACTTGGGTGTCCTCCTGGATACCCGGCTGTCCATGGAAGATCAAGTGACAGCCGTGGCCAGGAGGGCGTTTTACCAGGTTCGCCTGGTACGCCAGTTGCGCCCCCTATTGGATCGGGACGCCCTTCGCACAGTCACTCATGCTCTCGTGACATCCCGACTGGATTATTGCAACTCTCTCTACATGGGGCTCCCCTTGAGGTGTACCCGGAGGCTTCAGTTGGTCCAGAATGCAGCCGCGCGAGCAATTATGGGCACCTCTAGGTTTGCCCATGTAATACCGCTGTTGCGCGAGCTGCACTGGCTACCTGTCGTCTTCCGGGTGCGCTTCAAGGTGTTAATTACCATCTTCAAAGCGCTCCATGGCTCGGGACCTAGCTACCTGCGGGATCGGATCCTGCCCCATACATCCTCACGGCCGATTCGCTCCCACAGAGAGGGACTTCTCCGGGTGCCGTCCACTAGACTTTGTCAGCGGGCGACGCCCAGGGGAAGGGCCTTCTCTGTGGTGGGCCCAGCCCTCTGGAATGACCTTCCCCCCGATATCAGGACAACCACGGACCTCCGCTCCTTCCGCTTAAAATTAAAGACGCACTTTTTTCGTCTGGCCGGCCTTGGGTAGTCTCTTTTTAGGTTAGGGTTTTTTAGGGGTAATTTTTAGTTTAGTTTATGGGTTTTAGCGCAGGATCTATTTAATCTATTTTTAACTCTGTATTTTGTATTTGTTTGTGGTTTATTTGTATTTTTAATTGCCTGTGCCCCGCCTCGAGTCCCCTTGGGGAGAGAGAGCGGGATATAAATTAAAATTATTATTATTATTATTCTTATTGACCTTCCTTTCGCTCCTCCTCCTGACTTGGAGCTCCTCAAAGGAGTCAATCTCCCAGTGGGGATGGCCATGAGGCATCTCTGCATGGTCTCCTTTCCTTGTTTCTGACAGGCCTTTGGGGAGCATCTCAGCCCCATGCAAATCACACAGCTGGTTACGGCAGCCCTTCAAGCTTTGGCAAGCCCGGAGAAGAACACCTCTGAGGCTGCAGGGCTGCTCCTATGTTCCATCATGGAGGAGTGTGCGATGGATGTGGAGGAGGTAAGACAATTGCAGGGTTTGGAGCAAAAGGGACGTGGGAGTTATCGTCCCTAATGCATCTCCAATGGAGACTCATCCCTCTGATTTCTCTTTTGCCCTAGGTCCCCAGGATCATCAGGAATATTTATGAGAAATTCCCCACAATTTGGGACCCCTCCACTAAAGACCTCGCAAGGAAAGCAGTGTGTCACCTGGCCATTAAAAGAACAAACTGTGTAGTAGACACACTGCTGGAGACATCAATAAACTGTGATGGGTAAGGAGAACCTCAAGGAGATGAGCCTCCTGGACCTTTGATGAGTGGGGGTTGCGGTGGGCCCATTTTACAAGGTTTCTTGCCCTGGTTGTTAAGTGACACACAGCAGTTGTTGAGTTAGGAAGGGAAGAAGGAGGGAGGAAGGGAGGGAAGAGAGGGAAAAAGGAAGGAAGGAAGGAAGGCAAGAAGGAAGGAATGGAGGGAGGGAGGGAGGGAGGGAAGAGATGAGAATTTTTTTTAAAAGATATTTTAAAACTTTTCTTGTCACATTTGTTAAGTGAATCCCTGCAGTTCTCAGGTTAGACAACCATCGGTTTTCCAATCCTTCCTTCCGTTGGGGCGTTAATCTCTCTGGACTGGCTGTCTCTGTCAGAATGGGGAAAGGATCTGATTTCCCCCCCAATCTGTTTTTCCCCCTCCGCAGAACTGTCAAGGAGCTCTGGGGGGCCCTGGCCGAAGATACGTTTGCCCAAAAAATAATAATGAATCCCCTCCTCAAAAGACTGCAAGGCCAGGACCCCAGCCCCGCAGCCCCGCGGACCAACCGGGCCCTCCTGTCCGTTGCGGTAAGCCCTCCACCGGCGGCTCTGTTTTTGCTTGATCTAGAGGTGGGGCCCGCCTGAGGGAAGGGGGAAGGGAGGCAGTGGGCAAAGTGATGGGGGCCCAAAGTGACTCTCCTTTCACCCCCTTTCTAGGCCGCCAATGCTCTGGGCTTCCTCCTGTCCCTCCCTAACACTGCGGATCTTCTGCAAAATAAGATCGAGAGGATCAAGTGGGGTCATTGAGGTTTGAGAACCAATCAACCTCCATAACAGAGCCCCCAATTTATGCCGCGAAGTGAAACAGTCGGTAAGTGAACTTTGTCCCATTTTGCAACCTTTCTTGCCACAGTGGTTAAGTGAATCATGGCGTTGGTTAAGCTCGTCCCACGGCTGTGAAGGGAATCTGGCTTCCCCGAGGACTCTGCTTGTCAGAAGATCGCAAAAGGGAATCACGTGACTTTGAGACACTGCGACTGTCGTAAGTATGAGCCAGTTACCGTACAGCATTCAATTAGCGGATTGGGAACAGTTATGGACAAAAAATTACAAATCAGTGTTGGCGCATTGCAAAGAAAATGTATATAAAATGTTTTACTGTTGGCATCTAGCGCCAGCAAGATTGGCAAACATTTACCCAATTTGAGCCCCAGATGCTGGAAATGTAAAGACAAACATGGTTCCCACTTCCACATGTGGTGGTCATGGCCAGAAGCGAGGAAATATCGGAGTAAAATAAGAACCTGGTTGCAAGAAATAACAGGCCTTCAAATGCAATTTAAAGTGGAGATGTTTTTGTTAGGGGTAATTAGAGGGACATTTGTAAAGGAAATCAATTATATTATAATACATATTCTGACAGCAGTGAGAACAACATACGCTTCAAAATGGGAAATCAGACAGTACACCTTCGGAAAACATGATAATTAAAAAATTAATGGACTGCGCAGAAATGGCTAAACTGACTAGAGGGCTTCTTCTTAGGAACAGCGGAGGTTCCATGGCACCATGACAGTGGTGGGTTCCAGATCTGGAAATGATTTGTTTTCTGGATTCCTTTCAGGTCTCCAAGATCTACAAGATGATCGCGAACCCTTGGTGGCTCATGCTGCAGCTGAATCCATGGAGGAAATCTTCCGGCAGTGCGGCTATCGGATCAACCGAGATCTCACTAGTAGCCAACTCCTCTCCAAAGTCATCCGGAGCATCTCTGAGACCAAGCAGTCATAGATGAATAGCTTAAGACTTTACTTTATCATCATGGCACCATGTACAACAAAGCTGTGCTTTCTCCAACCTAAAAGACAAGTTTGTTTCCCAAAAAGTAGAGAAGGGAACAAGGGGATTAGCCATATTGGACTTAATTCTCACTAACAGAGAGGAAATGATAGAAGGTTTTCAAGCCGCAGGAACCCTGGGGACAAGTGACCATGCAATATTGGATTTCATCATTATGTAAAGGCAAGTAGTAGAACAAAGTCAAACTAGAGTCTTGGACTTTAAGAGAAATAATTTCAATAAACTTAGAGGAAGCTTGGGAAAAATTCCATGGATGAGAATCCTCAAGAGGAAAACAACTCAAGAAGCTTGGGAAATTTTGAAAAATGAGATTAAAAAAGCTCAGGTTAGCACAATACCAATGAAGAAGAAAAATAACAGCTCCCAAAAGAAACCAGCATGGCTGCATAAAGAACTCTCTGACAAATTGAAAGACAAAAAAGATAAGTATAAAAAAGTGGAAAGGGGGGGACATAACTAAGGCAGAATATCAGCAAATAGCCCGAGCTTGTAAAGATGAATTGAGGAAAGCTAAGGCTCGCCATGAAAAAAGGATTGCCACAAAAGTAAGAAATAACAAAAAAAAAGCTTCTTGCAACATGACAAAAACAAGAAAAAAGTTAAGGAAACAATCGGTCCATTGCTGGGAGAAAGTGGCAAGAAGGTGATAAGCAACAGGGAGAAAGCAGAACTATTGAATTCATTGTTTGCATCTGTCTTTACACAAAGGGATAAAATAGTCCAACCTATCAAAAACAGCACCACAAAAATCAGATTAGGTACAGAAGTTGAAATAGGGAAGAAAATAGTAAGCGAGCACCTTCTACCCTAGACAAGTTAAAATCCCCAGGACCGGATGGATTACACCCCAAGCAATGAATTAGCGAACACCTAGAAGCAAACAAAGTAATAGCCAAAAGCCAACATGGGTTTGTCAAAAACAGGTCATGCCAGACTAATCTTATTGCATTATTTGATATTGTGTCAAAATTAGTGGACCAGTAGAATGCCATCGATATAGTTTACTTGGACTTCAGGAAGGCATTTGACAAGGTAGACCATAACCTACTACTAGATAAAGTAGAAGAATGTGGGTTAGACAGCATCACCACCAGATGGATTCGTAACTGGCTGACCAACCACACTCAACGTGTAGTCCTCAATGGAACTGCAGCTACATGGGGGGAAGTATGCAGCAGAGTACCCTAAGGCTCTGTTTTAGGCCCAATGCTCTTCAATATCTTCATCAATGATTTGGATGAGGAAATAAATAGACTAAGGATATAACTTTAAATTTTTGATATTTAATGGTTTTAACTTTTAAATTATCTTAACCATTTTAGCACAGATCTAATAATGCAATGTCATTTTATATTTTGTATGTGTTGTGGGTTTTTATCTTTCTTTGCACCGCCCTGAGTCCCACCAGGGAAAATAGGGCAGTATATAAATTGAATAAATAAATAAGTAAATAAATGGGGAACTCATCAGATTAGCTGATGACACCAAGCTGCCAGGAATAGCCAACACTCCAGAAGATAGGCTTAAGATACAGAAGGATCTTGACAACTTGAACATTGGGCACTATCTAATAAAATGAAATTGAATGGTGAAACGAGTACGGTTCTTCATTTAGGCAACAAAAACGAAATGCAGGTACAGTATAGGTGGTACCTTGCTCAATAGTAGTAACTGTGAGGGGGATCTTGGAGTCCTAGTGGACAACCATTTAAATAGGAGCCAACTGTGTGCAGCAGCTGCCAAAAAAGCCAACACAGTTCTAGGCTGCATAAATAGAGGAATAGAATCACGATCACGTGAAGTGTTAATATCACTTTATAAGGCCTTAGTAAGGCCACACTTGAAACACTGCATCCAGTTTTGGTCTCCACGATGTAGAAAACATTTGGAGACTCTAGAAAGAGTGCAGAGAAGAGCAACAAAGAGGATTAGGGGACTGGAGGATAAAACATGTAGAAGGGCTGCAGGAACTGGGTATGTCTTGTTTAATGAAAGGAAGGATTAGGGGAGACATGATAGCAGTGTTCCAATATCTGAGGGGCTGCCCCAAAGAAGAGGGAGTCAAGCTATTTTCCAAGGCACCTGAAGGTAGGACTAGAAGCAATAGGTAGAAACTAATCAAGGAGAGAAGCAACTTGGAGCTAAGGAGAAATTTCCTGACAGAACGAATAATCAGTGGAACAACTTGCCTCCAGGAGCTTTGAATGTCCCAACACTGGAAGTTTTAAAAAAGATATTGGATAATCATCTGCCTGAAGTGGTGTATGGTTTCCCTTCTAGGCAGGTGGTTGGACTGGAAGACCTCCAAAATCCCTTCCAACTTTTCTATTCTATTCTATTCTATTCTATTCAGGATAATGTGCATTCTCTGTCACTCTAGCGCTTGAAGGCAAAGAAATTAAAATGGAAAACAGGACAGCAAGTAGTTGATTAGATAGAATCTTAGCCTTTGAGGGCTTTTTCCGTATCTCAGGAGGGTAACAGACTATGGGATTCATTTTGGAGATCTCTGCATTTGGTCTTCAATATTCAGGGCAATACACATCTCCCTCTCTAGATGCGAATGGCATTTTACTCTGTAATTCACATGACGGTTAAGATGATTTTGGAAAGAAACTTAAGGCTTAAGTTCATACTGCAGCCAGTTTTGGTCGCCACCATATAAAACGATATTGAGACGCTTGAAAAAGTGCAGAGAAAAGCAACAAAGATGATTAGAGTACTGGAGAACAAAACATATGATGAAAGATTGTAGGAATTGGGTATGCCTAATCCAGAGGTCAGCAACCCACGCCTCTGGAGCCGCATGTGGTTCTTTCATCCCTCTTCTGTGGCTCCCTGTCGCTGGTCAGCCCCACAATATTGAGAGGAGCTTCCAGTTGTCTGTGTGTGTGTGTTTGTGTATGGAGCAGAGCATACCAGGAGGAAATCTATGGCAAGGGGCAGATTTTCCGGTCTGCTCCACAATTGATAGGGCTTTCGGTTAGGACAGGTAGAGAAAAAAGGTTGCTGACCCCGGTCTAATCTAATGAAGAGAAGGACTAGGTGTGACATGATTTTCAACATTTGAGGGGCTGCCCCAAAGAAGAGAGGGTCAACCAATGTTCCAAAGCGCCTGAAGGCAGGATAAGAAACAGCAGATGGAATCTAATCAAGGAAAGATCCAACCTAAAACTATGGAGAAAATTGTTCCAAGTAAGGTAGTTTTTTGTAGAATCAGAATGTTCAAGTCCAATAAATTTAGAATTTCCAAATAGCGAGGTAGATAAATTTAGGTATTGCTCCAAGGGCTCCAATTACAATTGGGACAACACTCCATTTCTTTTTCCACAGTCGCTCAACTTCAATTTGCAAGTAATTGCCGTCGTTGTCATTGTTGTTGTTGTTGTTATTGAGTGTGGTCAGACACTTGCTGCTGATCCAACCAACATTAACTTAAGCCAGCTATCACTTGGAGTGACAGTGAGCAGCTTTCATTCAGCAGTTGTGGATGCTTCATCACTAGAGGCTTTTAAGTAGAGATTAGACCACTATTTGTCCAGAATGGTATAGGGTCTCCTGCTTGAGCAGGGGGTTGGGCTAGAAGACCTCCAAAGTCCCTTCCAACTGTGTTATGATGTTATTCTTTCTTTTTTGCTTTTTTTGAAAAGTTTTTTTTTACTTTTTATTCTCTTAGATACAATTATAAGTATACATTCACCTAGTTGTTCTTCTTCTTTACATTTGTCATTCTTATACATTTGTTATTCCATTTAAAAGGTTATAATATACAGTTTGGGTTGCTTTGTTTAAAACCAATTTCATTGTAATTTTAGTACAACGACAATAAAGATTATTATTATTATTATTATTATTATTATTATTATTATTATTATTTATCATCCCTTCCTCCTGTTGTAACACCAATTTATTTTCCCTTTCTTTTTTCCCTTCTCTCCTTCCTTCCTCCTCTCCTTCCCCTTCCTTCTTCCCTTACCTCTCCCCTACTTCTGCTCTTCCTCTTCCCCTTCCCACCTTCTCTTTCTCTCCCTTCCACCCTCCTCTCCTTCCCTCTTTCTTCCTTCCCTTCCCTTCCTCTCGTTCTCTCCTCCTCTCTCCCTTTCTTTTTCTGTTGTTCTAGGTGTCTCTTTCAAATCTCAATTTATGTTTCCTTGGGATTGTATTTCCGCAAACCCCAATATAGTTTAGTATCATTTCTTATTCCCTTCCCTTCGCTAATCTATCCTATGCTTTCCCCCTTTATATCTCACTCTTGAATATATACTTGTATATTAGTACTTTCTTTTCTATTTTCCCCCTCTTCTCCCCTCACTTTCCATTTCATAGTATGGGTTCTGAATCTTCCCCTTACGTTCTTTTCTAGTTTTCTCTCTCTAGCCAGTCATAAAATCTTCCCCATGACTTTAAGTATGTTACTGTTTCTTAAAGATGCTGATATGATGTTGAACTATATATAGAAAAGGACTTTCTGAGCCTTAAAAAAAAGGATAATTTTGCATGGTTGGAAGAAAACAGCCACTCCAGGAGGTGTGGCAAGTGAGAAAGAAGACTGGAAGCTCAGATAAAAATCATGGAAAATCACCTTTTCCTGCATTACGGATTCTGTTGTGCAAAAGGGCTTGAAAACATTCTGTCTTTGAAGACGAGCAAAAACCAAAACCGGATCCTTGAAATATACCGGAATAGAGCATTCTGTGTTGAAAAGGGGAAATTGGGAGCCGCTAGTCTGCTGATTGAAATCATATGATTTGATAAACATGTATCAAGCCTTGAATGTATCTTTGCCAGGTTCTGTTGCTTCCTTTTTTGGGGATTAAAAAATGGCTTTAGGAACTGGGGAGATGAGCAATTGTGGTAGAGAAAGGCTGCCCCTCTGTGGCCACATATTATATTATATATCCCAAAGGTGCTTTTTCAAGAGGCAACTGGATTTCCTTCGGTTTTTCCTTGAAGACACTTTGCTTGTCGTCCAAGAAGCAGCTTCTTGGATGAGAAGCGAAATGTCTTCAAGGAGAAACGAAGTCCAGTTGCCTCTTGAAAAAGCATCTTTGAGACCACCAGGACCTGGAAGACTGAAGAATCTCAGTAGACAAATATTTAGATTGGGATCATGGAAAAGAAAGTTCAGGACGCTGATTCAGTGGATTTGCTCTGAAATCCATTAAATTTAAGAATATCCCTCCGTACAAAAAAGCTCAAACACAAGTTTTATTCTTTAGTTGGCTCATTTATAGGCATGTAAATCTATAGTATAGGTAGTCCCCAAGTTATGAATGTAATTGCAATCCTAAATCATTGGTCAAGGCATCACCTGACCAAAACATGATAGCTAGATAGAAAAATAGGTAGGTAGGTAGGTAGGTAGGTAGGATAGATAGATAGATAGATAGATAGATAGATAGATAGATAGATAGATAGATAGATAGATAGATAGTAGGTAGGTAGATAGATAGAGAGATAGATGATAGATAGATGATAGATGGATGGATGGATGGATGGATGGATGGATGATAGATGGATGGATGGATGGATGGATGGATGGATAGATAGATAGATAGATAGATAGATAGATAGATATTAATAGAATATAGGTAGGTAGGTAGGTAGGTAGGTAGAGAGAGATATAGAGATGATATAGATACAGATAGATATAGTTATATTTATTTATTTGAGACAGATTTTAAGTATATACCATAGTCATTAAATAAATCCATTTTTCAAATGGGTGTTTTCTGCTAGAAACCAGAAGTAAATGCCAGAAACTGGAGAAGGGGGGGGGGCATTGCAAATTGTGGTAATGTGATTGTATCATTCACACAGGGATTGCTCCAGGTCAGCGCCAAAGGTTACAACACAAGTAGAGTTTACCTCTGGCAGAGAAACCATTAATATGGATACCAAGAAACAAGAATAGCAGAATAACAGAGTTGGAAGGGACCTAGGAGGTCTTCTAGTCCAACCCTCAATACTATTTCAGACACATGGCTGTCCACTCTCTTCTTAAAGGCCTCTAGTGAGGGAGCAAGTATTTTCACTAGTTAATTGTTCTTCTCATTGTCAGGAAATTTCTCCTTAGTTCTCGGTTGGTTGGTTACCCAATTCTTGCAACTGTTCTTCATATGCCTTCCACCCCCTAATCATTTTTGTAGCTCTTCTCTGCACTCTTTCCAGAGTCTCGACATCTTCTTTATAATGTGGTGATCAAAACTGGATGCAATATTCCAAGTGTGGCCTTACCAAGACCTTACAGAGCGTTACTAACATTTCACGCGATCTTGATTCTATCCCTCTGTTAATGCAGCCTAGGACTGCATTGGCTTTTTTGGCAACTGCAGCACACCGCTGGCTCATATTTAAGTGTTTGCCTACTAGGAGAATACAAGTCAGTTCATATGAGCCCTTGCATCCAACCAGGAGAGAACTAAATCTGTCAGCTCCGAGCCTTGCAAATAACACAAGACACTTGGTTTTTCATGCCCACCAGTGAATGCCCACCAGTGAATATTGCATGACAGAGGAATCACCCACTCATGGAGATCAGAAGATAGCATTAGTCAATTGGATATGGAAACATCTCCAAGAAAATTTGGTCCTAGGCCAAACGCACAAAAATATTCTGGGCAATGTGATGTTCATAGTCAGCACGGTGGAAAGTCAACTTCATTCCTTGTTTAACTTCAGATATACTATATCAGTGGAATGTAGAGCTGAAACGCCCACTAGTTGAATGTGCTACAATTAGAAATCCCATGCTATAGCAGTGATGGCTAACCTTTTCTGCACTGCATGCTGAAAGCGCATGCACCCATAATGCAACAAATGCGCAATCCTCCCATGCATGTCTACTTGACCATCCACATGCGCACACAACCCCCGTACTCCCCCTGTCACACCACACATGCATGCATGACCAAGCGCATGCACACACGTCTCCCGTACGTACCCCACCCACCCCTGCGCATGCACGGCAGATACCCAAAAACCAGCTGGCCAGCGGGAGGCACATGCACATGTGCGGTGGAGCTGAGCTGGGGCGACGGTTTTCATGCCCGCAGAGAGGGCTCTGTATGCCACGTGTGGTTTGCCATCATGGCTATAGCAGATAGGCAGGAAAACAAAGTAGCAAAAGTTGTTTAACAAGGATACTGCACAGATATTGTGACTATGATGCTACCCCTCTCTTAGGAAAAGATACATTCCTAAAATTATTTGACCAACAGTTTTATAAATTAGGACATCAAGTGGTGTCAATTTAGCACAGATGTTCCCAAATATCTCTCAAACATTAACCGTGAACAACTGAGGAAGTAGTAGGAGACTCTCTGAAGCAGAATGTATAGATTCTTGCCACTTGGAAGATAATTCAAATTAACCTGGGAAGCACATAGAAATATGCTCGTTTTTTAGGATTGCAAAGCTCTGGATTCAGTTTTAAAAGAGTGCTTTTTAGTGTATGGACATGGAAAAATAAATCTGCTTGGCAGCTCATGAAAGCAGCTGAGTGATCAGGAGAGAAGATGCAGCGGCTTTAAAGAGGACAGAAATTAATTTTGCACTTCCATACATTCTACGGCACCTTTTTTACAAATTATTTCCATAATAGCGCAAAACTCTAATGAGTCCCTTGTATAAATGCTGTGCCATGTTAAATAGTGCAAGGTTGGATACCATTTGCCTGCTTTAACCTATAATGGACTTTTGTTAGGAGATGACCAGGCTGAGCCCGAGGGAAGGGGTCAAGCACATCATCGGTCTTGAGTCCAGGGGTGGAATTCAACAGGTTCTGGAGAACCGGTAGCGGAAATTTTGAGCAGTTCGAAGAACAGGCAAATACCACCTCTGGCTGACCCCAGATTGGGGATGGAATAGAGATTTTGCAGTATCCTTCCCCTGCCACACCCACCAAGCCACACCCACAGAACCAGTAAAAAAAAATGAATTTCACCATTGCTTGAGTCCCTTTGCACCCACAAGAGACCTAACTCCATGGACTCTTATCTAACTCCAATTTGCTTTGCCCATTAGTATTTGGGCTGGACTATTGTAACTCTCTCTACATGGGGCTTCCCTTGAGGTGCACTCGGAGACTTCAGCTAGTCCAGAATGCAGCCGCGCGAGCAATTGTGGGAACCTCAAGGTTTACCCATGTAACACCGCTCTTGCGCGAGCTGCACTGGCTGCCTGTCGTCTTCCGGGTGCACTTCAAGGTTCTAGTTATCATCTTTAAAGCGCTCCATGGCTCGGGACCTAGCTATTTGCGGGATCGGATCCTGCCTCATACATCCACACGGCCTATTCGCTCACACAGAGAGGGACTTCTTCCGGTGCCGTCCACTAGACTTTGTCAGCGGGCGACGTCCAGGGGAAGGGCTCTCTCTGTGGCGGGCCCAGCCCTCTGGAACGACCTTCCCCCCGACATTAGAACAACCACGGACCTCCGCTCCTTCCGTCTAAAACTAAAAACATATCTGTTCTGCTTGGCCGGCCTAGGGTAGTCTCCCTTCTATGGGGTTGTTAATAATTTTAGATGGGGATTTTAGTAATCTTTAACTGGGAATTTTTAGCGCAGGGGTATTATTTAATCTGTTTTTATTATGTGTGTATATTTGTTTTATTTGCCCTGTGCACCGCTCCGAGTCCCTTCGGGGAGAGGGAGCGGTCAACAAATTAAATTTATTATTATTATTATTTATTATTTCAGATTCTTGTAGGGAGTGTTCGCTTATAATAAACCTATATTCATTTGAACCACCTGCGCTCCTGATTTCCTGCACTTGACACTTTGATTTTAGCTAAAGAGTTTTTGTATCAGAAAATTAAAAGCCATTACTGTGTAACAAGACCCCAGGAGAATCAACTCAAGGGAAGTTTGACACTGCATTTCAAAGCATTCCAAGTACGTTGATAGCTTAATCAAAGCAGAGACATACCAGGAGGAGCATTTAATACTCTTAAAATACTCCCAGTGAAGTCGTGCAAGGGGAGCTCTGAAGAAGGCAAATCCCAACACAAATTGTAAGAAAAATTGGAATCCTATCACAGCATCCGTTGAACAGGTGCCCTGCTGGTTAAAATCTAAACCAAAATGCCACCATCAACTACATAGGAAGGGATCAGCACTGGATTTGGTTTCAAGATTTTACTGTGCAACTGTATTCAAACAAGCAGCACTTCTTTATAGCAAGTAACTTCAGTTTTCCCTTTTTTCCATCTGCGGTATGGGCATAAATAATACAAGGAGAAGTACATTCGTTATACAATCTACATAAAGAATGCTTGCATAATATATGTGCTTTGTGCTTATCGAAAGTGCAACATAAATGCCTATTGTTATAATTCATCTAAAGGCAAAGGTTCCCCTCGCACATATGTGCTAGTTGTTCCCGACTCTAGGGGGCGGTACTCATCTCCGTTTCAAAGCCAAAGAGCCAGCACTGTCCGAAGACGTCTCTGTGGTCATGTGGCCGGCATGATTCAATGCCAAAGACACACAGAACGCTGCTCCCTTCCCACCAAAGGTGGTCCCTATTTTCCTACTTGCATTTTTTACGTGCTTTCGAACTGCTAGGTTGGCAGAAGCTGGGACAAGTCACGGGAGCTCGCTCTGTTACACGGCGCTAGGGATTCGAACCTCCAAACTGCCCACCTTTCTGATCGACCAGCTCAGCGTCTTAGCCACTGAGCCACTGTGTCCCTACATAACTCATCTAGAGGATGCTAATAGCAGAATATTCTACATATGTAACATGTTTATTAAAATATACTATGTGTGTTTAAATATATTGCATTCATTCTATATAGAAACTTGCTCTGACAGGAGTGAAAAGTGCAAAGTACAGGTATTATTTCTGTGCATTGGCTTGAATCCACCATGTTGTTGTAGCAATAAGAGGACACCTTTCATTTAGTGCAGACTCTGAATGGAGCAGGGGAATTCTCTCCTTAGCTGTGCTTGGGTCCTGTCAGTTGCCACTTTATGCTTCCTTGTGCTTCACTGCTGTGTGGTGACAGACTGCCATGAACTGTGGGGAGGGTGAATGGGTGGTGGTGGAATGCTTGGGGAAAGGAAAGTAAGTGCTGTATCTCCTCTAGATGCTGTTTCAAGGTCACCAGAAACAGGGAGGAGAATGAAGGGGGTGGAATGCTTGGGGAAACGAAAGTAAGTGCTATATCTCCTTGAGATGCTGCCTCAAGGTCACCAGAAAGAGGGAGAAGGAAGGGGTGGAACACTGTATCTCCTCTAGATCAGGGGTCTCCAACCTTTGCTGGCTGGAGAATTCTGGGAGCTGAAGTCCTTCAGACTTAAAGTTGCAAAGGTTGGAGACCCCTCCTTTAAAGCAAAGCTGGCTGGAGAAGTCTGGGAGCTGAAGTCCTTTAGACTTAAAGTTGCAAAGGTTGGAGATCCCTGCTTTAAAGCAAAGCTGGCTGGAGAATTCTGGGAGCTGAAGTCCTTCAGACTTAAAGTTGCAAAGGTTGGAGACCCTTGCTCTAGATGATGTCTGAAGGTCACCAGGAAGAGGGAGGAGAAGGAAGGGAGTGGAATGCTTGGGGAAACGAAAGTAAGCACTGTATCTCCTCAAGATGCTGCCTCAAGGTCACCCAGCTGGAAGAAGGGGGGGGGCTGCATACTAAACTATGCTTGATTGACTGTTATGAAAATACCTGAACCCGATTGGTCATCGGGGGGTGGGCAATGAGAGACAGCTAAGGGGAAAAGGTGAACTTAAGAGATTTTGGTGCGCGATTCTCAGTTCTGGCTTTGCGTTACTGCAATACGCTTGATCTCTAATGAACTATACTTTTCTCAACAAATGGAGCCAAGCTAGATCATTTCTATTTAGAGGCTTAAGTTGTGGCAGGTCTGATGGATCCTTTCTCTCTTCCCCCATCCTTTTTAGGATCTCCCTGAAAATATGCCCCAGATGTTGAAGAACCCCCTGGAATGTGAGGAAACAAGGCTTCTTTGGGACCCCCCCCCCAAAACAGCCCTGATCTCTCTCAGCCTCTTGTCCCATCAGCAGGAATCTTTGAGAAGATTCTCTGCTTGAGGGCTATTCCCACTATAGGAACCTAAGCCAGAAATAGGTCAAATGAACTATTGTCCTACCTATAAAGGTAGTCTCCTCCAAAGTCACAACAGTGCTGAAAAGAACCCGATTGATGATCGGTCCTTGCATACAGTTTTGGTCGCCACGATGTAGAAAAGACGTGGAGACTCTGGAAAGAGTTCAGAGAAGAGCAAGAAAGAGGATTAGGGGACTGGAGACTAAAACATATGAAGAACGGTTGCAGGAGCTGGGTATGTTTAGTTTGATGAAGAGAAGGACCAGGGGAGACATGATAGCAGTCTTCCGATATCTCAGAGGGTGCCACAAAGAAGAGGGAGTCAAACTATTCTCCAAGGCACCTTAAGTCAGGACAAGAAGCAATGGATGGAAACTAATCAAGGAGAGAAGCAACTTAGAACTAAGGAGAAATTTCCTGACAGTTAGAACAATTAACCTCTGGAACAGCTTGCCTCCAGAAGTTGTGAACGCCCCAACCCTGGAAGTCTTTAAGAAGATGTTAGATAGACATTTGTCTGAAATGGTATAAGGTTCCTGCCCATGCAGGGGGTTGGACTAGAAGACCTACAAGGTCCCTTCCAACTCTGCTATTGTATTATTGTATTATTGTATTTATGACCACTGCAGTGCCCACACAATCACGCAATCGTGATTTAGGCAAGTTGGCAACTGTTGTGCATGTAGGATGGCTGTAGCATCCTGGGATCATGTGATCACCATTAGCAACCTTCCCAGCTGGCTTCTGGCAAGCAAAGTCAACAAGCAAGCTAGCAAGGAAGGTTGCAAATTTCGTGCCAAAAAAGGCTGTGAGATTGGGAATGGTGCTTCACTTAATGAGTGCTCCATGTGACAATGCATTGGATGCTCTCAACTGGTGTCGTAAGCTGAGGACTACCTGTTCATCAAAAAGGGGGGGGGGAAATGGCAACTGTTGGAGAACAGTTTTCCTTTGATGCGACTATTATTATTATTTGGCTCATGTACAAGATAAGAGCTGTGTGGAGACAAGCTACTCAAAAGCGCCTAGTTGGCCCTCCTGCTACATGAATCCCCCCCATCATGGGATGCGTCATCCCATACATCAAGTATAGCATCTCTTATTCAGTGGCTGCATTGATTCTGAAGATGCAGAAAAATGAATGGGCTCTTCCTGATTCTGGCAAGATTTGGGGTAAAGCTGAAATTTCATCCCAAAAGGATCATATTTTTTGGAGTGTAAGACGTACCTTTTTCCCTCAAAAAAAGAGGATGAAAATCTGGGTGTGTGTTATACACTGAATACAGCATTTTTGTCCTCCCCGAACCCTGCCCCCTTTGCAAAAATGGTCATGCAGAGCCTTTATGAAGCTTCCAGAGTGCTCCTGGGGGCTGGGGGGCCCCCAGAAATGAGCGGAAATCGCGCCGTTTTTTGCTCGTTTTTGTCCCCCCACCTCCCAGGAGCTCTGTGACATCATCCTATTTTTCTAACCCAAAGCCTGAAAAGTTACAACGATGGTCCACCCAACAGTTACGAGTGAACCATCCTTTAGCGCTGGTTACAATTTGGAAAGTAAATGGCATTTGAAGAGAGGAGAAGAAGGAAGAGGAGGTCATTACATCGGTGACAATCCGGTCCCCCCTGTCTCTCTTTACACATGTTTCTATTGTGCATTTGCAACCCAGAGATTACAGGCCAAAGAAGGGATGCTAACAGCAACACACGCATGTGTGCAAAACGGATCTCCCTCTTGAGGCCTATCAGTCTCTGCAACTCATAGCTCCACCAGGTCATCGCTGGAAAGTATCTTGATACTAATTCGACCTGGTACTTCTGCTTCTTGCTGGCCTCTGCCATGGAGTTGATACTTCAGAAGATCCCGAGGGTTACTAGGTGACCCAGACAACCGGACTTCTCCCAGGAATCGGTCAAAGAAAGCACTTTGCCAGACCTAAAGTGAAGAGAAGACAAAGAATAATCTATCATTGCCTTTACACAAGATCTTTCCTTAGTTAAAAGGGTATTGTCCAACACAAAAGCCCTCATCCAGAAGCTCTTCAAACTTTGCTCAGAGCTTACTCCCTGTTGCACCTCCTTTTGGCCAAATTCCCTGGGGTTAAAACACTGTTTCCTTAACAGTGTAGTTGGATTTATTTGACTGCAATGTAATTGTGATAATCATTTACATCTTTTATTTTTTAAGAGTTTTATTGTTTTTCAATTACAAAAATGAACCTTCCATCTTTCCTTATGCAGTGTGTCGCCTGGGTGCAAACATCTCGGTGCACCATAGTTCCTCTTCTGCCACATCTTTCACATTCATGTTAACATTATTTCCCTAAGTTTAGTATTATAACACATTGAGCATTGAAAGATTATAAAACTCTCAATTTTTCTTCTTACTATCTTCTAGTAATAATATATCAACATTAAACATCAGTATTTTTAACATACATATGCCAACCGTTTTATATCTTTATCTGTGTTATCTACTTATTTTTTTAGTTTTTTTCATCTCCAAACTCCTTTTTATCCCCCCACCCCAACCATTGGTAAAACACTTCCCAAATCATATAATATTCAGTTTGCTCTTTCTCTTTAATTGCTAATGTTAGTCTATTCATTTCTGCACATTCTAATATTTTCCTTATCACCTTCTCATCAATAGGGATCTCTACACTTTTGCAATGTGGTGCAAATACAATTCTAGCTACAGTTCATACACAAATGATTAAATACATATTGTCTTTATTATAAATTTCAGGTAGAATTCCCAGCATAGAAATGTTTCTGGCTTCAGCTCAATATGTTATTATATCATCTCTTCCAACCATGTCTTAATTTTTGTCCAATATTTTTTTTAATCATTGGCATCTTGTAGATGGGATTAGTGTAGGGATGGGAGATAAGATTTGAAAGCCAGAACAAGATCCTGCAAGAAACGGTGCACCAATTCTGGATCATACCAAAGCAATTGCATGGATACGACCAGGAACTTACTAGAGGGTGAGGTTGACTTTTTGAAGTCTTGCTGACCACTCTTTTACTACTATTAATCATCTTGTAAGATAGCAGCTTAAGGCAGTTCACTATTTACAGCCATTCACCCAGTGACCATTCAAAATCCCAACAGCACTAAAAAAAAGTGACCTATGACTGTTGCTCACACTTATGACCGCTGCAGCATCGCCATAGTTGCGAGATCAAAATTTGGATGCTTGCACTGCCCCCGATGGGATCT
Source organism: Rhabdophis nuchalis (assembly GCA_039707465.1). Taxonomy (NCBI): domain Eukaryota; kingdom Metazoa; phylum Chordata; class Lepidosauria; order Squamata; family Natricidae; genus Rhabdophis; species Rhabdophis nuchalis. Next base: position 8,596,353 of record CM077657.1, on the reverse strand, counting down.
CCCATTTGTAACCTTCCCAGCTGGCTTTGAACAAGCAAGGTCCATGAGGGCAGCTACCTTTCCTTAATGACTGCACAATTCACTTAACAGCTGCAGGGATTTGCCTAACAACTGTGGTTAAAAAAAAGGTCATAAAATGAGGCACAATTCCCTTAAGAACTGCCTTGCTTAGGAAGCCCAAAAGGTTGGGCTCAATGGTGGTCGTAAATTGAGGACTACCTGCATTACCCTAAGGAATAGCTTTAGGGTTTCTGTACAGGTAGCCCTCGACTTACGGCTGCAATTGAGCCCAAAATTTCTGTTGCTAAGTGAGACTTAAATGAATGACTGCAATTGTTAAGTTAGTATCACGGTTGTTAAGTGAATCTAGCTTCCCCATTGACTTTGCTTGTCAGAAGGTCGCAAAAGGGGACCACATGACTCCAGGACACTGCGACCGTCATAAAGGTAAGTCAGTTGCCAAGCTTCTGAATTTTGATCACGTGACCGTGGGGATGCTACAATGGTCATATAGGTGTGAAATAACAGCTTTTTCCACTTTTTCCAGCATCGTTTGAATGGTCACTAAATGAGCTATTCTAAGTTGAGGACTACCTGTATTCTTCTAGTTCAATGAAAAGAAGGACCAGGGGAGACATGATAGCAGTGTTCCAATATCTCAGAGGCTGCCACAAATAAGAGGGAGTCAAACTATTCTCCAAAGCACCTGAGGGTAGAACAAGAAGCAATGGGTGGAAACTAATCAAGGAGAGAAGCAATTTAGAACTGAGGAGGAATATTCCTGACAGTGAGAACAATTAATCAGTGGAACAGCTTGCCTCCAGAAGGTGTGAATGCCCCAACCCTGGAAGTCTTTAAGAAGATGTTGGAGAGCCATTTGTCTGAAACGGTATAAGGTTCCTGCCTGGGCAGGGGGTTGGACTAGAAGACCTCCAAGGTCCCTTCCAACTCTGCTATTGTATTTGTATTTGTATCTCCAGGATCGCTTCCAGTTCTATTATGATTGATTGATTGAAAGGTTATGTTTGCTGGTCCACTTGGGACATATGCTGTACTTAGGGTTACCTGGATGAAACCAATATTCTGTCTGAAGTGATGTAGGGTTTCCTGCTTAGGCAGGGGGTTGGACTAGAAGACCTCCAAGGTCCCTTCCAACTCTTGTTATTCTATTCTATTCTATTCTATTCATTTTCTCATATTTTATTCTATTCATTTTCTCTATTGCTATTGCTATTTCTATTGCTAATTCTATTCTATTCTATTCTATTCTATTCTATTGCTAATTCTATTCTATTCTATTGCTAATTCTATTCTATTCTATTCTATTCTATTGCTATTTCTATTGCTAATTCTATTCTATTCTATTCTATTCTATTGCTAATTCTATTGCTAATTCTATTCTATTCTATTCTATTGCTAATTCTATTCTATTCTATTCTATTCTATTCTATTGCTAATTCTATTGCTAATTCTATTCTATTGCTATTTCTATTGCTAATTCTATTCTATTCTATTCTATTGCTAATTCTATTCTATTCTATTCTATTCTATTCTATTCTATTGCTAATTCTATTCTATTCTATTCTATTCTATTGCTAATTTTATTCTATTCTATTCTATTGCTAATTCTATTGCTAATTCTATTCTATTGCTATTTCTATTGCTAATTCTATTCTATTCTATTCTATTCTATTCTATTGCTAATTCTATTCTATTCTATTCTATTCTATTGCTAATTCTATTGCTAATTCTATTCTATTGCTATTTCTATTGCTATTTCTATTCTATTCTATTCTATTGCTAATTCTATTCTATTCTATTCTGTTCTGGATGTCAGCAACTTGGAGAGATTTTCTGGTGGGTATGCAACATAGAGGCAAAGGATTTAGAAGCTTTCCACTGCATTTTTCAGGATTAAAAAGTAAAAAAAATACAAATTCCGAAAGACCATCTCGCCAACTGCATGCCGTGACTATTCCAACTCAAAGGGCATCCAGGCTGTCAGTGCTAATAGAAAAAAAGATCCCGTCTCTGTGGAGAAATCTGGCAGCGTTCCTCTCTCTCTTCCTCTTGTCAGCACTGAGGCTGCTGCCAGACACCTCCGGGCAGAATTCCCTGTATAAAAATACCACTGCAGTTGCCTTCCGCTTTGTAAAAACCCAGCCGTGTTTAAACCTTAAATACCGGCGAGTGATTCTAGGAAGCTGTGGGTTTATTTATTTATTTCATTTCATTTTATTCATTTATTTGCCGCAAGTATAAGGAAGCAAGTAGGAAAAACACATGCAAAAAATGGCACAAATAAATGGATAAAATAAGCAAAACATAGCCATAAACACATAGAGTACATCAATGGTGGGTTTCAAATTTTTTTAGAACCTACTCTGTAGGTGTGGCCTATTTTGTGGGCGTGGCTTAGCAATCATGTGACAGGGTGGGAGTGGCCACCTTTTAAAATGTGGTGAAACTCATTTAACAATGCTCTTGCTTAGCAACCAAAATTTTGGACTCAATTGTGATGATAAATTCTTTCTTTCTTTCTTTCTTTCTTTCTTTCTTTCTTTCTTTCTTTCTTTCTTTCTTTCTTTCTTTCTTTCTTTCTTTCTTTCTTTCTTTCTTTCTTTCCTTCCTTTCCTTTCCTTTCCTTTCCTTTCCTTCCCGTTGGGTCACTGGCAGCGGTGGGCCAGATTTACTTCCAGGTACGCAGGTGGAACCCCCTCTCACCGGTTCTCTAAATTTCACCAACCGGCTCTCGCGAGTAGGTGCCAGCCTGCAGAAACCCACCACTGGAGTACATATAAATGGGGACAGTAGCACAGAGACAGTTAGGCATGCTGGTGTGCTTAGGGACCTCTTAAGAAACATGTAAGGTCCATGGTAGACAGCATAAGGTAAAAGGGTTGGAGGAACTAACAACAGGATCAGGTAGGGTGTTCCATACATTTACTCTTCTATTGCTGAAATCATTTTTCCTGCAATCAAGATTAGAACGGATTACATTTAGTTTGTATCTATTGAGAGCCCTTGTGTTATTGCAGTTGAAGCAAAAGCAGTCATTAAAAGCTAGGACTTCATGGCAGATTATCTTGTGCACTAAACTCAGGTCAGAATGTAGATGGCATAGTTCAAGGTTATCCAGGCCTAAAATTTCAAGCCTGGACAGAATAACAAGAGTTGGAAGGGACCATGGAGGTCCGCTAGTCCAACCCCCTGCTCAAGCAGGAGACCCTACTCCCTTCCAGACAAAGCACCATCCAATCTCTTCTTAAAAACCTCCAGGGTTGGAGCACCCAAAACCTCTGAAAGCAAGTCGCTCTGCTGGTTAATTGTTCTACCTATCAGGAAATTTCTCCTGAGTTCTAGGGTTACTTTCCTCTTTGTTTAGGTTCCATCCATTTTTTATTTCCCCCCTTCTGCCTTCAGGTGTTCTGGAGAATAAGTTGACTCCCAATTCCTTTTTTGGCAGCCCCTCAAATATTGGAACACTGCTACCATGTCACCCCTAGTCCTTTCCCCCCCCATTAAACTAGACCAGGGGTCGGCAACCTTAAACACTCAAAGAGCCACAAAGGTCCTAACCAGAAGTCCCCCCATTTAATTCTGGAGCCGACCGGAAGTCCGGTTTCCCCACCATAAAGTCTCCTCCTAGCACGGTATCCTTTTCCCCCTACCTGTCCTAACTGAACGCTCTATCAATTGTGGAGCTGACCAGCGACAGGGAGCTGCAGTAGAGGGATGAAAGAGCCACATGCCGTAGGTTGCCGACCCCTGGACTAGACATACCCAGTTCCTGCAATTTAGCTTGTTGGACAGATTTGGGATGAGAAAAACTATCTGATTCTAGTTTCCAGACAAGGGCTGGATTTAAATTTGGATTCCTCCCTATATAAGCTCTCTTGCGCAGTCCTGATCTAAGTTCTTTTTTTAAAAAATAGTTTTTATTCAACATTTTTTAAACATTAAAATCAGTTACACTTTTACAGCTTTCCTCTATGGGTATTATTTGTTCCCCCTAATCTCAAATTTTCCATTCTAAGGCCCATTGTTTTATACATATACCTCCTTATTTCACAGTTACTCATTTTTATAATATATACAACATTTACAACACTGTTACGTTCTAGATATAAATCATTTCCTTTTGTTATACTTTCTATGTATTCATAATGCATTAATTTTACATCTCTTTTCTAGTCAATTATACCACCTATTCCATGTCTTACAATAATCTGTTTCCTATCTATCCCTTAGCTCCATCATTAATTTATCCATTTCCACACATTCTAGCACCTTTTTTTTAATGATCACTGCATTTATATTGGTACAAAATGAATATTCATCTCACGATAAGATGGATGGCAAACAAATGTAACAAATCAATGAAATAAACATAGATTATGAAGCACAAGAGTGGTGCAAATACAGATCCCGTTGATTCTCTTACCTGGACAATAATGGGGCTGTCAACCTTCCTTTTGTAGAAAACAGCCTGGGTGTTGAAAATCGCAGTCCCAGTGGCTTTCTGGGAGGCAGAACGGATCTTGCTGTTCTCACACTTAATAATTATATAAGGGTTGGTTTCTGAAAAAGTAAATTAGCATGAAAAAAATATTTATAAAACCGTAAGAATGAGTCCTCAACCTATGACCACAATTGAGCCCAACATTTATGTTGCTGAGTAAAACATTTGTGAAATGACTTTTGTCTCCCCCTATTTCATCATTACGTTTGTTAATTGAATCCATGCAGTCGTTAAATTAGTAAGACGGTTGTTAAGTGAATCCTCATTGACTTGGCTTGTCAGAAGATCGCAAAAGGGGATCGCGTGACCCGGGGACATTGCAGCCGTCATAAATGTGAGTCAGTACTCAAGCATCTGAATGTAAATCAGGTGGCCATGGGGATGCTGCCACGGTCGTAACTAAGGGAAATGGTCATGTCAATTTTTTCAGTGCTATTGTAGCTTTGAACAGTCATTAAGTTATTATTAAAGAGTGGATCTTCTAGTCGACTCGATATTACCAGCAACTTCCAGCAGTCTCATAATATACCGAGTGACATAATAAGACTGCCAGGCTCTCCATGGATCGTTGTTTGGCCTAGGAGGCAGTGAAGAAAGCTGAAGCGGAAGCGGGGATGCAGAGCAGGTTTGCTAGTTCGATTACGGAAGCAGCCTCACAGACCAGCATTACCAAGCATTTCCTAACCAACTCTAGATCCTTTGTCCACAAAACTGATGAACTAGAGCTATGGATGGCAGCGAATAAGCTCATTCGTGACTGCTGTGTGATGATCATCACAGACCTGGCTTCATCCACTTGTACCCGATGCGTCTGTGGAGCTAACTAACTGCACCACACACCAATTTGACAGAAACAACAACTCTGGTAAAAGCAAAGGTGGAGGACTGGGTATTTACACACATGATAATTGGTGTACTAACAGTAGAGTTGCTTCTACACACTGTTCTGCAGACGTGGAATTCTCAACTGTAATTTGTCGGCCATTTTATTTACCTAGAGAGATTTCTGTTATAGTTATCACTGCTGTCTATATTCCACCTGATGCAAATGTTAGCACAACGCTCAAACCAATTTCATTGTAATTTTATTACAATGACAATAAAGATGATGATGATGATGATTATTATTATTGTTGTTGTTGTTGTTGTTGTTGTTGTTGTTGTTGTTGTTATTATTATTATTATTATTATTATTATTATTATTATTATTATTATTATTATATGAAGATTACCAGCATTCTACGTTCCATCCTCCTCCTTTTTTTTTCTGGACAAAAGATTTGCCTGCAACTAACGTCGCCCTCTCCCTTAAAGGGACGCGGGGGCTCAGAGGCTAAGACGCTGAGCTTGTCGATCAGAAAGGTCGGCAGTTTGGCAGTTCGAATCCCTAGTGTTGCGTAACGGAGTGAGCTCCCATGACTTGTCCCACCTTCTCCCAAACCTAGCAATTCCAAAGCATGTAAAAATGCAAGTAGAAAAATAGGGACCACCTTTGGTGGGAAGGTAACAGCGTTCTGTGCGCTTTAGGCATCTAGTCATGCCGGCCACATGACCATGGAGACGTCTTCGGACAGCGCTGGCTCTTGGGCTTTGAAACGGAGATGAGCTAGTCAGGAATGACTAGCACATAGGTGAGAGGGAAACCTTTTAACCTCTCCCTCACTCTACACATAAAAGAGGCAATGCTGCAAGGAAATACAGCCTTACCCTCACATAAAAAGCACATTTTCACATTAAAACCATAGGAGCCTCTCCAATTGACTTCCTGAGCACGTGAACTGACCTATTGTCAGGAAGTTCGCAGCAGCCGATTACCACGAGATGGGCTGGATTTGTTTCCCCGGGAAACGGTTAGTCAAAGGGAGGTTCTTGGCCCGTTAAAAATGTGGAGCGTGTGTGGTGAGGATTTGCACAAAACGGTTGCCAGGTTTAGCACAGCCATTCAGACAATATGCATCCTGCAGGTAGTCTTTGATTACACCTAAATCGTTCATTTAGCAATCGTTCAAAGTTACAGTGATAACTGAAAAAAGAGACCGATGATTGTTTTGAACATGTGACCAAAATCATGTGATGCTTGGCAACTGGCATGCGTTGATGATGGCTACAGCGTCCCAAGGTCATATGATCAACTTTTGTGACCTTCGGATGAACAAAAAAAATCACCGAGGGTCAGATTTGCTTAACGACCGTGTTATTAAATCTCATTCCAGTGATTCACTTAAGAGCTGTGGCAAGAAAGGCCATAAAATGAAGCAAAAACTCACAGAACAACTGACTCACTTAGCAATGGAAATTTTGGGCTTAACTGTGGTCATAAGTTGAGGACTACTGGTACTTCTCATATCTAGCTCGTCCATTAGTTTGCAAAGATTTTTGTGCATATGTTGTGCATATGGAATAGTTTCCTTGAATGGTTGCAGAGCTAATTAGAAGCAACCTTGATGCTGATATAGAATAATCTCCTCCTCTTCCACCTTCTCCTCTCCCTCCATCACCACCTCCTCCACCTCCTCCTCTTCATCTTCCTCCTCCACTACCTCCTTCTCTTCTTCCTCCTCCACCACCTGCTCCCTCATCCTATTCTTCCTCCTCCTCCACTACTTCCTTCTCTTCTTCCTCCTCTATCTCATCCTCTTCTTCCTCCTCCTCCACTACTTCCTTCTCTTCCTCCTCCTCCTCCACCATCTCATCCTCTTCTTCCTACTCCACTACTTCCTTCTCTTCTTCCTCCTCCACCACCTCCTCCATCTCATCCTCTTCATCTTCCTCCTCCACTACCTCCTTCTCTTGTTCCTCCTTCACCTCCTCCATCTCATCCTATTCTTCCGCCTCCACTACTTCCTTCTCTTGCTCCTCCTCCACCACCTGCTCCCTCATCCTATTCTTCCTCCACTTCCTCCTCCACTACTTCCTTCTCTTCTTCCTCCTCCACCACCTGCTCCATCTCATCCTATTCTTCCTCCTCCACTACTTCCTTCTCTTTTTCCTCCTCCACCACCTGCTCCCTCATCCTATTCTTCCTCCACTACCTCCTTCTCTTGTTCCTCTTCCACCTCCTCCTCCACCTCCTCTTCTATCTCGTCCTCCTCCTCTGAATTTCTCCCTCCCTCTCTCTATCCCTATAGCTGCCTACCTACCTACCTACTGTATTTCTCCTTGAAATACAGTAGGTATTATGACATTTTGTACTATATCATCCTGTGGCTCACTGCTCTCTCTGTATCCATCTACCTATATTTTTTACAATTGTTTACATTTCTGTTGCTTGTACCTGGCACAGGTGTGACATCTACACAATCTGTATATATCATTGGTGCTGTACTCGAAAGGAATGTTGTGTGAAAATTTGGAAGCGATCAGTGCAGGACTTTCAGAGATTAGCGGTTTTGAACAAACTCTTGTTACATTTTTATTTATCTAGATAAGCCACTATTCTTATTTTTATAAGTGGTTTTATAACTTTGCTACAATAATGTATGGTCTCAAAAAAGGCACAGATACAGTATGAACTTATACTCAAAATTAATGCATGTCTATTTTTATATTGTTCATAAATGTGAATTCCCCTCTTGATTTCAAGGAACAAATCTTGCAATGGATTTTGGAACATGACATCTTGAAGGGAAAGGCTGCAATTACCAATCAAGTCCATCAGAACATTTTCCTTCCTTCTGATATTTCTCTTACAACAATCTAGATTTATTCACCTAAGTATACATTATGGTGATTTTCAGCCAGCTATTTCTAAGACAGCCTGTCAATCATTATAAAGAACCGTTGCCTTGGCAACTTATAGCAGACTCTGCATTTAGCCATTCACTTAATATGATTCTCAATAGAAGCAAAAGGAATATTTTTATGTCCCAGCCAATATTGGTTTCATCCAGGTAACCCTACGTACAGCATATGCCCCAAGTGGACCAGCAAACATAACCTTTCAATCAATCAATCAATCATAATAGAACTGGAAGTGATCCTGCAGATACAAATACAAATACAATAGCAGAGTTGGAAGGGACCTTGAAGGTCATCTAGTCCAACTACCTGCCTAGGCAGGAAGCCCTATACCATTTCAGACAAATGGCTATCTAACATCTTCTTAAAGACTTCCAGGGTTGGGGCATTCACAACTTCTGGAGGCAAGCTGTTCCAGAGGTTAATTGTTCTCACTGTCAGGAAATTTCTCCTTAGTTCTAAGTTGCTTCTCTCCTTGATTAGTTTCCACCCATTGCTTCTTGTTCTGCCCTCAGGTGCTTTGGAGAATAGTTTGACTCCCTCTTATTTGTGGCAGCCTCTGAGATATCAGAACACTGCTATCATGTCTCCCCTGGTCCTTCTTTTCATTAAACTTTACATACCCAGTTCCTACAACCGTTCTTCATAGGTTTTTAGCCTCCAGTCCCCTAACCCTCTTTGGGCTGGGGCTTCTGGATTATATTCATTGCTCCACTTGAACTCCAGGTGAGCCATCTTCCTATCAGGCCATCTAATTTTCAAAAGTAATACTTGCAATAAAACATTCTGAAGCAATACAATACAATACAACAGCAGAGTTGGAAGGGACCTTGAAGGTCATCTAGTCCAACTCCCTGCCTAGGCAGGAAGCCCTATAGCATTTCAGACAAATGGCTATCCAATATCTTCTTAAAGACTTGCAGTGTTGGGGCATCCACAACTGCTAGAGACAAGCTGTTCCGCTGATTAATTGTTCTCACTGTCAGGAAATTTCTCCTCAGTTCTAAGTTGCTTCTCTCCTTGACTAGTTTCCACCCATTGCTTCTTGTTCTGCCCTCAGGTGCTTTGGAGAATACTTTGACTCCCTCTTCTTTGTGGCAACCCCTGAGATATTGGAAGGCTGCTATCATCTCTCCCCTAATCCTTCTTTTAGATCTTTTAGAAGACTAGATGTTCTAGTCCAACCCCTTGCTCAGTCAGAAATCTCTATATCATTTCAGACAATCGGCTGTCCAGTCTCTTCTTAAAGACCTCCAGTGATGAAGCACCCACAACTTCTGAAGGCAAACTGTTCCACTGGTTACTTGTTCTCATTGTTAGAAAATTTCTCCTGAGTTCTAGGTTGCTTCTCTCTTTGATTAGTTTTGCTCTATTGTTTCTTGTCCTACCCACAGGTGCTCTGGAGAAGAGGTTGACCCCCTCTTCTTGGTGGCAACCCCTGACATGACTGCCATCATGTTCCTCCTAGTCCTTCTTTTCTCTAGACTAGCCATACCTAATTTCTGCAACTGTTCTTTATATGTTTTCAGAACAGTTGCAGGAATTGGATATGGCTAGTCTAGAGAATTTGGGATGCAGAAAAAAACAACCCTGGTTTTCCCAGTGGACTGGACTGGCAAAAAAATGAGAGTATGTAAAGGAAAACATTTCTCAATATCAAAAATGTTGTTCCAAATAGCAGGCAGGCTGTGAAAAGCACATATTTTTCAAGGACTGGGCGAGGAAATTGGCACACGTTCTCATCTGTCATGAATATGATCCAATTTCCTTTATCTAACAGATTAGAATCAAGTTGAGTTTGGCACTCTCTCTTTCCTCAACAGTGTGTCATGAAACAACATTGTTCCTTGGATATTTTGAGGCAGAAATAATGTTAGGAATGTGCAAAGTGAAATGAAAGCAATTTGTTTTACTCTCTGGGCGGTTAGGCAAGAAGCTGAATAGATGTCACCCGGAAGGACATTCTTCCCTCGGGATTTAATTCAAGCATGAGGAACTAGAGAAAAAGAAAACTGCTGAAGAAAGAATTTGGGGTATATATTTTGGACTCAATCCCAAATTTTGTTGGACACAGAAAAAAAACTTTTGATATATATGTGGTATCTTGCTCACGAGTAGCAACTGTGAAAGGGATCTTGGAGTCCTAGTGGACAACCATTTAAATAGGAGCCAGCTGTGTGCAGCAGCTGCCAAAAAAGCCAACACAGTTCTAGGCTGCATAAACAGAGGGATAGAATCAAGATCACGTCAAGTGTTAATACCACTTTATAAAGCCTTGGTAAGGCCACACTTGGAATACGGCATTCAGTTTTGGTCACCACGATGTAGAAAAGATGTGGAGACTCTAGAAAGAGTGCAGAGAAGAGCAACAAAGAGGATTAGGGGACTGGAGACTAAAACATATGAAGAACGGTTGCAAGAACTGGGTAGGTCTAGTTTAATGAAAAGAAGGACCAGGGGAGACATGATAGCAGTGTTCCAATATCTCAGGGTTTGCCACAAAGAAGAGGGAGTCAAACTATTCTCCAAAGCACCTGAGGGCAGAACAAGAAGCAATGGGTGGAAACTAATCAAGGAAAAAAACAACTTAGAACTGAGGAGAAATTTCCTGGAAGTTAGAACAATGAATCAGTGGAACAATTTGCCTCCAGAAGTTGTGAATCCTCCAACACTGGAAGTTTTAAATAAGATGTTGGATATCCATTTGTCTGAAGTGGCTTAGGGTTTCCTGCCTAGGCAGGGGGTTGGACTAGAATATATCACAATGTTGAATTCAACTTGCCTAAATGTATATATAAAATTTCAGTAGATATATCCCAATGGTTGAAACTTTTCAACCCAATGTTTCAACCTAATGGTTGAAACATGAAGTCTCTGGAATACAATGAACATTATTATGATATTTAAATATAAATGAGTAAGAACAATTTTATGGCTGGCTAAACTGATGGCTGAACAGAGGTTACTTTATGGTGAGGGCAGCTTCAATTTGACAGATTTTCAATTATATCATAGCTTTTATTCTATATTTTGTGGAATCAGACTTTTTATTAATATTACCCTCTTTAGGGCTATTTGGAGAGCTAATATGCAATATACACTTGCTATCTTTACTAGTTTTAGGGTCCTGGTATATTAAAGAAGTTTATAACCTCCTAAATGTATTTGGGAGGGATGCGGTGGCTCAGAGGCTAAGACGCTGAACTTGTCGATCAGAAAGGTTCGAATCCCTAGAACTGTGTAAGGGACTGAGCTCCTGTTACATGTCCCAGCTTCTGCCAACCTAGCAGTTTGAAAGCATGTAAAAATGCAAGTAGAAAAATAGGGACCACCTTTGGTGGGAAGGTAACAGCATTCAGTGCACCTTTGGCATTTAGTCATGCTGGCCACATGACCATGGAGACATCTTCAGACAGCACTGGCTCTTTGGCTTTGAAACAGAAATGAGCACTGCCCCCTAGAGTTGGGAATGACTAGCACACATGTGCAAGGGGAACCTTTCCCTTTAAATGTATTTAGTTATTAGCAGGCAAGTGGTTGTGTTTTGATCCCAAATCACAAGAGAACTTACTATTATGGAATAATTTGGATCTGAAAATAGCGGTGAAGATGTTTTATTGGAGTGATGGGAGCTGATAGCATCAATTGCAGGAGAACAGTGAGCAGAATTGGGGGGCGGGATTAAGTGCATCATCAGCTTTGAGTCATTAGAGTGCCATAGACGATCCAAGTCCAACCTTTCTTGAACTCCATTGACCCTTATTGAGTACTCAATTGTAGTTGACAAGATTAATGTCAGGGGCAAAGAATCAGGACCGGGCTGTTCTCCTACAATCCTTGCTCAAGCCTACATGCAAGAATCTAGTTACCTGAAGTCCAATGTTAAAATCACCCCAGATAATGGTCAGCAGAATCCAAGAGGGATTGGACTTAGACCATTTGTGGGAACGTAATGACTCTAAGCTAATGATTTGCTTAAGTCTGCCTCCCTGCTCTGGCTGCATTTCTCCCACATCAATACTTTGAATTGGTTGATTTCCAATTGTTGTTTAAAAGTGATTGAGAGGTCGTGTTCTGCATATGAGTAATCCATAACACTTATTTGGCAATAAATACAACTGAAACACGCATTGACAAAACGGTATGGCTTCAGTACTCTCAGAACGTTTACTTTTGAAGATGGGATCTGTTTGGTCAGAAATGTCAATTATACTGTTTCTGATTTAAAAATGAAACCGATGAATCAAAAAGGATTATCTCATCTTTATTTGAAGAGTGTTTAAAAAGGGCTGGATTGTGGATATTGGAAAGCTTTTAGCACACACGGTTTGGTCTTGTCCAACAATGCTCCTATGTTGCTTTCAAAATATTACATATAATATGTCAATACAATTTGGGAAAGAAACAGTTAAGAATGTTAATGCCATGCTGAATTATAGAGTTTAGTTTAGTTTAGTTTAGTTTAGTTTAGTTTAGTTTAGTTTAGTTTAGTTTAGTTTAGTTTAGTTTATTGGTTTTTTATTCCGCCCTACTCCCGAAGGACTCAGGGTGGTGTACAGCCAAAATAAAAAAATATATACAAAAGTTAAAAGAAAGCCTTTAAAAGATATAATTAAAATATTGGCCAAAACGTGGAAAAAACCCCAAACTAACCCTGATTAAAAGAATAAAAATTTAAATTCAAAAATTTAAATTTAAAAATCATGTTTTATGCCAGCCCGGCTTGTTGAAAGAGAAAGGTTTTGAGATCGCGGCGGAAGGTGCGTAAGTCAGGGATAGTTCTTAATTCCGGGGGCCATTCGTTCCAGAGGACAGGGGCTCCCACGGAGAAGGCTCTCCCCCTGGGTGTCGCCAGTCGACATTGTCTAGCCGACGGCACCATAAGGAGACCCTCTCTATGGGAGCGTACGGTGGGAGGCTCTCGGTGGCAGAAGGCGATCTCGTAGGTAGATTGTATGAGAAGCTCTCGTAGTTCCCCATTGTATGAGAAGCTCTGGATTTATTAGGCCTGGCAAGGAAGATAAATTGCATAACTAGAAATAAAATTCCTCTTTTGATTTTAAGGCATTAATCTAAGTCCATAATGGTGAACCTATGGCACGTGTGTCAGAAGTGTCACGCAGAGGCATCTCTCTGGGCATGCAAGCCATCGCCCATTGCACTTCCGGTTTCCAGCGTGTGCATGCACACCAGCCACCTAGTCTTCCGGTTTCTGGCGACCATATGCACGCGAAGACCAGGTTGGTGCACATTTATTTTTTATTTTTATACATCTCATTGCGTGAATGATTTGATTCCTGGGTATCATACAGTTCAATACAAATAAGCATAACAATATTATTTCTAATAATTACATTTCATTTTCATTTTTAGTTTTTCTAACACATAACTTCTACTATCATCCTTCAATTCTAAACCTCATAATTCTGCCTTATGTTGTATCATCTTAACATCTGTTTTTATTAGTTAGTTAGTTTATTTGATTTCTAACATATACCACCCTTCTCCCTTTTGGGACTCAGGGCGGTATACAGCCACAATAAAATAAACGATACAAAATCTAAAACAATATGTTAAAAAGATATTAAATAAATGGCCTACATTTTTAAACCCCATACTAAAATCACTATAAAATCCCTTTAAAAACTACCTTTAAAAACTACGACAGGCCGGCAGCGCAGAATAAATGCGTCTTCAGGGCCCGATGGAAGAGATGTAGGTCTGAGATCATCCTTAGTCCAGGGGGCAGGTCATTCCAGAGGGCGGGGGCTGCCACAGAGAAGACTCTCCCCTTGGGGGTTGCCAGCCGGCATTGTTTAGCCGACGGCACCCTGAGGAGGCCCTCTCTGTGGGAGCGAACTGGTTGGAGGGAGGTATTTGGCAGCAGGAGGCGGTCTTGCAGGTAACCAGGTCCCTTGCCATGGAGCGCTTTAAAGGTGGTCACTAGCACCTTGAAGCGCACCCGGAAAGCCACAGGCAGCCAGTGTAGCTCACGCAGGAGAGGTGTCACATGGGAGCATCTAGAAGCTCCCACAATCCCCCGCGTGGCCGTATTCTGAACTAACTGGAACCTCCAGGTGCACCTCAAGGGAATCCCCATGTAGAGAGCGTTGCAATAGTCCAGACGGGAGGTGACGAAGGCTTGGGTGACCGTGCGTAAGGCGTCACAATCCAGAAAGGGGCGCAACTGGCGAATCAGGCGGACCTGATAGAAAGCCCCCCTGGCCATGGCTGTCATGTGAGCTTCTAGAGACAGCCGAGAGTCCAAGAGGACGCCCAAATTGCGAGCCCTCTCTGCGGGAGCCAGTGTCTCGCCCCCAATAGTCAGAGATGGCATCAACTGATTATACCGTGACGCCGGAAGCCACAGCCACTCGGTCTTGGATGTGTTGAGTCGGAGCCTGTTCCTTCCCATCCAGACTCACACGGCCTCCAGACACCGAGACATCACTTCCACGGCATCGTTGGTTAGTTTTTAGTTTTCCACTTATTTCTTGGTCTATTTTAGTCCTTTCTCCCCCTCTTCCGTTATCATTCTAATATTCAAAGATGTGATCCTTCCTTTTTTTCTTATTCAGTATTTGAATATGCGCTTCTAATATCAATCATGATCTTTCAAGCATTTGTATATTCAATCACATTTTTTATATATTTAACATTTTCCCAACCCTTCAATCCTTATGATTCTGCTATTAGTACTCTTATTTTCATTAAAATATGTTCTTTCTTTGTCTAATCTCAAATTAGTTAATCCTAGCTTTTCACTTGTTAATCACATTTTTATATAAATTTAGTAATACCCTTATACAATATTATTACTGTTGGAGAAGTAGTTATATTAGTTATATTACTATCGGAAAAAGTTTGCCAGCACTGATCTAGGTTATGAGTTTGTTATCTATTCTTGAGAAAGTCACTGAGTTCTAAAATGGAGGAAATGAAACAACCAGTTTCTAAATGGTCTAAAAATAAAATCTGTCAAGGGAAATAAAATATAAAAGAACGGGTTTGTAAGAGCATGTACAGAATTTATGGATACCCGATTAGATTTTCACATTTTTAAATTTACCTAAATCTATTTATTTGTTGATATTGTTTCTGGTTCTCTTTTGCTTGGTTTTATAAACAAAATGCCATTATACAATTATGCCTTATATAAAAGGATGTTAAAACAACTAACAAGATTGGGGTTGAGATATACGAATTGTAATAATTGATATGAAAAATAAGTGATAAACTTTGAAGAACATTATAGGAACCTGTGATAAAATGATACGTTCTTAAAAATTGATAGTTTGTAAGGAAAAATGGCTTATTGATTTTGGTTTTTTGTTGTTGTGAAGTTTGTATTATTTGTGTTTATGTTAAAAAATAATAATAAAATTATTATTTTTTAAAAAAAGAAATGTTGATTCAAGCCATTTGATTATAAGATTTCCCCTTAATCCTGCATGGAGCTGTGTTTTAAACCAGCTAAGTCGCTTCTCTGAGATATCGATCGCCAGGCTATAGATTGCCCAATTAGTTCCCAGGTTTAATTTAATAGGCGGCAATTTTGTTGAATGCCACAGGACAGTACAAATAAATCATCATCTTGGTGTTGTCAGGGTCTCAAATAACAAAATAAGCAGCCGACAAAACGGTTTGGAAGCTGAGCTGCTTTTTCTGCTTAAATTGCTATTTTTAGAGGTTCTCTGCAAAATGCTTTGAGCCGCTGACATTCCCTGAGGAAGCTAGGAAGAGAAGTGCTTTCTCAGCCGTTTTAGGGCACCACCAACAGATCAATAAAAGAAATGTTTGTGACTGTCAAAGGCCGAGGGCTGGGCTGTGTTATTGTGAAGCACTGATAACCAAAACATTTGTTATCTACATTTGGAGCATCCATGGAGAACGGGGGCAAGAAAGTGGTGAAATTCAAATTTTTTTTTTACTACCGGTTCTCTGGACGTGGCTTGGCAGGCGTTGCTTGGTGGGCATGGCAGGGGAAGGATACTGCAAAATCCCCATTCTCTTCCCACTCCAGGGGAAGGATACTGCAAAATCCCCATTCTCTTCCCACTCCAGGGGAAGGATACTGCAAAATCCCCATTCTCTTCCCACTCCAGGGGAAGGATACTGCAAAATCCCCAAACTAATGCATTACTATTACTATTAGTCTTCTCACCTATGACTGCAGGACTGTAACTTTGTTGCTTGTATCCTCACGATTTAGATTGATTGTTTCCTGATTGCTTATTTGTACCCTATGACTATCATTAAGTGCTGTACCTTATGATTCTTGAAGAATGTGTCGTCTTTTTATGTACACTGAGAGCATCTGCACCAAAGACAAATTCCTTGTGTGTCCAATCACACTTGGCCAATAAAGAATTCTATTCTATTCTATTCTATTCTATTCTATTCCATTCCATTCCATTCCATTCCATTCCATTCCATTCCATTCCTACCCAACCCTACCCTACCCTACCCTACTCTTATTTTTGCAATCCATGGTATGTGTAACGGTCACCTCCAGTCACTTTTGTGACTAACCACACATTTATGCTGTAAATAGGAACCCTTTTACTGCTTTATGGAAGCATCCATGATATGCTGTCAATACTTTTAGGTATGATAGTTAGATGTTGCCCTCAGGACTACTATATTAGCATTTAAGATTTGCCAAATAAGGTCAAATAAGGGCCATTTGAATAACAGGCTCCATCTGAGATACTCAGTGGTGGGAAAAGTCCTATGAGTGTAACATAGAAGAGGGCTCAGATCTTTCTGTTGTTTAGAGAATTTACTAATCTAGGAATAAAATAGCCCAGAGTCCCAGAGCTGCAACCAATTATTAGAAATCTTGACTGTGGGGTTCCCCAAGACTCTGCCAAATGTTCATTATTAATGCAACAGATGGGGAAGATGATTAAATATAAGTAGAGTTACGGGTAACTGCGTTCAGTTGCTTTGGTTAACATTTAATTACATTTATATTTCAATGAAATGGCACCAGATTCCTTTAGCCTTGCCAACTCCGTTGTCTTCATCTGTGAAGAGGATGGCCCACCACCCGATTCAGGCACATGAAAGGTGCACACTTCATAAGGCCTCTTTAGGGGTAGGATGTAGTTTGGATTCCCAGGAAGGAGGGTCTGCCTCTCAGGGGGCAGAGACAATGGCGCTTTTGGCATGTCTGGTAGGCAGGAAGAGGGCAAAAGCAGCCCCGACCCAGCAGTTCACAGAATATATCTGTAGTTATGCAGATAGTTGCTTTAGTCTGGCAAGATTCTGTCTATAGGTAAACAACAATACAGAAACTACCGTATTTTTCGAAGTATAAGACGCACCTTTTTCCCTCAAAAGAGAGGTTGAAAATCTGGGTGCGTCTTATTCACTGAATACAGCATTTTTGGCCTACTGAAACCCCACCCCCTTTGCAAAAATGGATGTGCAGAGGGTTTGGGATGCTTGCAAAGTGCTCCTGGGGATGGGGAGGGCAAAAACGAGCAAAAAAGGCCATTTTTGCCGCCCCCCCCCAGGAGCCTTCCAAAGCCTCCGCATGCCCTTTTTTATTTTTGCAAAAAACAGGTGGCTTTTCACTCATTTTGGGGGGGGGGGAGACCCCAGGAGCACTCTACAAGCCTCCCAAAACTCTGCATGCCCCCCTTTTTTGTACAAAAAATGAGGCTTACAGAGGGTTTGGGAAGCTTCCAGAGGGCAAAAACCTTTTTTTTAAAAAAAATTACCTCTTCAAAATCATGGTGCATCTTATACTCCAGTGCATCTTATAGTCCGAAAAATACGGTACCCAAAACTAACGGTCATTCTTGGTTCTTGGGGCCTGACATCTTTCAACATCCCATACCTTCTGCCTTTTGTTATTATACTCTTGTACTCTTTTGATTCCTTCCTTTTATCTTTCCTCTTGTGATCTCTCAAACTCTAACAGTGCCTTCATGTACAGACAGAAAGCAAGAATCGTGTTGCTCAACTAAGAATTATTTATTTATTATTTATTTATTTTATTGGATTTATCAACCGCCCCCTCTCCCCGAAGGGACTCGGGGCGGTGCACAGGAAATTAAAAAACATATAAATATAACAATTATAAATATTTAAAACCACATTAAATAACCATCGCCCTGTGCTAAAATTTAACTCATTAAAACTATTCCCCTTAAAATCCCGATTAAACAATTTATCTCCCAGACTACAGGCTAGGTGCGGTAGGTTAGGCCAGGCCGGCCTGATGGAAAAGATAGGTCTTTAACTTTTGGCAGAAGGAGCGGAGGTCCGTAGTAGTTCTAAGTTCGGGGGGGCAGGTCGTTCCAGAGGGTTGGGCCCGCCACAGAGAAGGCCCTTCCCCTGGGCGTCGCCCGCTGGCATTGCCTAGTGGAATAAGGGAGACCCCCCACCCCAGGGGAAGATTCCTCCAGAGACCATTAAAAACTGCCTAAACCTGTGGGCCCCGACTTTGGTCTTGCTCTTCACCTGCATCAGACACCTATTGCCAAGCCCCCAAGGATTGGGGGCTTGCAGGCATTATCCCCATATATAAAAAAGGAGAAAAGGACGATCCCGCCAACTATAGACCAATCAGCCTCCTCAACACAATCTCCGTGCAAAACACGTAGAACAGAAATATCAGATCTAGCTGAACCAAGAAAACATACTTGCAAAGGGAACAAGCTGGTTTTAGGGCAGGCTGTTCTGCCATTAATCAATGCAGTCTTCATTTGGGTCCCGTTTTATTTTTCTCCTTTTAAAAGGATCCAGAGCAAGACAATGGAGAAAACGTCACTAAAGCCATTTGCTAACCCAAGACCTAATTCTGGGGGAGAGGCAAACCATTTAATTTGATTTATAGGTTTTTGCCGCTGTTGTTAGGGAAAGTAGCAGAAAAGCATCCGAAAGCAGTGTTTAGACAGCAGAGGGCACTGGTTGACTTTCAAGTACATTGGTTTTTGCATTGCCCACGTGTTAGTAGGCCCTACTGATATTGATTAAGGCTGGAGGAAGGCAGAAATCAATTACTGTTTTATCAGCAAAAGCACATATTGAGCAAAACCAGCGGTGGATGCTCGAGACGTACAACAGCATGGGCAAATGCTCAATAATCAAAAGTTTAGAATATTGCATCCCGTTCTTTTATTTATTTGTTTGTTTATTTGTTTTGTCAATCATGTGTAAGATAACAGATATGAGTAAAACATGATTATGAATACATGAAATGGGTACAAATAAATGAGGTTGTTAGGACAGGGACGATAAGCACATTGGTGCGCTTATGCACGCCCCTAACAGACCTCTTAGGAATGGGGTGAGGTCAACAGGAGACAGTCTAAGGTTAACGTTTTAGGGCAGGGGTCCCCAACCTTTTTTTCACCAGGGACCGGTTTCATTTTAAAGAAAATTCTGCGGACCGGCTGAGGGGCTCAGCAGTCATGTGACTGGGTGGGCGTGGCCAACTTTGAAAATGTGAAACTCACTTAACAATGATCTTGGTTAGCAACCAAACTTTTGGCCTCAACTGTGGTCATAAGTTCTTTCTTTCTTTCTCTCTTTCTTTCTCTTTCTTTGTCTCTGTCTCTCTTTTTCTCTCTCGCTATTTCTTTCTCTCTCTCTTTCCCTTTCTCTCTATTTCTTTCTCTTTCTTTTTCTCTTTCCCTTTCTGTATCTTTTCCTGTCTCTTTCTTTCCTTTCTGTCTCTTTCTCTCTGTCTTTCTCTCTCCCACTTTTTTCTTTCTTTCTCTCTTTCTCTGTGTCTCTCCTTCATCCGTCCATTTCTGTCACTCTGTGTGTGTGTGTGTCTGTCTGTCTGTCTTGCATTCATTCATTCAATCACTCCTTCTGTGTCTCTGTCTATCTTTCTCTCCCTCCCTCCCTCTGTCTCTCTATGTGTGTCTGTCGTCGTCATCGTCGTCCCGTCCCCCCGCCTCCAGCCTCCTCATCCCGCCTGCCAGGCTTGGTCGCTGGTTCGCTCGGTCAGGCTCCGTGGCTGGATAGGAGCCGGGCTGGAGAGGAGGAGGAGGGGGGGGGCAGCCCATTGGGAAGAGCGCACGGGAGAACGCAGGAGGATGGTGGGGGCTCTTCCTCCACCCTCGTCGACGGAGGGACTCCTTGCGCCGCCGGAGCAACCCGCCAGTTCCCACCCCAGTCCGCAGAGCCTCCGCAGTCCCTGGATGAAAACGAGTGGCCAGCATGCCAGCAGGGGAGGGAATCGGTGGCCGGTCCGGCGGCGTCCAGGAGTCCCTTCGTCGACGAGGGTGGAGGAAGAGTCACACTCCAACGGTGCGAACAGCCGCGCCTGCGTTCTCCTGCGCGCTCTGCTCAGGGGGCAGCCCCCTCCTCCCTCCCTCCTCCTCTCTAGCCTTGCGGCCCGGCTCCCATCCAGCCACGGACCGGCACCGGTCCGCGGCCCGGGGGTTGGGGACCCCTGTTTTAGGGGGTTTGGGGAAGAACCCACAGAGTTAGGTAGAGCATTCCAGGCATTGACCACTCTCTTGCTGAAGTCATATTTTCTGCAATCGAGTTTGGAGCAGTTTACCTTGAGTTTGTATCTATTGTGTGCTCATGTATTGTGGTTGAAGCTGAAGTAGTCACTGACAGGTAGGACGTTATAGCAGATAATTTTATGTACTATGCTTAGGTCAGACTAAGTTCTAAGTTATCTAAGTTCTAAATTGTCTAAGCCCAAAATTTCAAGCCTGGTGGCATAAGGGATTCTGTTGCGAGCAGAGGAGTGGAGGACTCTTCTCGTAAAATATCTCTGGACTTGCTTGATTGTATTAATGTCCGATATGCAGTGAGATTCCAGATAGATGGTCATCACACTGCAAATTATTCTCAACATCAAAAAGATGTGGAGACTCTAGAAAGAGTGCAGAGAAGGCCAACCAAGTTGATTATGGATTTGGAAACTAAACCATATGATGAACGATTGAGGGAGCTAGATATGTCTGGTCTAACAAAGAGCAGGACTAAGGATAACACGACAAAAGTCTTCCAGTACTTGAGGGGCTGTCACAGAGAAGAGGAGGTTGACCTATTTTCCAAAACACCTGAAGGTAGGATAAGACGTAATGGGGTGGAAGATGATTAAAGAGAGGACCAACCTGGAACTAAGGCAGAATTTCCTGACAGTGAGGACAATTAATCAGCAGACCAGATTGTCTCCAGAAGTTATGGGTTTAGGAAGTTTTCAAGAAGAGTCATTTGTCCAGAATGGCATAGGAGTTCCTGCCACAAGCAGGAGGGTTGGACTAGAAAAACTTCGCGGTCCCTTCCAATCCTATTTTTCTATATTTTAAACCATTGAAATGGCCACATGCTTCTTCTGCATTACATCGACAATCGTAAGTATGAATCTGGTTGTAGGAAGTTAAAACCCACCCCTCTGCGAGAAAATGAAATATTGTAAGGAATATTAAAAAGGCAGAATATTTCCTCCAAAAGGGAGGCAGAAACTCAGCTCCCCACCCCAACTTTGTCAACGGACCATTAAGGCCTGAGCCTGTCTATTCAACATAACAGAGATCTACCCACTTCAGGCAGATCCATCAGAAACTCACCATTTTATATTTAGATCTTCAAAATAGTCCTTCCCCAAACTAATTGGGATTGTCTGGAACAAGTAGAAGATTCTAGGTACAATGTTCATTTTAATTGTAGATATTCTCCCAATCATTGATAATTGTAGGTTTTCCCATTTCATCAAGTCTGCTACAATTTGTTGCTTCAGTCTAAGATAGTTATCCTCTTTGGGAGGATAGCTGTTAGATAGATCC
Source organism: Rhabdophis nuchalis (assembly GCA_039707465.1). NCBI lineage: Eukaryota > Metazoa > Chordata > Lepidosauria > Squamata > Natricidae > Rhabdophis > Rhabdophis nuchalis. The sequence continues at coordinate 8,574,324 of CM077657.1, read as the reverse complement.
CCAAGTATTTAACCTTGTTTGTAACTTGAGTCTTCCAAATTTCCGCCAGTTCTTCTTTTTTGTCTTGATCAAGTTCTTGGTCAAGATCTTTGTTTTATCTTTATTTATTTTCAACCCTGGGTCTCAGGACCACTTACAAAATTAGCTAAGACCCCCCTTGACCACCAATCAGAATGCATTTCTTACACAGGAATGGGAAGCTCTGGGATGGGACCCAGAAAGGGCATAAAACCAGGGCATTCTCAGCAACTCCTCCCTTTTTCTGTTCAGGAGCTCAAGCCATGTGGTCTTGTCCACCATTAAAACCATCTTTCCAAGCGGCCTACATGTTTCCAGTGTCTTTTTCCCCACTTGGAACTGAACCCAGGAGGACATTTCTTCCAACACAAACATGGAGAGCCGTAAAGGGTTAGTCTTTTGAAAACGTTTGCACTTAGCTAAGCAATAGCTCTTTCAGTGAACCACAGATGGGCACTAGTAGAAAAGGAATGAATTTTTCAATTTTGGATTCACTCGACGTTCCATTGCTCGGAAAGCATTGTGGCAGGACTTACCCCCAGGACTGCTTTGACTCTGGAGTCCTTCAACCCGGTAGACTTTAATGAGGGACATCCTCTTAGGGACACCCAGCAGGATATCCAGACAAGACAGCCTGGGTTTGTTCAGTTTCAGCTCCCTGAAATATCAAAGGGAAATAGGTATGTCGCTTGGAAGGAAAGAGTAGTAGCTATGTACATTCCATTGGAACTTTATAGCCTAGTTCCGTGATGGCGAACCTATGGCACGCATGCCAGAGGTGGCACGCAGAGCCCTCTCTGTGGGCACGTGTACCATTGCCAGCTGCTCTTCTGGTTTCTGGTGCACACATGTGTGCCTGCGAAGCAGTGGTGGGTTCCGGGTCCTGTTGCAAACTGTACTCTGCAACACGCCCGGGTGTCCACCACATGCATGCACGCAGCACATACATGCGTACTTACTGCCAGCGATGCTCCAGCTGCTCAGTGGAGCATTGCACAGGCACCATATGCTCCATGCGCGAAAGCCCCAATCGGCTCAAATACAGGTAAGGAGGGCAGGCGGGGGGGCTCTCCAGAGCACCGTACTGGAACGGTACCTGGTGCTCCCAGCAGGCATTGGTTCCCCCCCTACTGGGGCGTACCAGTCGAATCCCACCACTGCCGCGAAGATCAGCTGGTTTTTGTGGGTGCTGGAGTGCCAGAAAACAGCAAAAAAACCGCCCCCAAACAGGCCATTTTTCTGGGCTGTTTTCTGGGTGTTTTCAGGCTGGTTTTGGGGCCATTTTCAGGCTGATCTCTGGGCTGTTTGGGGCCATTTTGTAGGCTGGTTTTTTTGCCAGTTTCAGGCCATTTTTCAGCTGAAAATCAGCCTGAAAATGCCCCCAAAATGCCCAAAGCACAGGCATGAGCACACCAACCAACTGGTGCTCAGTTTTCTGGCGTGTGCACACGCATGCATGTGTGTTTTGGCACTCGGTGCCGAAAAGTTTCGCCATCACTGGCCTAATTCATACCATATGTTCAAGCCAAGGATTAGCCAGGATTGTTAATATAATTAATATATACTGGGCTAAAAATAAAATTTGCTCAATGATACACCATACTTTAATGGTGGTTTTATTTTAGTTCATTGTTTGGAGTCACCCCAGATATTAGGGGTCTTTGGTGCTCACTGAACCTGCACTGGGACTGATGATATTACCTAGCTGGGTGATGAAACATCTGCAAGAAAACAACCAAGGTCAGAGAGCACAAAGGACGCCTCATTTCAGCCCTGAGCTATAAATACTTGCCTTTATCAGTCACCCCAGATATTGTCTATATTGTCATTAGACAGCTATTTGGGATGATAAAAATTACAACCAAAATACTGTATGGATGATTAATTTCAATGCATTTCAAACAATGGTCATCATTCCATGGTATCACCTAGCTCCATGAGGTCAAACCTATGGCATAATGTTTGCCAGAAGTGGCACACAGAGCCCTCTCTGTGGGCACGGGTGCTGCTCTTCTAGTTTCTGGGCAGCTGCTCTTCGTGGGTGCCAGAGTGCTGGAAAACGGCCTGCAAAATGGTCAAAAACAGCCCCAAAACAGGCTGTTTTAGGGCTGTTTTTGAACAATTTCCCAGGCCATTTTGGGACATTTTTCTGGCCAAAGATGGCTCTGAAAATGCCCCCCAAAACGGCCCAAAACAGCCTGGAAAACAGCCTGAAAGCGGCCAAAAATGGCCCCAAAACAAGTACGTGCGTGCCAGCCAGCTGGTCTTTGGGTTTTCCGTGCTCTCGCATGTGCGAAGACCACTGGCCAGTGTGCATGTGGGTGCCAGAAACCTGAAACCCAGCTGGCTGGAGCACGCAGGCACACGCATGCATGCGTGTGCATTCCAGTTTGGGCACTCGGTGCCAAAAAGTTTCACCATCACCGACCTAGCTATATACCCAATTACCGCTGAATAGTTTGCAACGTGGGGCAGCGCCGTTCTGTGGATGAAAACTGCAGGAACTCAATGCATACTGTTTTCACCACGACAGACACACAACGTCATCACCACCGATGGGCCTGGAGTGCTCACCTTGTTCCCCATAACTCCATGGCTACCTTGCTTCCGTCATGCATTGGGTCAGTCTTCCTTTATCGAATGTTGGGAAGTTTCAGCGAAGGCTAGCAAAAGTGGGGAAGAGAAAAACCAAAAGCCCCATTGCCAGAAGTTGAAGTCATACCTGAGCGCTGATGGAACATCTGTGAAGAGCCTCAGAATAAATTCCCCTTCGGTGTTTGGAGAAAAAGTGGTTGGGATCAAAAGGTATCGGCCTTGTTTGAGAAGCGCTTTGAAGTACACGATGCGATTGTTCAGGTAGGTGAAGTTAGTTACCCTCTCGTGGATTTTCAACTGGTGCAAGCGGTACTCTCGGTTATCCTCCACCTGAGGTTGGAAAACAAAGGTAGGTATGGCATGTTCTTATTCAAAGAGCTTCTTAAATAGCTTCTTAAAGGCTATTTTCATACGCTGCATTCCAACAATGAAGCTCAACTGCACTCGAGAACTGCTGTTCAAGGAATAACAGAAACATAATTCTGAGTTGGAAAGCACCTTAGAGAACTTTTAGTCCAATTCCCTGCTCAAGCAGGAGACCCTGTACCAATGAACCTTTTTGGCACCAAGTGCGCAAACCAGAACAGACATACACACAACCCAAAGACCAGACAGCCAGCGTATTAATGCCTGTTTTTTGGCCATTTGTGATTATTTTTCAGGCTGTTTTCAGACTGTTTTCTGGCTATTTGGGGGGCCATTACCAGGCTGTTTTTGGTTCAAAAAAAGCCTGAAAACAGCCATTTTTGGAGCTATTTTCAGGCCAATTTCCAGCACTCCGGCACCCATGAAGACCAGCTGGCCAGAAACCAGAAGAGCAGCTGGCGATGGCACATGCACCCACAGAGAGAGCTCTGTGTGCCACCTCCGGCATGCATGCCATAGGTTCGCCATCATGGCCCTATACCAGGGGTCTGCAAAGTTGGCTCTTTTAAGACTGGTGGACTTCAACTCCCAGAATTCCCCAGCCAATTATGCTGGCTGGGGAATTCTGGGAGTTGAAGTCCACCAGTCTTAAAAGAGCCAACTTTGCAGACCCCTGCCCTATACCATTTCAGACCACCAGTTGTCCAATCTCTTCTTAAAAATCTTAAGTGTTGGAGAACCCACAATTGCTGGAGGCAAGCCCTTCCACTGGTTAATTGCTCTCACTGTCAGCAACTTTATCCTTAGTTCTAGGTTGCTTCTCTCCTTGATTGGTTTCCACCCATTGCTTCTTGTCCTGCCCTCAGGTGCTTTGGAGAATAGCTTGACTCCCTCTTCTTTGTGGCAACCCCTGAGATATTGGAACACTGCTATCATGTCTCCCCTGGTCCTTCTTTTCATTAAACTAGTGCCCAGTTCCTGCAACCGTTCTTCATATGTTTGAGCCTCCAGTCCCCTAATCATCTTTGTTGCTCTTCTTTGCTCTCTTTCGGGAGTCTCCACATCTTTTTTATATTGCAGTGGCCAAAACTGGATGCAAATCTATGTGAAAACAACCTTATAGGTCACCCTTGGTTAATTATGAGAACTGGAACTGCCAATTCTGTATTTGTATTACTATTTATTTACCTGTACAAGATAACAGGTATAAATAGAAACATGGACAAAAACAAAAAAATGAATACAAATACATGGGGACAGTAGGACAGGGATGGTAGGCACGCTGGGGCACTTATACACGCCCCTTTTACAGAGCTCTTAGGAATGGGTGAGGTCCACAGTAGACAGTTTAAGGTTGAAGCTGTGGAGGTTTGAGGATGTAACAATGGAGCCAAATAGAACATCCCAGGCGTTGACCACTCTGTGGCTGGTCATATTTTCTGCAATCGAGTTTGGAGCGGTTTACCTTGACTTTGTATCTATTGTGTGCTTGTGTGTCGTTGTGGTTGAAGCTGTAGTAGTCACTGACAGGTAGGACGTTGTAGCAAATAATTTTATGTACTACACTTAGATCAGACCGAAGACCACATAGTTCTAAGTTGTCCAAGCCCAAAATTTGAAGCCTGGTGGCATCAGGGATTCTATTGTGAGCAGAGGAGTGGAGGACTCTTCTCGTGAAATACCTCCGGACTCGCTCGATCGTATTAAGTTCCGATATACAGTGTGGATTCCAGGCAGATGAGCTGTATTCAAGGATTGGTCTGGCAAAGGTTTTGTATGCTGTCACATATGAGCAGAAAATCATATGATTTAGAATGACAGTTCTGGTTGCTTTGTTAAGCAAATCCTGTATGGTCATAAAGCAGGAGATCCCATGACCACAACTTACAACTTCCTGCCAGTTTTTCCATTGACTTTGCTTGTTAGAAGCCAGCCATGAAGGTTGCAACTGGCAATCATATGACTGTGCAATAATCATTTTAATTGCGTACCGATTGCCAAGAGCCCAAGTCACAAACATGTGACTATAGGGACACTGCAACAGCTGGAACTTCAAGGACCACTCGTAAATCCCATTTGTTCAGTATTGTTGTAACTTCAGTTGCGGAACAGGTGCTAGTTAAGTTTCCTGTACATGAAGATAGATCTTATGGAATAACAATAAGAACAAAAATGCAAGATGCATCAGTTCTTCAGAGCAATTGTCTCAAATACAGGTAGACTGAGACCTACCTTGAAAATTTCAAAGCCAATAACAAGATTATCTCCTGCCCCTTCTTTTCGGTGAATCCGTTGGTCCTTCTGCTGTAGAGAGATCAAGACTTTGTCTTCCACCTTCTTAACATCAAAAATATACTAGAAAAAGAGAAGTACAGACAAAACTGCTATGAAAAGAGACAATCAATGGGTTGGGAAGCAACTGTTCTAAGGCCTTGTGCAGGCTGATTGACATCTTAGATCTTTCCAGTGCTATACATGTGTCTGCATATAGCAACCTCAGACAGAAGTTAATGCAACTTTCCTCAACTAAGTACAGCCCAGATGTTATGAAGATCAATGCCATAATATCCCAACTTGAAGGCTTTTTGGATGTTGAAGTAGATACTTGGAAAATACTAAACCTTCTGAAGATTAATTCTGAGTTATTGGAATTAGAATGGAATAGAATAGAACAGAACAGAACAGAATAGCAGAGTTGGAAGGGACCTTGGAGGTCTTCTAGTCTAACCCCCAGCCTAGACAGGAAACCCTATACCATTTCAGACAAATGGCTATCCAACATCTTCTTAAAAATTTCCAGTGTTGGAGGATTCACAACTTATGGAGGCAAGTTGTTCCACTGATTAATTGTTCTCACTGTCGGGAAATTTCTCCTCAGTTCTAAGTTGCTTCTCTCCTTGATTAGTGTCCACCCATTGCTTCTTGTCCTACCCTCAGATGCTTTGAAGAATAGCTTGACTCCCTCTTCTTTGTGGCAAGTTCCTGCAATTCTTATCAGCCTTATTAATGGAGCTTCTAAAGGGATCTGATTGACCAATGTTGCAAGCTGAAATGCCAAAACATGTAACTAGCCTAGCTCCAGGCTTGTGATGTCGACAAATGTAGTAACACAGGGCAATGAATAGGAGGCGAATCAAAGTTCAACCTGTAGAATGAAACTCAAGGATTAGTTTTCTGAGCCAGTTTTTATTATTTTTAAACCTTACAATACAATAATACAATACAATAGCAGAGTTGGAAGGGACCTTGTAGGTCTTCTAGTCCAACCCCCTGCGTGGGCAGGAACCTTATACCATTTCAGACAAATGGCTATCTAACATCTTCTTAAAGACTTCCAGGGTCGGGGCATTCACAACTTCTGGAGGCAAGCTGTTCCAGAGGTTAATTGTTCTAACTGTCAGGAAATTTCTCCTTAGTTCTAAGTTGCTTCTCTCCTTGATTAGTTTCCACCCATTGCTTCTTGTCCTGCCCCCAGGTGCCTTGGAGAATAGTTGACTCCCTCTTCTTTGTGGCACCCTCTGAGATATCGGAACACTGCTATCATGTCTCCCCTGGTCCTTCTCTTCATCAAACTAGACATACCCAGCTCCTGCAACCGTTCTTCATATGTTTTAGTCTCCAGTCCCCTAAGCATCTTGGTTGCTCTTCTCTGCACTCTTTCCAGAGTCTCCACGTCTTTTCTACATCGTGGCAACCAAAACTGTATGCAGTATTCCAAGTGTGGCCTTACCAAGGCACTATACAGTGGCATTAACCTTAAGGTGATGCTGTTTCTCTTGGGAGAGTTGAGGGATAAAAACGGTACGTGCCTACTTTCAATGAAAGACAACTGGCTGCGAAATCTGATCTTTGGGAACTTTGATACCAAAACCTCTGATGGAACTCAGTCACCAGAGGGTATAATTTCTCAAAATGTCACAGAAAATAAAAAGACTGAAAGAGTTTTAGAAATGTGTACAGTAACCTGGAGAGAGAATCCATTTAAATGCTGCCTTCCGAGGGTTTGGGTGCTGCATCCCTGGAGGTTTTCAAGAGTAGATTGGTCAACCATTTATCCAAGATAGTATAAGGCAGAGGTCTCATTCTCGCGGCCCGCGGGCCAATTGCGGCCCGCAAGACGGTATCTTGTGGCCCCCACCGTGATATGAAAGTATAATATTAGTGATATGAAATATCACTAGTATTTAGTGATATAAAAATCCATATTTAGTGATATAAAATCCAATATAATGGAATCCCTTATGCGGCCCAGCCTCACCCAGCCTCTGCATCCAGCGGCCCCCAGGTAAATTGAGTTTGAGACCCCTGGTATAAGGACTCCTGCCTTGAGAAAGGGCTTGGACTAAAACTGGGATGGCGAACCTATGGCACAGGTGGTGCCCAGAGCCCTCACTGCGGGCACACAAGCCATCGCCCGAGTTCAGCTCCACTGCACATGTATGTATGCCTCCCACTGGCCAACTGTTTTTCGGGTCTCTGCCATGCATGCACGAGGGGTGGAGGAGCGGGGTGTGTGGCATGCCCCCTGTGGCCTGTTTTGGTCCCAGAAGGCTGCAGAGAGGCCTACTAGACCCAAAATGGGGTGCGGGGGTGTCAGGGGTAAAAAACACCCCCGTTGAAAAATAAAGGCGGAATAGTGCAATATACTGGACAGCAAGAGATACGTTGCTTTTAGCACACAATAACTACCAAACACTGATAGTAGAAAAAATAAATAGTCTTTACTTTTGATGTAACTAAAATACTTCTTCCAAACAGTGATTCTAACTCCTCCAACAATAAACAGTCCTTCACCAAAACCACAGTTATCTTACAGTCAAAACAAAACAATGAGTCTTCTTCCATCTTCAGTTCCTCCTCAGTGGCAATCAGGAAGCAAAGGAAAGCAAAAGGGACGAACTGTGTTTCCAGCTGCCTTTTATGACTGAGCTGGGGAGCACACCAATCAGATTCCACATAGTCCTTAAAGTTACATATACTCTTTAAGAATCCTGGCTTATATATATTGTCAACCCAACATCAGGATGATTATCCTAACGGGGGGGGGGGGTCTTGTGTGCATGCGTGGGGAAGTGCAGTGTACAGTATGTGTAATACATGCATTGCATTATGGGTGCAGGGACGTGCATGGGAGCTGTGACATGTGCGTATGGGCTTTTGTTTCAGTTTCAGTTTCAGTTTATTTGGATTTATATCCCGCCCTATCTCCCCGAAGGGACTCAGGGCGGCTCACAGGCAAATATAAAACAATACAATAAATACAATACAGTGTTAAAATTAAATTAAATTAACTAGCCTGTGCTAAAATATAACTAAAAACTTTTAAAATCCCCTACCAAATACAGTTAAATTATTTCTAGTCTAAAATCTAGGCTAAAGTCTAAGCTAAAATCTAAGCTCTAAGTTAGGCCAGCTAGGTGAAAGAAGTGTGTTTTCAGTGAACGGCGAAAAAGGCGAAGGTCCGTGATGGTACGAAGTTCAGGGGGTGGGTCATTCCAGAGGGCTGGGCCTGCCACAGAGAAGGCCCTCTCCCTGGGCGCCGCCCGCCGGCATTGACCGGCAGATGGCACCTTGAGGAGGCTCTCCCTGTGGGAGCGGAACGGTCGAAGGGAGGTATGCGGTAGGAGACGGTCCCGCAAATAACTGGGCCCTGTGCCATGGAGCATTTTAAAGATGGTGACCAGCACCTTGAAGCGCACCCGGAAAGCCACTGGCAGCCAGTGCAGCTCACGCAGCAGAGACGTAACGACAAAAAAGTTAGCCATCGCTGGACTAGAAGACCAGCAGAGAAAAGAGGGACAAAAGAGAAAAGAAGGACTATGGGTGACATGTAAGCAGTATTCCAGTATTTGAGGGGCTGCCACAAACAAGAGGGTGTGTGTGTGTGTCAATTTATTCTCCAAAGCACCAGATGGCTAAGACAAGAAACAATGGATGGAAACTAATCAAGGAGAGAAGCAATCTGGAATTTAGGAGAAACTTGTTAACCATGAGAACAATTAACCAGTGCCTTCAGAAGTTATGGGCTCTTCATCCCTGGAAGTTTTTAAGAAGAGATTGGATAGCCACGCCTGAAATGGTATAGGATCTCCTGCATAAAAGAAGTGGGCTGATGCAATCCCTGGAGCATAATATGGACCAGTATTAAACATTTTCATGTCCCCATTCCCTCCCAATCAGCTGGGACTCGGGAGGCAGAGAATAGATGGGGGCGAGGCCAGCCAGAGGTGGCATTTGCCGGTTCTCCCAACTACTCAAAATTTCCACTACCGGTTCTCCAGAACTGGTCAGAACCTGCTGAATTATCACCCTCTGGCACATACATGCTCTGAATGCATTTTAAAAAAAACCAAATAGCTGCATAGATCTAACTATTACATGCATAAGAGATAGATGCATATGCGGTTTTCAATGAATGAACATGATGTAAACACCAGCAAAAGGAAACCCAAGGATGGTTTTCCCCTGTCTTGTCCTGTACCACTCCTAGGAAATTTCTCCTTAGTTCTGAGCTGCTTCTCTCCTTGGTTAGTTCCCAACTGTTGTTTCTCCTCTTGCGTTTTGGTGCTTTAGAAAATAGTTTTGACTCCTTTATCCTTGTAGGATGCCCTCAAATATTGGAACAACGCATCGTTTTTAGGTTTAGGTTTATGCCCACCGAAGACCCAAATTATGTATGCAACAAATGTAAATTATAGGAAAACCTGAGGGTTTTGGAGAAAGGTGGCTTCGTTGTTCAAACTCCCTCCAGAGCGATTTAACGTGGCATTTGGATTCTTTGTCCACTGTCCACGCATCATCTTCTTTTCCCAGGTCTTATGGATGCTGAAGGAAGAGGTGTTCACAATCCGACAAATGTCCACATCGGTGAAGCTTTTGCACCAGTCTTCAAACGTCATCCTGACCCATAGAGGATTTAAGAAGGAAAAAAAGCACATTGTTTAATTAAGGGTGGGTGGGTGGGTGAGCAGAGAATGTTTCCTTTCCATATAAAAGTAACACCTCCCCTCCAATGTATAGTCTACGTCTTAAATCCGAGCTGAGGCTGGAAAAACAAACATAAAATTATGTCCTTTTTCCATCAATCTTTTCCGTTCTTTATTCTGACGAGTTTGGAGCTTAGATTCTTTGGAATCCCTGCAGACCAGGAGTGAAATTCAGCAGGTTCTGACAGGTTCTGGAGAACCGGTAGAGAAAATTTTGAGTAGTTCAAAGAACTGGCACATACCACCTCTTGCTGACCCCAGAGTGGGGATGGAATGGAGTTTTTGCAGTATCCTTCCCCTGGAGTGGGGAGGGAGTGGTGCTTTTGCAGTATCCTTCCCCTGGAGTGGGGAGAGAATGGAGAATTTGCAGTATCCTTCCCCTGGAGTGGGGAGGGAATGGGGATTTTGCAGTATCCTTCCCCTGGAGTGGGGAGGGAATGGAGATTTTGCAGTATCCTTCCCCTGGCGTGGGGAGGGAATGGAGATTTTGCAGTATCCTTCCCCTGGAGTGGGGAGAGAATGGAGAATTTGTGGTATCCTTCCCCTGGAGGGGGGAGGGAGGGGGGATTTTGCAGTATCCTTCCCCTGGAGTGGGGAGGGAGTGGAGATTTTGCAGTATCCTTCCCCTGGAGTGGGGAGGGAATGGAGATTTTGCAGTATCCTTCCCCTGGAGTGGGGAGGGAATGGAGATTTTGCAGTATCCTTCCCCTGGAGTGGGGAGGGAATGGAGATTTTGCAGTATCCTTCCCCTGGAGTGGGGAGGGAATGGAGATTTTGCAGTATCCTTCTCCTGGAGTGGGGAGGGAGTGGGGATTTTGCAGTATCCTTTCCCTGGAGTGGAGAAGAACCAAATCTCCCCATCTGGTAAGACCTGGGAGAGATCTTGATGAAGACGCTATCTCCAAAGAATCTCACAGCAGATTCTTCTCAAGAATGGCATTCCACTTTAATGAAACAGCTTTCACTTATATATTGAATTGCCTCCTCCCAAGTAATTTTGTAACAAAATTAAAAGATGGATTTGGGAAGAGAACATTCAAGGGATGTTATGAGTGAGAATCTATTCAAGTTGATTAGTATCATTATCATTATAAGGCATGCGGTTGAGTGTTGAATTTTCCATTTCTTTATTTCTTCCCACGTTCCCTTCTCTATGCAATTAGATGCTGAATGGCATAGAAGAGAATGAATGAATGAATGAATGAATGATGGGAATTTCTACCAGGAAAAAAATAGTTACTTCTGTAGAGAGCGTTAGGGGTAAAAAACACCCCCGTTGGAAAATAAACAGGCGGAATAGTGCAATACACCGGACAGCAAGAGATACGTTGCTTAAACCACACAAGAACTCTCAAACACTGATAGTATAAAAATAAATAGTCTTTACTCTTGATGTAAACTAAAGAACTAAAATACTTCTTCCAAACCGTGATACTAACTCCTCCAACAATAAACAGTCCTTCACCAAAACACAGTTATCTTACAGTCAGTCAAAACAATGATTCTTCTTCCGTCTTCAGGTTCAGCTCCTCCCTCAGTGGCAATCAAGAAGCAAAGAAAGCCAAAAAGGGATGAACTGTGTTTCCTGCTGCTTTTTATGATTAAGCTGGGAAGCACAGCCAATCAGATACCACATAGTCTTTAAAGATACATATACCCTTTAATAATCCTGGCTTATATATATATATATATATTGTCAACCCAACATCAGGATAATTATCCTAACAGAGAAGACACCACCACTAAGGATTATTGGAAGCAAAACTAAACATGACGTGGACATGGATTAAGTGAACTCACCAAAATTCTCCATTATTTTCAAGGGTGAGACCTAATCTTGTGCGCTCTGATTTGGCCACTTCCTTCCATTCCTCAGATCTAAAAAAAAGAAAGGGGAAAAAAGTTCAACACCCATTTTATCCATTTTTTAAAATACAAGAGCATTTAGTGTACACTCGTGGTACGTTGTAGACAACCCAGCCTACACCCTAAGCCCAATGATTACACCCTAGCCCAATGATTACACCCTAAGCCCAATTATTACACCCTAGCCCAATGATGGCTAACCTTTTTTGGCTCCCAAAAAAGGGAGATTGCATGGGGGTTTCGTGCTTGGGCGAGCCACACCCATAATGCTATGCACGCGACCCTCCCTGCACACATGCATGCGTGACCAGTGCGCCCCTACTTGCTTTTGGCACAGTTTTTCCACCCTCCCCAGGCTCCAAAGGCTTTCTAGGAGCCTGGGGAAGACAAAAACAGCCCCTATGCCCCCGGAGGCTTCAGGAACTTGCCTGAAGCTTCCAGAGGGCAAAAAATGGCTCTACAAGGAATCCGGAAGTTCGGGAATGGTGACTTCCGGTTTGCTGGTAGGGCCAATTTTTTCCCTCCAGAGCCTTCAGGGTGGCCTCAGGAGGGCAACAAACAGCCCTATGGCCTACGGCCAAACTGGTAGTGACTTGCGCTGGAGCTGACAGGGCAACGCCTTGCATGCCCTAACAAATTGCTCTGCGTGCCACCTGTGGCACGCGTGCCATGGGTTCGTCATCACGGGCCTGGCCTACTTTGACTCCTTTGAGAAGGAGTCAATGAAGGAGAAAGTTAATCTTCTAACAATTCTTTTGTTTCCTTTAGCAGTGGAGAATTTGATGGAACAATTAATTTAATTTATACTACTTTATTTATTTATTTATTTAATTAAATTTATAGACCACCCCCTCTCCCCCATGGGAGAGTTTCTGAAATTGCATTTATTTTTTTAGCAGTCGTATCACACAACTGGTTAATATTCAGTTTGGAGTCTACTTATACTTTCCAGATTTTTTCCACCTCTCGTCTTCTACGTTGCCATATGTTTGTTTCCTAAATGGCGAATGTTCACGTATGGAATTTCATTCTGCTTTTTCCAGGCTCCTTCTCTAACTGATTAAGACCATTTTGACTTTTCCCTGTTTTCTACCATTTGCAAGGTCTATCCAGTGTTTGTGTTTTCTGTAAATATCCACCAGTAAGTATTCGTTCATTCCTTCATCATAGTCATTAAGGAAAATTAATACACTTGTATTCCTCCTCCCCTTTTTTTAATATCTTAAACTGGCAGGTTTTTTTATTTTGTTTCCACATCTAAATATTTCCATTCATGTTGGCGAGTAACTTTACAAGGACCTTGTATTTCATTCAAAGCTATAAACTAATAACATAGTTGGAAGGGACCTTGAGATTTCTAGTCCAGCCTTCTTCTTAAGCAGGAAACCCTATACCAGGGATGTCCAAACTTGGGAACTTTAAGACTTGTGGACTTCAACTCCCAGAATTGGCTGGGGAATTCTGGGAGTTGAAGTCCACAAGTCTTAAAGTTCTCAAGTTTGGACATCCCTACCCTACACCATTCTGGACAAATGGCTATCCAAAAACTTGTAGTGTTGGAGCATCCACAACTTCTAGAGGCAAGCTGTTCCACTGTTTGATTGTTTTAACTGCCAGGAAATTTCTCCTTAGTTCTAGGGTGCTTCTCTCCTTGATTAGATTCCACCCATTGCTTCTTGTTCTACCCTCAGGTGCCTTGGAGAATAGTTTGGCTCCCTCTTCTTTGTGGCAACCCCTGAGATACTGGAACACTGTTACCATGTCTCCCCTAGTCCTTCTTTTCATGAAACTAGACATACCCGGTTCCTGCAACCGTTCTTCATATGTTTTAGTCTCCAGTCCCGTAATCATCTTTGTTGCTCTTCTCTGCACTCTTTCTACAGAGTCTTAATATCTTTTTTTACATCGTGGCAACCAAAACTAGATGCAGTATTCCAAGTGTGGTCTTACCAAGGCATTAGAAGGTGATGTTAACACTTCACGTGATCTTGGTTCTAATGCTTCTTCTCATCCTTAAAGTATGGATTACTTACTCATCACTCCATGCTCCATTCCATTCCTTGTTTCCCCAAGGATTCCTTAATCGGATCATGAAGAGTTTCTTAGTCTTTCCACTGCACAGGTTCTTCTGTCCAACAGACATTTTCAGGATGGATGTCACTGAATAGGCATGACCTTTGACTAAACCCATGTCCGTCTCTGCTTCAAAATCACTGAAGGATTCAGGCTAGGTATAAGATGAACACAAATTAATGCAAACTTTCAGTGTGGTTATTGGTTTCTGCCATCAATAGCAATCTCTTCTAAATATTGCTCCATCTAACTGTATACTATCATTTACTATTGGGCTAAATGGAATACTACTGTTCTTACCTACCTCTTAAGATATAATAAGAATCTCCAGAACTTGCTAATGACATATGTCAGTCAAAGTTGAGACGTTCTGTTCAGGCATACACTCAAGATGTGTTTCAGCAGTAGAAACACAAACACTCCCAGATGCACCAACTCTACTGTGTTCTTCTGAGTAAGTCTTGAATGCATGTTGATGCGTGATTAGAATGAAAACTCAAATGTGTAGCATTGCTATTTTGGTATATAGTCTCACAGTTGTCTTGAGGGAATTCCTTCTGTTATCTTAATATTTTATTTGGGGATTTTTAAATTTTTTTTAAATTAAATTCACTCCGAAGAAGTAGGTGTCTTCTTCAGGTATGACTCATGAATATTCTGTCAGACTTTGTTGCATAAATTCAAATCCAGAAAGCTCACACAGATAACTGATGCAGCTGGATTCATTAACTTCCTTATATACATAAGAATAGATGAATAAATGTACAATACCAACAGGTGGTTCTTCCAAGTAAACACAAGGCAGGAGAGTTACAGGCAAACACAAGGAGTTAATTTCATGTCAGCAGACAAGCGCAGATAGACTGCTAGTTTACTTCTCAGAGCGGCAGACTGCTTAAGTTTCTGTTTCAATTCTTTGCACAGACTCCGATCTATTGGCTGACTTAGTTGCTATGTCTATTCATTGGCTGGCCTTGTTCCCATGTCTCTCCCTGTCATGAATATTCTGACATATTCTTAAGCAGAGATAATGAATAATCTCCCTACTGAAACAGGTAGGAAACACTTAATCGGATCCACCGGTAAGCTTGTCATATGAAATAAGTAGGCTAATCCACAGAATATCCTGTACTAGGGGATTCTTCTAGGGTTATAGAAGCCTGAAGTTGACGACACGGATTTCTTTTAGAGTAAAATTGGCATGATCCATGAATAGGAACGTTACTTACTAGAGAGGTTTATTCAGAGTAGGGTATGCCTGAAAAAAATTACCAAACAAACATTTCTTGTAGAACCCTACAAAACTGTAGAGTAAATTGTATGTCAAAAGAAAGAAGAAAGGAGGGGAAAGGAGATGGTCACACAGATAAGTGAATATGAAGAATATTAAATTAAATAATTACAATGAAGTTCTGCTATCTACTATGCTTCCAACCCGTGGCAGAGTTCTGTTTGAGAATTAATTAGTGCAGAGTAAGAACCATATTATTCCACTCATGAGATTAAGGAGACCATGGGAAACTGTTGTGTTCTAAAGTTTAGAGTTTGTAATTTTTGTCTCACAGATAAACTTTTGAGTGAAGATCCAATGCCCATTGATTTCAGCCAGATGTCTAATTTAGGTGTAACAGTCTTAGGCATTAAGCATTTGTACATTTGCTCTCAGGTGCTACCCGGTTTCCCCCAAAATAAGCCCTCCCCAAAAATAATAATTTAATAATTTATTACATTTATAAACCGCCCCCTCTCCCCAAAGGGACTCCCCAAATATTGCAACACAGCAGTAGCTATGAGGTGACCACGCTCGCCATCTCCTGCACCTCAGAAATAATTTTATTTATTTATTTATTTTTCACATTTATAACCCGCTCCCATCTCACCACAAAGGGACTCGGGGCGGCGAACAAAGAATTACATCAATAAACATAAATACAGAGATATTAGGTGCCTGTGTTGTGACCATTTTAAAATTCCCATTTACAACTGGCGGTGCTGGGGTTACGCAAGGCCGGCTAGTTGGAAGAGGTGAGTCTTAAGACATTTGCGGAAGAGGCGGAGGTCAGGAATGGTACAGATTTCAGGGGGCAGGTCGTTCCAAAGGGCTGGTCCTGCCACAGAGAAGGCTCTCCCCCTGGGTGCCGCCAGTCGACATTGCCCGACCGACGGCACCCTGAGGAGGCCCTCTCTGTGGGAGCGTGTCGGTCCCAGGGATGTATGGGGCAGGAGGCGGTCTTGCATATAGCTAGGTCCCGAGCCATGGAGCGCTTTGAAGATGGTCGTTAGGACCTTGAAGCGCACCCGGAAGACCACAGGAAGCCAGTGGAGCTCGCGCAGGAATGGTGTTATATGGGAGTGTTTGGGCGCTCCCATAATTATCCGCGCGGCCGCATTCTGGACTAACTGTAGTCTTCGGGTGCATCTCAAGGGAAGCCCCATGTAGAGAGCATTGCAATAGTCAAGTCGAGATGTGACGAGTGCTTGGGTGACTGTGCGTAAGGCTCCCCGGTCCAGTAAGGGACGCAATTGGCGCATCAAGCGTACCTGATGGAACGCCCCCCTGGCCACGGCCGCCACATGGTCCTCCATGGTCAGCCGGGAGTCCAGGAGGACACCCAAATTGCGCGCCCTCTCCACGGGGGCTGGTGTTTCGCCCCCAATGGCCAGAGTTGGAATAATCTGGCTGAAACGGGGTGCCGGAAGCCACAGCCACTCAGTCTTGGACGGGTTGAGCCTGAGTTTGTTACTACCCATCCAGATCCGTACGGCCTCTAAACACCGGGACATAACCTCGACGGCATCATTGGGGTGGTCTGGGGTGGATATGTACAGCTGGGTATCATCAGCGTACAGATGATATCCCACCCCGAAACCACGGATGATCTCACCCAGCGGCTTCATATATATGTTAAACAATAGGGGCGAGAGGACCGACCCCTGAGGGACCCCACATAAGAGGGGTCTCGAAGTCGACCTCTGCCCCCATCAACACATATTGTGACCGACCAGAGAGGTAGGATGAGAACCACCGCAAAACGGTGCCTCTCAGCCCCAACCCCCCTAGTCGGCGTAATAGGATACCATGGTCGATGGTATCAAAAGCCGCTGAGAGGTCTAATAGGACTAGGATAGAGGAAAATCCTCTATCCCGTGCCCTCCAGAGATCATCGACCAATGCGACCAATGCCGTCTCGGTGCTGTGCCCGGGTCGGAAGCCGGACTGGCGCGAATCTAGATAGTCAACTTCATCCAAGTGTCGCGGAAACTGTTGGGCCACCACTCTCTCAACAACCTTCACTAGAAAGTGGAGGTTGGAGATGGGACGATAGTTTTCTAATAATGCTGGATCCAGGGACGGCTTCTTAATAAGACCTCCCCAAAAATAAAGGCAAGGACTTATTTCAGGGGTTGAAAGAAAATAAGAGAATGTCTTATTTTCGGCGAAACACAGTACATAGCGTGGCTGAATTGCAGGCAAAAATCAATGTTTCAGGACTGGGGTAAGAATTGGTTGATAGAGCTTGGAGAATTTGGTTGGCTGTTTAGGATCTTTAGTCTGATGCAACTAGAAGGCTGGTTTTCTGGTTTGTTATAATATTGCTCTTCAAGATTTTACAAGATCACCATTAAGTCCTTGTTTATCCACAACCAGTGAGTGTGTGTGTGTTTGTGGGTTTGTGTGTGTGTGTGTGAGTGTGAAGTTGATTATGCACATGGGAGGTAAACAAGGACTTAAACGGAATGCATGACAAAGCATGTTTGGACGTCTCTCATTTTAATTATTTCTAAAATCCAATCCAGGAATTATTCATATTTTGTCCCATTCCAAAGGGGTGGACATTTCTACAAAGGTCAATAGTGTTTCAGGAGACACGATGGCTGCGTTGACGGTTTCCAAATTTCACCCCAGATACTTCCCACAAGGATTTGTCTCCAGAAAAAAAATCTAGTATGGCTACAACCCATCCATTGCAGGAGATCTGGGGACATTCTCTGATGCATTCTCAACTTATCGCAATATCACTCTAGCTTCCCTGTTGTCCTTTCCAAGTTTAAGCTAAAGATTCCCCTTGTACATATGTGCAATATGTGCTAGTCGTTCCTGACTCATCTCTGTTTCAAAGCCGAAGAGCTAGCGCTGTCCGAAGATGTCACTGGGGTCATGAGGCTGGCATGACTAAACGCCGAAGGTGCACGAAATGCTGTTACCTTCCCACTAAAGGCACTTGCATTTTTATGTGCTTTTGAACTGCTAGGTTGGCAGAAGCTGGGACAAGTAATGGGAGCTCACTCCGTTACTCCATTATTATTATTATTTTGAATCCTGCTGAATCAGTTACTTTGCTTTCTGAATGTGATTGCTGCTGCAAACTCTGACCAGCCATGGTCAGTTTCAGCACTTATTGCAGCCTGATTCAGCACAGCTGATTGGTGGGTGGATCGACTGCCAGAATACCCCCAATCAGTTGTTCCAGGCTGCAGGGATTGCCACAGACGTCAACATCACTCAGGTCAATTGGCGCTTCGTCTTAGCGATGACAATGTAACAAGGGTTAACCAGAGAGGCAGTTTCTGAAAGCAGGGCAATAAAGATGAGGCCAGAAACAGCACCAGAATGTTTCCTTCCTGCCTTCCTTACAGGATTAGCTCTGTGAAGCTAAAGTGGAGAAAAACAAAAGGAGATTTCTTCCAACAACCGGTTCTCCAAACTGCTTAGAAAGTTAACAACCGGTTCTCCCGAATAGGTATGAACCGGCTGAATCCCACCACTGATTTTAGCCTTCCTAGGGAATTGATTGCCTAGTCTGGGCAATGACAGTTTGATAAAGAGTCAAACACAGACCAAAAGGCACATCACAGCTTGGTCTCGGTGCACTTACCATGATGTAGCAGCTGATCAATCCTCCCCTTTTATGAACTTTCAGCAATTCTCTGAAGAGTTTCACCTGCTCGATGATACTGTGGTCATATTTACCATCAATCAGGTTGATGGATTCTGCTACGGCTCCTGTGAAATCAACAATCGCCTCGGCTGTGCTGCCCCCATCCAAGGCTTCATAACAACCTGCCATCCTAGAGAAGACAGGACGCAGAGTTTCAGACACAAAAACAATGACATTTTGCTATGTATTTCCCCATAACTACACCAGTGGTAGGATTCAAAATTTTTTACTACTGGTTCTATGGGCATGGCTTAGTGGGCAGGGCAGGGGAAGGATACTGCAAAATCCCCATTCCCTCCCAATCAGCTGGGAATCAAGAGCCAGAGAATAGATGGGGTCATGTCCAGCCAGAGGTGGCTTTTACCGGTTCTCCAAACTACTCAAAATTTCTGCTACCGGTTCTCTAGAACTGGTCAAAACCTGCTGAATCCCACCTCTGAACTACACCTGACCTTCTTGAACTCTCCAGGGGTTCCCACACAACAGAAGAGACAATCGTGTGTGGAGCTTCAAATGAACTTTGTAAGACTTCAGGACCATCTTCACTGCCACCTTCTCTAACTTTGCAGAAAGATTCCTCCAAATGTAAATCTCTAGATCTACAGAGTTATGGAAGATCTTGTAGTAATGAACTGCTATAAAAATATAACCCAATAATAGAATGGCTATTTGTTTGCTTTGCCAGCAGTATTGACCTTCTCTTAATCCAATTCTCTTCTAAAACCCTGTGCTCTTTATACTAAAATGGATCTGAAATAGGGAAGGAGTAGTATTGTTAAAAATATTCATGAGTGGAAGAGGAACAAGATCAGCCAATGAATAGGC
The DNA here is from genome assembly GCA_039707465.1 of Rhabdophis nuchalis. NCBI lineage: Eukaryota > Metazoa > Chordata > Lepidosauria > Squamata > Natricidae > Rhabdophis > Rhabdophis nuchalis. The sequence continues at coordinate 8,554,655 of CM077657.1, read as the reverse complement.
ATAGCAACTAAGTCAGCCAATGGGAGCTTAAAGAGATCTGAGTCTATGCAAAGAATTGAAACAGAAACTTAAGGAGTCTGCTGCTCTGAGAAGTAAACTAACAGTCTGTCTGGGCTTGTCTGCTGAAATGAAACTGTTTGTGTTTGCCTGTAACTCTCCTGCCTTGTGTTTATTTGGAAGAACCACCTGTTGGTATTGTACATTTATTCATCTATTCTTATGTATATAAAGAAGTTAATGAATCCAGCTGCATCAGTTATCTGTGTGAGCTTTCTGGATTTAAATTTATACAGTAAACTCTGACAAGTATGAACCCACTTGTCGAAGAGAACAATGACTATGAATATCCCGATACTAAGAAATCTTATTTGTGTGGCTGATAAAACTGCACTTGCACCTCATTAATCACCACATACTTTGCATAAGCTTTCTCCAGAAGTGCACTCCAGAATTCATTGGACTCCTTAGAAGAGCAGTAGATCAACTTATTGTCTATGGTTGGCAACCGATCATCTACGACCACATCAATCCATTCTCCAAAACACCAGAAACGGAAGTGAAAGATTCCAGCGTATTTCTCCGGTCTCTTTTGGTCCCAGTCCTGTTCCTTAATAGTTGGGATCACCTACAGTATGCAAAGAAACTGAAAATATACTGCAAACATGGGACAGAAAACATTCATTGGTGAGCCAGATGAATTTGTTTATTGCTGGAATAAAATCTATACATATAAATGGAAATCACAACTGAAAGAAGAAAAACCATTAAAGGTTCCCCACACAGATATGTGCTAATCGTTCCTGACTTTAGGGACCAGTGCTCATCTCCGTTTCAAAGCCGAAGAGCCAGCGCTGTCCGAAGACGTCTCCGTGATCATGTGGCCGGCATTTCTAAATGCCGAAGGCGCACAGAACACTGTTCCCTTCCCACCAAAGGTGGTTCCTATTTTTCTACTTGTATTTTTTTATGTGCTTTCGAACTGCTAGATTGGCAGAAGCTGGAACAAGTAACGAGAGCTCGCTCTGTTATGCGGTGCTAGGGATTCAAACCGCCGAACTGCCGACCTTTATGATAAACAAGCTCAGCGTCTTGGCCACTGAGCCACCATGTCCCATTAAAGGTACAGATGGATAATTTCTCCATATTCCTCCCTGGAATAACTACAAAATGTTCCAGGTGTTTCTGGCAAAGAAAATCATAAAGATTGGTGCCTCCTGAATCAATTGATAAAATTTACAGGGACAGAATTTCCCCATCACAAACTGCTTTTAGCTTACTCTACCCCTAACTTATACAGTGGTGTGTCCCACAGAAGGCTGGCTGGGGAATTCTACATGTCCACACATCTCAATGTCACCTAGTCTGTGATCAGTGGTGGGATTCTATTTTTGTTTACTACCAGTTTGGTGGGCGTGGCTTGGTGGGCGTAGCAGGGGAAGGATAATCCAAACTCCCCATTTCCTCCTTATCAGCTGGGACTTGGCAGGCAGAGAATAGATGGGGGTGCGGCCAGCAAGAGGTGGTATTTGCTGGTTCTCCGAACTACTCAAAATTTCCGTTACTGGTTCTCCAGAACTGGTCAGAACCTGCTAAATCCCACCTCTGGTTGAGATATACAACTCTAGAGCAAAACACAAACTTCCGTTCTCATAAACCACCAACAACAACATGTATCATTATGGTGTGAGGAGGATGCAACCTGTTTTGATGTGAAGGTTCTGGAGAGAGTCTGATGCCACCCTCGCAAGATGATGTGGCTTTGGAACAACACATTCAAATTTTAACCAAAGAACTCAACCTTTCTCAACCTTTAGCCCTCCGGAAGACTACCTTCTGCCACAGCTTCTTCCGAAGAGCTAGGCACGAACAAGCAGCCACAAACCAACAGTTTCCCAGTCTTCCTTGACGTAAATCGTGGGAACTGATTCCCTGGACGGTCAGATGAGGATCTTCAGAGAACTCCTGTGAGAATAAAGCATACAAACAAAATGGTCTGGTTGAGATCTCCTAGATCTGTGATGGCGAACCTATGCATGTGTGCCACAGCCCTCTCTGCTGGCACACAAGTCATTGCCCCAGTTCAGCTCCACTGCACATATGCATATGCCTCCTGCCAGCCAGCTAATTTTCAGGTATCTGCCCTGCATGCATGGGATGGGGTGGGCATGTGCGCATGCATGGGATCATGGGGATCATAGGGGTGCTGTGTGTCCCCTGTGGCCCGTTTTTGGTTCCAGAAGGCTGCAGGAAGGCCTACTAGGCCCAAAACGGGGCACAGGGGGTGCCGTGTGCCCTCCCCCTGTGGCCCATTTTTGCTCTCAGGAAGCTCAGGAAGGCCAACTAGACTCAAAATGGGGCACGGGAAGGTTACATGCCCATGCATGGGTGGCAGGGTGAGCACGGGTGGTTGCACGCACATCCACAGGGGTGCAGGGGACAAGGGTGTTCCTGTGCATTGCATTTTGGGTGCAGGCATGCGGGCACGCGCTTTTGGCATGCAACAACAAAAAGGTTAGCCATCAGTGTCCTACATTAATAACTAGTAGTCTCCTTCATCTGGCTGAGTGGGAAGCTTACAAGTTAATGGGTAAAGTTTTAAGAGAAAAAATCGGATACAGAGTGATTCAGAATAAATGTCAGATGCAGGCAAGCAGGAGTCAGGGTGGTTCAAATGAATACAGGTTTAATGCATTCTAACACTCTCTACAACAATCTGAATTACTAAGGTTCAAAGTCAAATGGTGACAGATAAGAGCCAATGGAAGGTCAAGGAGTGCTTAGATCTGTTGTGGGTGCAAAGACTGATGACTTGCTTGACCCTTCCCTGATCATCTCCTACAATAATGGAGTTCATGGAGTTAACAGCCCATTATTTTAACCCAACATCATCATCATCATCATCATCTTGTGGGACTTTTGAATACAGACAGATCGTCATTTGAAACACAACCTGCCAGTTGTAGAGGGCCAAAGTGTACCGTTTATTGATATCGCTGCACCAGGAGATGCCATGGTCGAAGAAAAACAACTAAAAAAATCATGAAATATTGCACCCTGGCCATCAAAACTACACAGCTATGGATGATACATGTAGCAGTTATATTTATTTATTATTTATTTATTATTCACATTTGTAACCTGCACCCATCTCACCACAAAGGGACTCGGGGCGGCGAACAGAGATTTAAAATAAATATACATAAATACAAAATATTACTAAATAATAACTAAATTAAATCAAGACCCTGCTTAAAATAAATTTAAAACCCATAGATTAAAACTTTGATTTGTTATAAGACAGTAGGGTGTGGAGTAGTTCATGCTAGGCCGGCCAGATGAAAATAGTAAGTTTTTAAGTGCTGGCGGAACAAGCGGAGGTCCGAGATAGTACGGAGATCGGGAGGTAGGTCGTTCCAGAGGGTTGGGCCCACCACAGAGAAGGCCCTTCCCCTGGGAGCCACCAACCGGCATTGCCCGGTTGACGGCACCCAGAGAAGACCCTCTCCTTGGGAGCGAGTCGGTCGTAGGGATGTATGGGGCAGTAGACGGTCTCGTAGGTAGCTAGGCCCCGTGCCATGGAGCACCTTGAAGATGGTCATCAAAACCTTGTAACGCACCCGGTAGGTCACAGGTAGCCAGTGCAGCTCGCGCAGGAGTGGTGTTATGTGGGAATGTCTTGAGGTTCCCATGATCACCCGCGCGGCTGCATTCTGAACCAACTGCAACCTCATTCTGAACCAACTGCAACCTCCGAGTGCATCTCAAGGGGAGCCCCATGTAGAGAGCGTTACAGTAGTCATTATACCCATTGTCACTTGGCACCATGTCCAAGAATTTTATAAGATACATCAACAAATTGCAGCTTCCTTCAATAACACCAGCAGATTTGCAAAAAACACACCCAAGAGTGAAACAAATTAAAGTTTAATTTGTGCGCGTTGTTCAGTGGACTGTTAAATTGACCACACCCTACCAGTCACATGACTACCTAGCCACACCCACCCAGCCGGTCCAGCTCCCCAACAGTCTGAGGGATCGTGAGCTGACCCTATTTAAAACGTTTGAGGACACCTGCCCTACACCATCCAGCATCAAAATAACATCAAAATGTCCTTGTCCATAGACAATTCAGTCTATTTCTTTTCCACAATTCTTTTAGATAGAAAGTTTTTTTTAATTCTCTTACATACCAATGTTTATGGTATGTACCATAAATACCATAATTGTTATTCTTCTTTACGTTTGACATTCTTATACATTTATTATTCCATTTAATAGGTTATAATATAGTGTTTGGGTTGCTTTATTTCCCTCCCTTCCATCTGTTGTAACACCACCTTATTTTCCCTTTCTTTTCTCCCTCTCTTCCTTCTCTACTTCCTTCCTCCTCTCCTTCCCCTTCCTTCTTCCCTTACCTCTCCCCTACTCCTACTCTTCCTTTTCACCTTCCTACCCTCTCTTCTTCTCTTTCTCTCCCTTCCACCTTCCTCTCCTAACCTCTTTCTTCCTTCCCTTCCTCTCATTCTCTCCTCCTCTCTCCCTTTCTTTTTCTGTTGTTCTAGGTGCCTCTTTCAAATCTTAGTTTATGTTTTCTTGGGATGGTATTTCTGCAAACCCAAATATAATTTAATATTTCTTATTCCCTTCCCTTTGCTAATCTATCCTAACTATGTTTTCTTCTCCTTTATGTCTCGCTCTTAAATATATACTTGTATATTTAGTACTTTCTTTTCTATTTTCTCCCTCTTCCCCCGTCTTTCTCATTTAATAGTGTATCATCTGGGTTCTGTTTCTTCCCCTTGCTTTCTCTTCCACAAGTCTTAGTAATGTAGAAAACATCTTGTATCTTTTTGTTTCCCCCAATTAAACACTCTAGAAAAGATCTGTTGTTCAACTTCCCTTCTTTTGGAGATGGTTTTTCTTACCCAATGCCTGACATAATCAGAACTCAAGTTCCAAAATATGTTTTTGCTTGTTTGGCAGTTGATGTTGGAAACGCGCCCGTTCATGAATCAAACATGCTCAACTTCTGTGGGTTTTTTTTTGTAAAAAACTTTTTATTTTTAACATAAAAACAAATAGAAAACATTATTCATCTTGTGCTTTGTACAACATGTCGTTCGGGCAAACATTTTGTGCATCAGTACTTAAAATCATGAACCTATTTATCAATTATCCTTTCATTGCATATATATCACCTTATTTTCCATATAGTGGCATTATTATTTATCAAATCAGTCTTTTTCCATAGTTATTCAATATATAATAAAGATGTTAAAAAAAGAATTTTTCCCCGTGGATTCCTGTTTTATAACATAACTCTCAATTATCTCTAGGAGTCACTTTACTATTATAAAATATATACTCATCATGTTTTCTCCTAAGACCAGGAGTTTTTCCAAATTTTCCATTATCTATGTGCCTCATTGTTAATATAGTTGATATACACTGTGTCTTTCTAGAGCAGGGCCCCCCAACCTTTTTTGCACCAGGGACCGGTTCCCTTTTAAAGAAAATTCTGCGGACCGGTTGGCGTAGAGTAGGAGCAGGGGGAGGGAGAGAAGGGGGAACATACGCACGCGGGGGGGGAGGGGGAACAGGCAGCGCATGCGCACGTGGGGGGGAGTCGGCTCACTCAGCCCTCTAGGGTCTCCAACGGCGCGAACGGCCGCGCCTGCGCTCTCCCGCATCCAGCGTGCGCTCTGCCCAGGGGGCAGCCCCCTCCTCCTCCCCTCCAGCCCCTGCGGCCCGGTTCCTATCAAGCCACGGACCGGCACCGATCCACGGACCGGGGGTTGGGGACCCCCGTTCTAGAGCAACCTCACCTCAATTTGTTATGTTGTCTAACACAGGGGTCCCCAACCCCCGGGCTGCAGACCGGTGCCGGTCCATGGCTTGATAGGAACCGGGCCGCAGGGCTGAAGAGGAGGAGGAGGGAGGAGGGGGCAGCCCCCTGGGCAGAGCGCACACCAGATGCGGGAGAGCGCAGGCACGGCCGTTCATGCCGTTGGAGGCCCTAGAGGGCCAAGTGAGCCGACTCCCCACCGCGTGCACATGCGCCGCCTATTCCCCCTCCCCCCCGCGTGTGCATGTGCTGCCTGTTTCCCCTCCCCCCCGTTCCTCCTCTACGCCAGCCGGTCCGCAGAATTTTCTTTAAAATGAAACTGGTCCCTAGTGCAAAAAAGGTTGAGGACCCCTGGTCTAACAATCCTAGAAAGTATTTTCTATACTTGGGAATCCTTTTTTTTAATATATATATATATATATATATAGTATATCCCTTAAGTTTTTCTTTTTTCCAGTTCAGAGAAGTTGTATATCTTACTCACTGCCTCTTGCCAGAAGCACAGAGCTGAGCCATCTTTTAGACGGGAAATCTTGCTGGATCCTCTCACCACTTTCAGCCAGACGGCCTCCGAGGTCATCATGATGGACAGCTCTGCATGCGGCTGTGGTTGAAGGCTCATTGAGGGACCCGGCCAAAGCAAATACCAACAGGACCAAAATTACATCGCCTTTTCCTCCTTTTCGCAGTTACATAAGATTTAATATATATTGTGAAAAGAGGATGCTTGAAGCACTACAGTAAGAATCTGACTGACGTCCAAAATACTTGCAAGCTTAATTTCCTGGCAGATGTTGTATAAATAAAAGTACGACCCAGTTTCCTTTCTACTGGATTTTTAAGAAACACCAGTCTCTATTTAGACCTGAACTTTAATCTGTAAAGCAGGGGTCTCCAACCTTTGCAACTTTAAGTCTGAAGGACTTCAGCTCCCAGACTTCTCCAGCCAGTTTTGCTGTCTGGAGAATTCTGGGAGCTGAAGTCCTTCAGACTTAAAGTTGCAAAGGTTGGAGACTCCTGCTGTAAAGAACAGAATATATCTTGATTATGGCCATTGACCAGCAAGACTTTGCACAGTCACTCATGCCCTCGTGACATCCCGACTGGACTATTGTAACTCTCTCTACATGGGGCTCCCCCTGAGGTGCACCCGGAGACTTCAGCTGGTCCAGAATGCAGCCGCGCGAGCTATAATGGGGACCGCAAGGTATACCCACATAACACCTCTCTTGCGCGAGCTGCACTGGCTGCCTGTCGTCTTTCGGGTGCGCTTCAAGGTGCTAGTTGTCATCTTTAAAGCGCTCCATGGCTCGGGACCTAGCTATCTACGGAATCGGATCCTGCCCCATACATCCTCACGGCCGATTCGCTCCCACAGAGAGGGACTTCTCCAGGTGCCGTCCACTAGACTTTGTCAGCGGGCGACGCCCAGGGGAAGGGCCTTCTCTGTGGCGGGCCCAGCCCTCTGGAACGACCTTCCCCCTGATATTAGAACAACCACGGACCTCCGCTCCTTCCGTCAAAAATTAAAAACACACTTTTTCTGCTTGGCCGGCCTAGGGTAGTCTCTTCTTTTAGGGTTTTCTTAGGGAATGATTGTTTTAATGGGGTTAAGGGGTTTTTAGGATAGTTTGTATTTTATAGTTGTTTTAGCGCAGGATATGATTTAATGTGATTTTAATTCTGTACTTTGTTCTATGTTATCTGTTCTTAAGTTACCTGTGCCCCGCCTCGAGTCCCTCTGGGGAGAGAGAGCGGGTTAGAAATAAAATTTATTATTATTATTATTATTATTATTATTATTATTATTATTATTATTATTATTATTATTATTATTATTAAGAGACATCACTTTTTGACAATATATTTTAAAAAATAGTACTGACACTAATGGTAGATAATAACGTCCCTGTTAAGAAAATACATGCTCTCAAACTGTTAATGCCATTCCCTAGTGAACGTGGGTGAAAAGCCAATAAGAATGGGAGTAAATGTAATGTTCCAAAAATTGTTATATCTCCAAAAAATTATACAAGTTGACGCCCATAAATCGGTAACCAATTTTTTTCTATCGTGGACATGGCAGCAACACAGAATTTCGCCACTGCATGCGTGGTAGATGGGTTTGAGTCCTGGAGAAGAAAGCCTACATAAAAATTGTCTGCCCTCCCTGGCAATCTCTCTAATAAGGGGAGAGTATATGCTGACCTATGAACCCTGTATAGCTCACGGTACCCTGTTTCCCTGAAAATAAAACCTCCCCTGATAATAAGCCCAATTTCTGCTTTTGAGGCATGTGCTAAAATAAGCCCCCCCCCCTCAAATAAGCCCTCCCCAAAAATATTAAGCGCATGCACAGCGCTTAACAGATATGTTAAGGATATCTCTGTTAGGAGACCGGAATTGTGCAACGGAATGTAGCAAGAAATATGTTGCTAGGTTTCCACAGTAACAGTCACAGTCACTGAAGGTAAAACAAGTAGACTTTTACTTGCGTTGGAAAAATAAAGTAAGATACTTCTTCACAAACAAGTGATTAGTTCTGAATCATAAATACAGTCTATTACTCAAACAGTTGGCTTACAGTTGCTCAACTCACAATTCTCTTTCTTTTGCTGATCTAACAGACATGCAGAGTCTTCATCCAAGAGATCAGCAAACTAACAGTGATTCTGGCTTCCTTTTATGGCTAATTGAGGAAGCAGCAGCCAGTTACATTTCACTGTAGCATTTAAAGTTACAGATACCATTTCCAATCATGGCTTATATATATTTTCCCAACCCAACACTAGGATTCCATTCCTAACACCCGCTATTTCCTCTGGCTGCTTGCTGTGCAAACAACATGGAGTGGGGAGGCAATGCAGGAGGGGGGAGAGGGAGGGGGGAACATGCCCCAAGCACCCCACATGCCCTTATTTAACAGCCGCTCCTGCAACCCTAGCCATCGTGACCTTTTGTCACACTAATGGCCGCCATAAAAAGCATGGCAGGCCTAGCGATGCGCCTCACTCTGCAGCAGTGCAACACAGCGGCAGCCATGAGGTGACCACACTTGGCACCTCCTGCACCTTAAAAATAATAAGACCTCCCTGAAAGTAAGGCCAAACACTTATTTCAAGGGGTCGAAAGAAAATAAGACCCTGTCTTATTTTCGGGGAAACACGGTACAATAAAACATTTGAGATATCTTCAACTTCTCCTTTACCACATAGACATACCCGTTCTGCTCTTGGTGTCCTCTTATGCCTGCCCTGGAGGAGTGCTGAGGGGAAAATGTTAAATCTGGCTCTGAAGAAAGCTATTCTTTGTTTTGGGAAGATCAGATCATTTAGCTATCTTGCCGATTCCCACACACCCTGTTTGATTCTGTCCCGACTGTGGAGAGGGAACCTATTTTCTAATGTTTGCCCCAAATTTGAAAATTAAGCGCTTAGAATATGGCAGGATTATCAGCTTTGGACCCCTAAGGTTACACTGTCAAAATTCAGAAGCATAGTTATCCTTCCATCCATCCATCCATCCTTCCCCATTGACTTGGCTTTCCTTCCTTCCTTCTTTTTCTCTCTCCTGCTTTGGCTTTCCTTCCTATTTCCCTCTTTCATTATTCCTCCATCCCTCCCTCTTTCTATTTCTTTTCTCTCTTTTTCCTCCTTCCCTTTCTTCTTTCTTCCTCTCTTCCTTCCCTCTCTCCTGCTTCATCTTTCCTCCCTTTCTTCCTCTCTCCATCCCTGCTTGCCTGCCTCTTTCCCTTCCCTTGCCAGAAACTGGCCAGGGCGGTCGCAAACAGTGATATGACCCCGAGATGCTACAATCATCATAAATACATTCTGATTACGAAGCATGCAAACCACAATCATTGGAATGCTGTGACTGACCATCATAAGAGTGAGGAACAGCTATAAGTCACTTTTTTTCACTGCCATTGTAAAGGCAAATGGCCGCCCTCAGTCCCATTTTGGAAGATAGGGCGGGATAGAAATCTAATAAATAAAATAAATAAAAATAAATTAAATAAATGGTCATAAATTGATGGCTATCTGTATAAACCAAAGCTGTGATTAAGTATTATTTGTTAAATCTAATTTGTTTAACATGCCATAATTAAAGGAAACCATAATTCAAATTGATATGTGGCTTCAGCCAATATCTGTTATTAGGACATATTTCAGGAAAGTATGACTTTTTAATTCTTAACTCTAGAATCTGAAGCCACATAAGATAGTAGAAACAGGAAAAAAAATTGAATTAGATTCACTAAGAACGTAAGAAGAATGGCAGATTCTGGCTGGATCAATCCATACATCCGGAAGTAGAGTTTGGAGTGTAGAAAAAGGATTTGCTCACTTGGTTTTAAAGGACAGTGAAATGATCCAAATCCCACAAACGTCTGTAATATTTAAAAGCTTCCAGCTGTCTTGGCATGTTTCCAATTTATTCTTCCAGGCTGTTTTTTTTTTTCAAGGCAACAGGAATTAATCAAAACCATGTCAAATTTTTACGGGGCCAAATTTTAGGAGCTTTGTGGCGGTTTGATATTGCTCCATGTTGCAAAAGCAGCCTCAAGAATCAAGTCAATGCGAGATTTCTTTGGGAACATAAGGTCACAAATAGTTTGAATCACAGCATTGTTCTCCCTCTCCTTAAAATTAAATCCTTCAATTGACTGCTCTCAGAAAAGCCAACAGCATAATTTGGCACCGGAAGATTATTCTCTATTCACTGGTTCTGCATAAAAGACTGATTAACACAAATAATCTCTTCCCCTGCCCAGTTTTTCAGCTCATATTATAATACATCAACTTTACTGAAGAACATTTTAATAATTTGCTAAGGTGCATTCATTTTTTATTTAAGGGAGGTTGCAATGATCAAGCACAGAAAAATAAATATGAACCACATGTCCATAAACTAGCACGCATCCCTTCTGGAGCAGCATGTAGATCTTCTGATTCGGTATTTGCATCTTTTCATGAGAATTCCGTGCAATTTTTTAAATAATTTATTTTATTTTATTTTAATCAAACACAAACATAACAAAAAGAATCATCCTTCATTACATCTTGTAGAAAGTGTGTCCATTGGTTACAGATAACTTTTGTGCATTCTTACACAGTCGTTACTTATAGTTCATATTAGTAGGTGATATATTTTAAATCAAACATCTTTATGTATCTTACCATCAATATACCACAATTCTCATTTGACTACAATTGTTTAAACGTCATTTTGCTTAAAGTAATTCATATTTAGAAACACAACCACATATTGGCGTTCATTAGCTATTTCAAAAATCCTCCAATAACATTACACCTTTCTGATATGTTCTAAATAGTGGTTAATTAATAAAGTTGAGTCTTTTTTCCCAACTCACTTTTTTAAAATTTATAGCCAAATTTCTTTTACCAAAAACCAGTGAAAACTGATTCTATCTATCTATCTATCTATCTATCTATCTATCTATCTATCTATCTATCTATCTATCTATCTATCTATCTATCTATCTACCTACCTACCTACCTACCTACCTACCTACCTACCTACCTACCCACCCACCCACCCACCCACCCACCCACCCTTCCTTCCTTCCTTCCTTCCACCCACCCACCCACCCACCCACCCACCCACCCACCCACCCACCTACCTTATCTATCCTATCTATCTATAACTAACTAACTAACCGCACCACACACCGCTTTGACAGAAACAACAACTCTGGTAAAAGCAAAGGTGGAGGACTATGTATTTACACACATAGTAACTGGTGTACTAACAGTAGAGTTGCTTATACACACTGTTCTGCAGACATGGAATTCTCAACTGTCATTTGTCGGCCATTTTATTTACCTAGAGAGATTTCTGTTATAGTTATCACTGCTGTCTATATTCCACCTGATGCAAATGTTAGCAAAACGCTCAAACCAATTTAATTGTAATTTTATTACAATGACAATAAAGATTATTATTATTGTTGTTGTTGTTGTTGTTGTTATTGTTGTTGTTGTTGTTATTATTATTATTATTATTATTATTATTATTATTATTATTATTATTATTATTATTATTATTATTATTATTATTATTATTATTATTATTATTATTATTATTGCCTGCCTGCCTGCCTGCCTGCCTGCCTGCCTGCCTGCCTATCTATCTATCTATCTATCTATCTATCTATCTATCTATCTATCTATCTATCTATCTATCTATCTATCTCTTTCTTTCTTTCCTATCTATCTATCTATCTATCTATCTATCTATCTATCTATCTATCTATCTATCTTATCTATCTATCTTATCTATCTTTCTTTCTATCTTATCTATCTATCTATCTATCTATCTATCTATCTATCTATCTATCTATCTATCTATCTATCTATCTATCTATCTTTCTTTCTATCTATCTATCTTATCTATCTCTTTCTTTCTTTCCTTCCTTTCTTCCTATCCTACCTACCTACCTACCTACCTACCTACCTACCTACCTACCTACCTACCTACCTACCTTTCTTTCTTTCTTTCTTTCTTTCTATCTTATCTATCTAATCTATATCTATATTATTATTATTATTACTACTACTACTACTACTACTACTACTACTACTACTATTATTATTATTATTATTATTATTATTATTATTATTATTATAGTATATCCATTGTCATTTCATTATTATTGTTGTAGTTAGCTATTTATTACCGTGCAATTTTTTAAGTCTCTCTGCTTTAGGTAGGAAACGGGAGAGGGAGAAAGAGAGAACACACACAACATGCACAGTATGTAGAAAGATAGTCCTTGACTTACAACCACAACTGAGCCCAACATTTCTTTTGTTTAACTGAATTTTGCCCCTTTTTACAACCTTTCGTGCCCCAGTTGTTAAATGAATCACTGTAGTTATGTTAGTAACGGAGATGTGTGCTTGGAGATATTTCAAACTCTCCTTCCCCAATCACAATCAGACATAAAAGTCACAAAGACGACAAATAAGACTTTGGATGAAAACAACCCACGATCGCAGAAGCGAGTGCGATCTAAAAAGTTAGGACATCTTTCATGCTGACTAGAGCTTGGTGTGTCGAAATTGGCTTCTGGACTCTCTACCACACACTTTGCCATCTGTCAACTTGGAGACCACACTGTGTTCCTCTCTAATAGTTCAGCAGAAAATAATAATAATAAAAAAAATCCCGGGGCTCGGCTGGACTGGGAATAAAATGCAAAAACAAACTAAACTATAAAGGGCTTCGCTGCGAATTTCCGAAGGAGAAGATGTAGAAAAGAGATTCGCCGTATTTTTGCAAGGTTTTTTCCGATGCTCTTGGATCCGAGCCATTGTAAAAAAAAATTAAACAGAAAAAAGAAAAGGAGGATTTTCAAAACAGATAATTGAATCTGTTTGGTTTAATGTTGGCATTCATTTCACTTTTATGACTCTAGCAGGACTTGAGGCAAAGGTGTTTTTTTTGGAGTTTATTGTAAGCTTTCAAAGCAGGGTGGATTTGATTTAAATCAAGTTGATTTAAATCACGATTTAAATCATGATTTAAATCGCTAGTAAAAAAGCTTGATTTAAATCATAGTTTTCCACATAAAGACTAATTCTTGCTGGCATAATTTATAATATGCAAGTAGATGAAGATTTTTAGAATAACAACTTTTCATATTAGTTTTTCTATCCCGTTTAATAGGTTAATCATTCATATTTGGACAACTTTTCTGTTGTACTTAGGAGAAAAATAATCATTATCTTAATAATAACAATTTAAATAGATTTATTCAACTGAAACAATAACATTACAGCATATGTTATTTGCTTAAACAAACATCCATGTTTGTTAACTCATTGGCTAAACAAAATATATATATTTTAAGAAACTTAGACTTTCATTTTGTAGTACTGCTTGTCTGCTTGCCCCTTCCTCCTCACACTTAGTTTCGATTTCTTCTTGTGCAGATCTATTCCACTCCAAACAATCAGAAAAATATTGTTTCTATTCTATTCACTGAACTTCTTGAAACTTAGCACTGAAGGGGTTGATTCTGTATTCATAGGTTTGTAGAACTTAGGATTAAGGTCTTTTTTTCAACTCTGCTCATGTTATAACATTTTTTGCTGTGAAGAAGAGGCACGTGATCTCTGCTGAGTCAAATTCAGTTTTGAGAACTGCAAAAGTAAACCAAGCATCTGTGATAATATCTTGTAGGCAGAGAAACTGCCCAATAATCTTACAAAAACCTCTGGAAGAGCATGACGTTGTGAATAATAATAATAAAATAATAATAATAAAACTGAATTTATTAACCGCTCCCTCTCCCCACAGGGACTCGGGGCGGTGCACAGGGAGAATAAAAACCATAAATATACAAAAATACATACAATTTAAAACAGATTAAACAAACACCAGTGCTAAAATCCCATTAACTAAAAATCCCCACTCAATATAAATAAACAGTTAAAAAACCCATAGAGAGAGAGACTACCCTAGGCCGGCCAGGCGGAAAAGATGTGTCTTTAGTTTCAGGCGGAAGGAGCGGAGGTCCGTGGTCGTTCTAATATCGGGGGGAAGGTCGTTCCAGAGGGCCGGGCCCGCCACAGAGAGAGCCCTTCCCCTGGGCGTCGCCCGCTGACAAAGTCTAGTGGACGGCACCCGGAGAAGTCCCTCTCTGTGGGAGCGAATCGGCCGTGAGGATGTGTGAGGCAGGATCCGATCCCGCAGGTAACTAGGTCCCGAGCCATGGAGCGCTTTAAAGATGATAACCAGCACCTTGAAGCGCACCCGGAAGACGACAGGCAGCCAGTGCAGCTCGCGCAAGAGCGGTGTTACATGGGTAAACCTAGTGGTTCCCATAATTGCTCGCGCGGCTGCATTCTGAACTAACTGAAGCCTCCGGGTGCACCTCAAGGGGAGCCCCATGTAGAGGGAGTTGCAGTAGTCCAGTCGGGATGTCACGAGGGCATGAGTGACTGTGCGAAGGGCGTCCCGATCCAATAGGGGGCGCAATTGGCGAACCAGGCGAACCTGGTGAAACGCCCTCCTGGCCACGGCTGTCACTTGCTCTTCCATAGACAGCCGGGTATCCAGGAGGACTCCCAAATTGCGCGCCCCATCCACAGGGGCAAGATGTTCGCCCCCTATGGCCAGCGTTGGAGAAAGCTGGTTGAATCGGGCAGCCGGAAACCACAGCCACTCGGTCTTGGTCGGGTTGAGCCTGAGTCCGTTACTTCCCATCCAGATCCGCACGGCTTCCAGGCACTGGCACATCACCGCTACGGCATCGTTGGGGTGGTTTGGGGTAGATATATACAGCTGAGTGTCATCAGCGTAGAGATGGTACTCTACCCCAAAACCATGGATGATCTCACCCAGCGGCTTCATGTATGCATTAAACAAGAGAGGCGAGAGGACCGACCCCTGAGGCACCCCACATGTGAGGGGTCTCGGGGTCGACCTCTGCTCTCCTGCCAACACAAATTGCGATCGGCCAGAGAGGTAGGAGGAGAACCACCGTAAAACGGTGCCTCCCACCCCCAACCCCCCCAGCCGATGCAATAGGATACCATGGTCGATGGTATCGAAAGCCGCTGAGAGGTCTAATAGGACCAGGATGGAGGAACATCCCCCATCTCTGGCCCTCCAGAGATCATCCACCAACGCGACCAATGCCGTCTCGGTGCTATGCCCGGGCCGAAAGCCGGACTGGCGCGGATCTAGATAATCAACTTCCTCCAGGTGACGGGGAAACTGTTGTGCCACCACACTCTCGACAACCTTCGCCAGAAAGGGAAGGTTGGAGACGGGACGATAGTTGGTTAAAAGAGCTGGGTCCAAAGAGGGCTTCTTAAGGAGGGGCCTCACCATAGCCTCTTTTAGGGAAGCAGGCAAGAACCCTCACTCAAGGATGCGTTGACAACCTCTTGGAGCCAGCCTCGTGTCACCTCCCAGGATGCCAGTACAAGCCAGGAGGGACACGGGTCCAATAAACATGTGGTGGCTCGCAGTCGTCCACGTAACCTGTCCATATCCTCGGAAGCAACGGAGTCAAATTCCTCCCAAACAAGATCGGCCTCGTGGCATCCCACTGGGCCACGAATGGGGGCTAGCTCGTTCCGTATCTGAGCGGTTTTGTCCTGCAGAAAAGTCACAAATTCCTCTGCTCTACCCTGTAGCGGGGCTTCCCGCACCCTCTGTTGCAGGAGGGAACGGGTCACCCTAAACAGGGCGGCAGGGCGGTTTTCTGCGGATGCTATGAGAGTGGCGCAATGATGACGTTTGGCCACTCTCAGCGCCACAATGTAAGTCCGTAAATGGGCTCTTACCTGTGTCCGGTCAGATTCGGAGCGAGTAGCCCTCCATCTTCCCTCTAGGCATCTCTTGCGGCGTTTCATCGCCCTCAGCTCCTCGGTGAACCAAGGAGCCGGGGCAGCTCGGCGCCGCAAGAGAGGCCGCAAGGGCGCGACCCGATCCAAGGCTCCCGTGGCCGCAGTATTCCATGCGGCCACGAGGTCCTCCATCGGGGCGCGGGTCAGGGGTACAGGAAGTGGCCCAAGCGCCGTCTGGAACCCAACAGGGTCCATCAGGCGCCTGGGGCGAAACCAGATAGGAAGTTCTGGTTCCGCCTCCCCGCAACGGGGAGTGGCGGTCGGAAGGTCGAGTCGGAGAAGTGAGTGGTCTGACCATGACAAGGGTGTGATGACTATATCCCCTATACCCAGATCACTCTTCCATTGGCCCGAGACAAAGATGAGATCCGGCGTATGTCCACCCTCGTGGGTGGGGCCTTGAATTAGTTGGGTCAGGTCCATGGCCGTCATGGAGGCCATGAACTCCCGAGCTGCCTCGGATGATTCGCCCAACGATGGCAGATTAAAGTCCCCCATGACTACAAGTCTGGGGGTCTCAACTGCCACCGTAGCGATCACCTCCAGGAGCTCGGGCAGGGCTGCTGCTACATAGCGGGGAGCCAGGTATACAACCAGCAAGCCCAACTGCCCAACAGCAAGCCCAACTGGATTAATGGAATTTATTTACCAAAAAAATGAAACATATACAGCCTTATTCTACATAATTAAAAAACTAATCTTTATTTCATGATGGAATAACCATTGGATGGTAATATATTTTCCTCAAAAAGCATTTTATATAAAAAAATCCGATTTAAATAAAAAAAATCTGATTTAAATAAAAAAAATCCAATTTAAATAAAAAAATCCAATTTAAATAAAAAAAATCCAATTTTTTAAAAAAAATCATTGATTTTTATCCACCCTGTTTCAAAGTAAACATCATTGCCTCTTTCTTTTTCTTGTTCTCTTCCTTAGATCATCTCACACTTCCTTTTACTAATCCACCTGGAAAGTGCCCAAGAGCAAAAAAGGCAGTCAATGGTGAAATTAGGGAGACTTGCTTTGACTTATGGATGACTTCTACATCCTAGAAGGGCTGGCAGCCATGCAGCTGTCTAGCTGGATCACGGGCTAATGCTTCCTCACCACAAGACCCAGTGTTTGAATATAGGGAGCGGAGCAGAGCAGAGAATAGGATAGAATTGTTACAAGTTAAAACCCACCCCTCTCCTAGAAAAATGAAATATTTTGGGATATACTGAAAAGGCAGAATATTTCCCCTAAAAAGAGAAACCAGAGAAACATGTTTTTAGGGAGGAAGCAGACTCACTCTTAATAGTCCCCACCTTTGTCAATGGGCCATTAAGGCCTGAGCCAGCTCATCTGCATCATAAAAGGCATAATAGGACCCATTCTAGCAACAGAAGCTCACCAAGTGACACCTGGGAAGAAGCAATGCTGAACCAAAGTTGGACTCAAAACACAGCATACAGAATTGCCCTTGCATGGCCCCATGGAAGTCTGAGAACCAATCAGAATACAAGCTCAGGTTCAAGGCCCAGCAATAGCTAATAATTTCAACACTTACTGTATTTTTGGAGTATAAGATGCACCTTTCCCACCTCCCCCAAAACAGCATGGAAATGTTATACATCGAATACAGCCATCTTGGCCTCCTGAATCCCCACCCCCACATTCCATAGTTTGCAACAACAAAAAACCGGAGGAATTTTTGCCTTCCTCCAGCCCTCAGAAGCACTCTGCAGGCTTCAGCAAGGCTGGGGGAAGGCAAAAATACCCTTGTTTTTGTGAAAAACAGCCTGTTTTCTGCCCGTTCTTTGCAAAAATTGGGGCATTTCTGCCTTCCCCCAGCCCTGCTGAAGCCTGCAGAGTGCTTCTGGGGGCCGGGGAGGATGAAAACGTTTTTTCTTAGTTACGTCTTTGAAATCTTGCTGTGTCTTATACATTGGTGTGTCTTATAGTCCAAAAAATACGGTATTCAGTTGTTGCCTTGTAAATAAATTTAAAATGATGTTAGTGTCAAGGATTTCTGTGTTATTGCCATTTTTTCCTGCACAAGCATAGTGCTAGAGTGGACTTACATGAAATTTGCAAAGCGCGCGCACAGCAAACCAATACTAACGGTTGAGGACCCCCCCCCCCTGCACTGAAGTGATAACATGGATTTAGTGTCCCCTGATAAAGAGAAATGGTTACATTCCATCCTTCAGTGCAGGAAAACGCGTGGCACATTTCATGCACACACCCCAAAATAGACAAATTAGGGATTATTTTGTCGGCTGGATAAAAATGGATCTCTGTGCATCTGGATGTTTTAATTGGACACTCTGTGCTGTGTGAGGCCGTTGAGTGACTAAAGCCAGTATTGTTTGCACTGATTAACAGGCTGATTATTTCTCCTAATACATATTTCCAGCAGAGCCCAGAACTACCTTCCATAGATCCAAATCTCAACAACTAGAATTCTGCTTAGAAATGAGGAAAAATCTTGATTTTCCAGATGTTGAACTGCAACTTCCAGTAGCCCCAACTGGCAAGACCACTGGAGAGCTCGTAAATTGTTCATGCAGGAAGCATGATGCAAATTGCCTCTGTAACAGCCAAAGTCTGCACTCTATTCGCATAAAATTGACCAGATGTTGTGTTCGGAATCTTTTTTGCAGATAGAATGCACATTCGTGTTTTTAGCCATTTCACCCAGGCATTTCTTTTTTCTTAAAAACAAAGATCTGCATTTTTAAAAAGTTAACATTTGAGGGGTGATAAGCAGATAACGGAGTGGACATTCTGAGTTCCAAAGAATTCGCATTAACGGCTCTGTTGCATCAAGTTGGAGAACGGTTATCTCATGGGTCTCACAGGAGTCATTCATTGGGCTTGTTTGAGTCAACATTTTTATTAATGAACTTGATGATGGAACTGGTGGCTGATAATCAAACATATGAGGGTAATAAAACTGAAGACGTCAAAACAACACAATGAGATGAGAATCTAATTTAGACATGTTGATATATAGGGCTGAAATGAATCAGATGTTAAGCTTCACATTTAGGGAACATTGAATACACGAGAGACAGTTTGGTATAATTTGGGCACCAAACGAGAAATTAAGAGAGACTGTGACTTCTAGTCCTCTTTTAGGCACGAAATCAGCTGGATGACCTCGGGCCAGTCCCTTTCTCTCAGCCCTAGGAAGGAGGCAATGGCACACCATTTTCAAATACATTGCCAAAAAAACTTCAGATATTTGTTCCGACAGTCACTATGAATCAACAATGATTTGAAGGCACCCCCCCCAAAAAAACCACCCCAAAACAAACAAGCAAACAAACAAACCCACAACCACATAAAAGATGACGGATTCACAAAGACTACATCTGGGAAGAAATTGGGTGAGAGCATTGACAATGCATTGAGACAATTGCTATAAGGTCTAATGCATTCTTTGCATTGCCTTGCTTCAAAGACACAGGAGGTTAAGGAAATATAGAACCGGGTTTGCTCAAATGCCATCCTGAAAATACATCAGATTGAATAAAATATGAAAACGCAACAACGGAAGGAGGGAAAGGAGAGGGAAGGAGAGGGAAGAGGAGAGAAGAGGAGAAGAGAGGGAAAGAGAGGGAAAAAAGAAAGGGTGAAGGAGAGGAAGGAAGGGGTAGCAAGAGTAGGAGAGAGCGGAGGAAGAGGGGAGAGAAAGGGGAAAAAGAAAAGAGAAAGGAGAGGAGGAA
The DNA here is from genome assembly GCA_039707465.1 of Rhabdophis nuchalis. Lineage (NCBI taxonomy): Eukaryota > Metazoa > Chordata > Lepidosauria > Squamata > Natricidae > Rhabdophis > Rhabdophis nuchalis. The sequence goes on along the minus strand of CM077657.1, from coordinate 8,534,709 downwards.
AGAAGAAAATAGAGAAGGAGGGAGGGTAGGAGAAAGACAGAAGGAAGGAAGTTGTTGTAATATAAGATGGATGTAATATAAGATGGATGCAGGAAAGCAATCTCAAATATATTATTATATCATTAGGGGAAGAAAGGAATTATAAATGTTAAAGGATAATGTATAACACTAATAATATCTACGAAAAATGTATATTTGTGAAATGTAAGTGTGTATGAGTAAGAAAAATAAAACACATTTTAAACAAAGACACACGAAGTCATCATTTCTCTCTCCTCGGTACTAGTCAGGCAATACCCAGAGTATATATATATATATATATATATTTGTTTTCGTAGATTTTCACGGGTGTAGGTATGCTGGCATAGCTGGCTTCGGGGATTTTCCCGTGTATAAGGCATAGAAAAGTTGTTGCAACGTTTCGACAAGATCTCACTTGTCATCATCAGGCAGGCTTGTGTCTGTGAGTGTGACTGCAGAGGCATCGCCCCTCTTTAAATCGTGGTGGGGGGTGGTGGAGTGCTGACTATTGTTACATAGGACATAGGACAAACCAACAGAAGGATTAGTGCACGTATTGCTGAACATAAAAATGCTTTAAAAAATCATCTTAATACCTCATCTCTCTATCAACATTTCAAAACTACAGGACATGACATTGACTTTCAAGGAACTAAAACGATCTCCAAGGCGGAACAGCTCAACAGGAGAATAATCAGAGAAGCCATTGAAATAGAGAAACAATCTAGCAGCATGAACAGACGTGATGATACCTCCCGCCTACCAGATATCTGGAAGCCAGCATTGACCAGCAGACGAGCCCCACCCTCCAGCCAAGCCGTTGAAATTCAAAACAAGGAGAAACATACAAATGAGACCAATCAGCATCAATCTACCAGTCACGATGCAACTGCACAGCCAATCAACCCACTCACAACAATAGTCAGCACTCCCCCACCAAGATTTAAAGAGGGGCGATGCCTCCGCAGTCACACTCACAGACACAAGCCTGCCTGATGATGACAAGTGAGATCTTGTCGAAACGTTGCAACAACTTTTCTATGCCTTATACACGGGAAAATCCCCGAAGCCAGCTATGCCAGCATATATATATATATAGTTAAATGATTCTGGGCACTCTATTTCCAGAAACACATGGGCAGATTGGAGATTGTTCAGAAGAGACAATAGAACCTAGAATCAAAAGGCTGCAAGGGATTTTGGAGGCCTTCTAGTCCAACCCCCTACTTGAGCAAGAGTTCTTACACCATCCTGGTCAAATGGTTGTCCAGTCTATTCTTGAAAACTTTTGAGTGATGAAGCACTGATTAATTGTTCTCACTGCCAGGAAGTTTCTCCTTACTTCTAGGTTGGATCTTTCTTTACCAAACTTCCCCCCCCATTACTTGTTGTCTTGCCTTCAGATACTTTGGAGAATAAGTCCCATGTTCTCTGTATAGGGACTTGAGGACATGAAGGAACTGAAGGGTCTTTAGGTTGAAGGAGAGAAGGGGAGACATGATAGTGTGTTTATGTAGATTTTTTAAAAAACTCTGCACGTACATAGTTCTATTTCAAGCTATTTAGCTCTCCTCAGCTAGCACAAAATGGTTTCTCATGTAAGTGACTGCCTGGAAGGCTCCTGGAGTGGGGCTGAAAGGCGAAAGGGAAGCAGTATGGTGTGTCCCCTCCACCCCCCCATATTTGGGCAGACCGGGTGCTTTGACAGAAGGAAAAAACACTTAATCTCTCCCCTGGCTTAGCTGATAAAGGGTGGAGAACTTGTGGCTTAGAGGTTAATACAACTGCCTAATATGTAAGCAGCCCAAGTTCGAATCCCAGCAAGGGTATGGCTAGCTGATGAGAGCTAAATAGATCTATACTAGTCTCCCTTCATTTATTTATCAGCAAAATGTGATTCTATCTATCTATCTATCTATCTATCTATCTATCTATCTATCTATCTATCTATCTATCTATCTATCTATCTAATCTATCTATCTAATCTATCTATTTATCTACCTACGTACCTACCTACCTACCATATCTATTTATCATCTACTGTATCTCTCTATCTCTATCTATCTATCTATCTATCTATCTATCTATCTATCTATCTATCTATCTATCTATATCTAATCTATCTACTTATCTATCTACCTCCCTACCTGCCTACCATATCTATTTATCATCTACTGTATCTATCTATCTATCTATCTATCTATCTATCTATCTATCTATCTATCTATCTATCTATCTATCTATCTACCTATCTATCTAATCTATCTACTTACCTACCTACCATATCTATTTATCATCTATCTATCTATCTATCTATCTATCTATCTATCTATCTATCTATCTATCTATCTATCTATCTATCTATCTATCTATCTATCTAATCTATCTACTTATCTACCTACCTACCTACCATATCTATCTATCTATCTATCTATCTATCTATCTATCTATCTATCTATCTATCTATCTATCTATCTATCTATCTATCTATCTACACACACACACACACACAGAGAGAGAGAGAGAGAGAGAGAGAGAGAGAGAGAGATCCCTCAAAAATAAAACAGGTTCTTATTTTCTTTTGACCCCAGGAAAAAGCGCTTGGCCTTATTTTTGGGGAGGTCTTATTATTTTTGAGGTGCAGGAGGCGGAGAGCATGGTCACCTCATGGCTGCTGCTGTGTTGCAATATTTTCCAGGAGGACTTATTTTTGGGGGAGGGCTTATTTTAGCACATGCGCTCAAAAGCCCGAGCTATATAATCAGGGATACATTTCCTGACAGCGAGAACAACTAACCAGTAGAATGACTTGCCTACAGAAGGGTAGGCATTTGTCCAGAATGGATCGGGTCTCCTGCTTGAGCAGAAGGATGGAGTAGCAGATCTCTAGTTAGTCTATTAAGTGATTGTATGGGAGGGAGGGATATCCCCTGGCTTATCAGATATGGTAGCATTGTCTCTTCTAGGAATTCTAGGTAGCATTACCCACGGTAAAAGTTGATGGGATCCAACAAACCCTGGAATATTGCAGATGACTTTTTGTGGCTATATAGAGTCTTGTTTAGGTTTGGAGAACTTTTATGAATCGTTTACTTTTTCCATAAAAGAATGGAAAAGGTCATTTGAGATCAAGACAGATGAATTTTGCACAGTGGAATGAAGTTCATTGCTCAACAGCAAGCTGACCTTGATGGTGGTCTGATGAAGGAAGCCAACACATTAATTTTCATCTTGTTCTTTGGGGAGATAAGAACTGTATGAGTTATGAACATCCTCCAGACATTAAGACTCTTGGAAGAGTCTGACCGTCAGAAATAGTTGGGAATTGACATGTTTTCCTTTGGTGATTTGGGTTAGGGTAACTCTCTTCATAGGTCATAAAACTGGCTGGCTAAACCTTGCTTAACAGGATCCAAGAGGAACAGACGCAGACAAAATATCTCCTAGGATAAACTAAAGACAGCAAACATTCCTCAGAGGATTACAGCTTCCAACTTGTAATCAAACCGGATCTTTTCATATGACTGAACTTACGAAATGTAGCCCAACAATAACCAGGGGCTTAGTTGTTTCTAAATAAATGGACATTTGGAAATCTGTAACATACTGGTAAGGTGGCTCAGTGATTAAGACGCTGAGGTTGGCAATCAGAAAGGTTGGCAGTTTGGTGGTTTGAATCCCTAGTGCCGCGTAACAGAGTGAGCTCCCGTTACTTGTCCCAGCTTCTGCCAACCTAGCAGTTCGAAAGGATGTAAAAATTTTTAAAAAATTCCAAGAAAAGTTGCAAAAGGGATCACATGACCACAACACACTGCAAAGGACATAAGTGTGAAAAAATGACACTTTTTACAGTGCTGTTGTAACTCTAAATTAACACTAAACGCAGGGTTATAAGGACTATGTGTACAAGCAGTGTCATGACTGAGTTGTCAGAATTAGTCATTGGAAACCAGAAGTTTGGATTTGAATGAATGGAATTGAATAGAATCAAGATCACATGAAGTCTTAATAACACTTTATAAGGCCTTGGTAAGGCCACCTTTGGAATACTGCATTCAGTTTTGGTCGCCACGATGTAGAAAAGATGTGGAGACTCTAGAAAGAGTGCAGAGAAGAGCAACAAAGAGGATTAGGGGACTGGAGGCTAAAACATATGAAGAACGGTTGCAGGAACATGGGCATGGCTAATGAAAAGAAGGACTAGGGGAGACATGATAGCAGTGTTCCAATATCTCAGGGGCTGCCACAAAGAAGAGGGAGTCAAGCTATTCAGCAAGGCACCTGAAGGTAGAACAAGAAGCAATGGTGGAAACTAATCAAGGTGAGAAGCAACTTAGAGCCAAGGAGAAATTTCCTGACAGAACAATTAATCAATGGAACAGCTTGCCTCCAGAAGTTGTGAATGCTCCATCTCCTTAAGAAGATGTTGGATAACCATTTGTCTGAAGAGGAGTAGAGTTTCCTGCCTGAGCAGAGAGTTGGACTAGAAGACCTCCAAGGTCCCTTCCAACTCGGTTATTCTATATGCTAGTCATGTAGTAAAAACTATTGAGACTCCCGAGTTGAGAAAGTTTTGGAAAATGAGCAGTTTAAGATCTTACGGGATTTTAAGATCCATACAGGCAGGCTTCTTGTTCATAACATGCCTGATATAACAATTATTGAAAAGAGTAGTTCACTAGTTCACTGGTGTTACTCCTTTTGCTGAGGCAAGGACTGAGGAAAAACAATTGGAAAAAATACAGAATGTCAGGACTTGCAGATCTAAGTTGTTGACCATCCATCCATCCATCCATCCATCCATCCATCCATCCATCCATCCATCCATCCATCCATCCATCCATCCATCTATCTATCTATCTATCTATCTATCTTATTGATATACACTGTATTGAATTTATCAGACCTGAACATCCTAATTTTACAAGTACAGAAGTGGTTTCCTATATACCTCCATGCTGGAGGTGCCTGCTAGAGTGATGGCAGACTCCCCTTCCTCCAGAAAAGAGCAAATGAACAACTCCCCCACCCCCCAACTTCCCTGTTGAAATAATTTCATTGCTGGTTGGGTATTGTAGCAGAATCTTGAAAGTTAATCAAAAACATTCTGCAGCTCAACTTACCCCTAGCGTAAGTAAGGAGGAGTTATCTTTACAATACAGTAGAGTACAGTAGAGTGCAGTGCAGTGCAGTGCAGTGCAGTGCAGTGCAGTGCAATGCAATGCAATACAATACAATACAATACAATACAATAGCAGAGTTGGAAGGCATCTTGGAGGTATTCTAGTCCAACTCCCTGCCTAGGCAGGAAGCCCTATACCATTTCAGACAAATGTCTATCCAACATCTTCTTAAAGACTTGCAGTGTTGGGGCATTCACAACTTCTGGAGGCAAGCCGTTCCACTGGTTAATTGTTCTCACTGTCAGGAAATTCCTCCTCAGTTCTAAGTTGCTTCTCTCTTTCTCATGCTCCCCATCCTTCCAAGCTCTTTTGCAATAGTCCCCTTTTTTGTAGACAGTCCACCATACTTGTCCCTCTTGTTGGCCTGTCTGTTTATCCATCTCTGTGGCCACCCATCTATCCAAGAGACTCTGGGTCACAAATGATCAAGGCACAGTAAAATCACAAAACCGCTCACTGCCTACATCCATTCCCTGCAAAAATCTGACTTACGCCGATGGATTTTATGGTGCCCCAACCTTGCTTAGCTGCCCCCAATCCAGAGAAAGGTGGCCCCCTCCAGAATCACGGTGCAGTTGAATGTGTTTGAATGTTTTAATATGGGATCATAGGACATTTTTAACCCGGAGCAAAGCAAAAATCAGTGCAGTCCCAAGGGCAAAACTGGGGAAGGCAGAACACCGGATCTTGCAGAGATAAGACAAAGGCTGTCTGCTAATTCTGCAAGTAAATCCATATCGCTTTTGTTTGCCTTTATTGTGACTCCATCTCTGCGGGGTCCCCCCTGTATAATGTCAATCTGATTGCATTACAACGGCATATTTATGGCCCTGCTGCCGCCATTGGGAGATGCAGTTTCCATGACAACCCATCCTTAACCTTCTGCCTTTGTATGCCACATGCACCTCTGCATGATGTCAGTGGGTTGTTCTTGTTGTTGTTTTTTGTCTTCCTTTAGTCTCCCCAGCCAAGAAGACATTTAACTCTTTCCATTCAGCCAGAAGATCTCCACAGATGTGCTTTAGGAGGAGGAGGAGACGTTGATAATTACAGATTTCTACAGAAAAGTTGATTTAAGCTCAGCTGACGAGACCTCTGCATTGATTCAGATCTTTCATTGCGTCCTACACCATGGAGAGTTTTTTCTCCAACCTGATTCCCCCCCCCCCCCCAAATGTGGGACTTCAACTCAAGTTATCTCCCTGAATAATCGCTACAGCCTATGGGAGAAGTTTATTCACCCACCCTAAGTGGCTTGTAAGCTTTTTCTATAGTGATGGCAGCTGGGATCTCTGAAAATAGATGCTGTCTAAGATGGTTAGAGGACAAGGTGGCTCAGTGGCTAAGACACTGAGGTTGTCGATCTGAAAGGTTGCCGGTTCGGCGGTTCGAATCCCTAGCGCCGCATAACAGAGTGAGCTCCCGTTACTTGTCCCAGCTTCTGCCAACCTAGCAGTTTGAAAACATGTAAAAAATGCAGGTAGAAAAATAGGAACCACTTTTGGTGGGAAAGTAACAGCGTTCCATGCGCCTTCGGCGTTTAGTCATGCCGGCCACATGACCACAGAGACGTCTTGGTATAGCACTGGCTCTTCGGCTTTGAAACAGAGATGAGTACCGCCCCCTAGAGTCGGGAACGACTACCACGTATGTGCGAGGAGAACCTTTACCTTTAAGATGGTTAAAAGAGAATCTTGGATAGGAAAACTCCTGGTGATGTATATGTCAAAAAATCAAGATGGCGTCGTGACAGAAGCCCTGCCCTTTTTTGACAGACATAGAGATGGAATCCAAAGTTTTCAATTTGTTTTTATGAATCAATTATAATGGACAGGAAGATAGTTTTGAAAGCTTCTTTTGGTTATTAAGAAAAAACAGACATCTAGTACTGTAACCGAGAAGTAATTTTCCTCTGGGAATTTAGTCCCATTAAACACTTCCATTGTTTCTGTTTTGAAAGGAGGGGGGAGTCCAACATCTTTTTAACAAGCACATTTTCCATGCATTTCTATATTATCTTTAAAAAAAAATATGTTGAGGTTTGTGGTATTTTGCAAATCAGTCACGAAACAACAGTAATCTTTAGGATGTTCATCAATTTGCAGAATTTAGCCTCAATTCTGTAATGAAATTCACTGAAATATACCTTTCCTCTACAGGCATGCTTCCGTCCTTCCCAAAGAAAGCAGCTGAATGAAAATATTAAATTAGGACAAATATTCAGGTCACATCTGGATTTTGTCCTGGTGTAGGGTACTTCAGTATTTTGCAATCTGTCTAATAAGGACCTCGTGTAAACCCTTTGCAAGAAGGAATTATGTTGCGTAGAAGATGCTAATGAACACCATTTACAACACATGAAACTTCATTTTTTTCCTTTAGTGACGAGGGGTCTTACAGGGCAGGATTGGGGTGACGTGGTTGTTGTATCCTCGACCTGCGACCGGTCTCGAGTTACGACCGGCTGCAGGTCTTCCAGGCTGCCTCCGGGAAGCCATGGAGACAGGCTGTAGCAGGCCGGCTAACCGACAGACGTGCCTGATTGGCTGAGGCGCGCCTGGCGGGAAGCCGGCTCTTGCCGCAGCCTGATTGGCTCCCCGTTTGACAGCTCCATATATAAAGAGCTGTCAAACGCGGGAGCCCCTGCCTACCGCCTATTTTCTGTACTTGTACTTTGCCGTTCGTTTTACATTGCCTACAATAAAAGGCTGTTGCTTTGAGAAAACCTGGCTGGACTCCCTCTGTTCTCAACAACCTCAGAGAACTTAACAGTGGTGCTGTGAGACCCCCCCCCTTGCCTTATATTTTCTCGGCAGTTATCAGCAATCTGGTAACCATGGAGACCTTCATGCACCTCAGATAATGAGCCCTCTTCTGATAGGGCAGGGGGAATCTATCCATCTTATATATTTTTTCTAATGTTACTCATATAAAAAAAAAGTTTCCAAGTTTTTTCTGTCCTCTTTAGGATAAAAATAGGCAATTATTTTATTCTCCCATTCATACCATGCCATAATCGGTCATGTAGCTGTTAGAAGATCCTATTGGAGAAAAATGGCGGCCCTTGATTAACTCTGCAAATCTGGTGATTAGGCAGAAAATCAGAATGACAGGTTAACTTGGTTCTATAATCGTTCCAGCCTGCCAGTTTGAAAAAAAAAAATCTAATAGAATCAAACCAAACCAAACCAAATGTAACTGAACCAAAAGGAAACCAAATCAAACAGAATTAATTAAGGTATCTTAACTAACTGGAATCTCCACAATGTATAAGTGAGCAGTTAGGAAATGTTTCCATGGAGATCAGATCAATTCACTACTGAGTATGGGATGTTGCACCTGCTGCTGCTGTGGCCCAGAAGTGGAGCTCTCCCCTCACAATCATGAGGTTGGGAGTTCGATCCTAGGTAGAGGCAGATCAGAGGCGGTATTCTTTGGGCGAACCGGTAGTGGCGCGGGTTGAGGCTCCACCCACCCACCCAGACATCATCATGGACGTTCTGCGCATGCGCTCCCGCTACCGAGCCGGTAGTGAAGAAAAGAGGGTAATATTACTGAGGCAGATGTAGGGTCTCCTGCTTGGGCAGGGGGTTGGACTAGATGACCTGCAAGGTCCCTTCCAACTCTGTTAATCTGTTAATGTTTCAGAAATGACAAATTAGCAGTATAACAATCACTGTAAATTACTGTGGAAGAAGGAATACATCAACCTTATTCCACTATTCTGCCTAATAGATATATACATATACATATACACATGTATACTGCAAGATTCTGTAATGTAACCTTGTAATAAAGAACACCTATCTCAAAATCTTCCAATTGCAATATTCTATTAATGTAATCTTGTAACATGAAAGCTGCATGACGTGCACTGTTAGAATGAAATAAGGCGCAACTCCTGTGAAATTGCTTTAAAATTGGGAAGAGAGGGCGCCAACATCACATATGGCCACCTTATTTATTTAATGTCCATGAAAAACATTTCATGAGGAAATCTGGAATAGAATTGGAATTAAAATTGCCAAAAGACATAGCAACACAGCAGATAGGCTGCACTCACGGCTAGAAGAGAAGAAGGCTTGAAATTTCAGTTTGCTTCCTTTATTTTAAAAAAAGTAATTATCCATCAGCTCAGGTGAACAGTTAATACCAACTCAATGCCAAGAGGCAGGGAAAAAAGGAGTTATCCTCCTGGGCGCAAAAACTACACAGAGATGGCGACTGCAGCCGCATAAAGAGAAATCTGTTTGTTGGAAAAATCGGACTCCAGGAAAGCAAACGACTTTAAGAATGAAGCATTGTAAGCATTTTCAACCAGGGAAGTATATAGAGAGCCGAGGTGGCGCAGTGGTTAGAGTGCAATCCTGCAGGCTACCTCAGCTGACTGCTAGCTGCAGTTCAGCAGTTCAAATCTCACCAGGCTCAAGGTTGACTCGGACTTCCAACCTTCCGAGGTGGGTAAAATGAGGACCCAGATTGTTGGGGATAAAATGCTGACTCTGTAAACTGCTTAGAGGGGGCTATAAAGGCACTATGAAGCGGTATATAAGTCTAAGTGTTATTGCTATGTGTGTGTGAATATTTAGCACTGGGGTTCATTAAATAAGATGCTATGTATAATAATAATAATAATAATAATCTTTATTGTACTAAAATTACAATGAAATAAGGAAGCATCCTTTCCAAAATTGCTAATTTCAAAACCACCCTTGGTGTATTTGCATTCCTCTGGATGCAGGGAAGGCTGGTGACCTCTTGACTGTTTTTTACTTATTAAATTCCCCTTATCTAGGATTGCTGCTTGGCTCGGCTTCAACTTCATCTGGCAAATGTGTTTTGGCTGGTTCTTTCTGGGCCCTGTGTCAAGAGTTACTTTCTTTTCTGTTTAAGCAAAGATTCATCCAAAGAAGGAATGACGTTTGGCAGTGGATGTAGAAGTGCTTTCTGACGCATACCAATTCAATTAGTATGTTAAATGCACACATAACGAGCATGTAAACCTTATAAATAGGCAGCAATAATTTTTCAAACTTTATAAGGTACAAAAGGAGGAGACTCAATGGAAGTATCTAGACGAGCAAACATGCCTGGCGCTGCAATCAAAAACATTGAAATGTCCAAAATTGCAGATTCTTCAAAAGGGCAAGAGCTTTTATTTTACCTAAAACACGTATCAAAAGATATGCAGGAACAGAACAAGTAGCTGCAAGTGATTGAATCTTCTGTCTGTCTGTCTATCATTCGTCTGCCTGCCTGCTTGCCTGCCTGCCTGCCTGCCTGCCTGCCTGCCTGCCTGCCTGCCTGCCTGCCTGCCTGCCTGCCTGCCTGTCTGTCTGTCTGTCTGTCTGTCTATCTATCTATCTATCTATCTATCTATCTATCATCATCTATCATCCATCCATCATTTGTCTCTCTGTCTCTGTCTATCATCCCTCCATCGTCTATTTATCTATCCATCCATCTATCATCATCATCTATCATCCATCCATCATCTGTCTCTCTGTCTGTCTATCATCCCTCCCTCCATTATCTATCTATCTATCTATCTATCTATCTATCTATCTATCTATCTATCTATCTATCTATCATCATCTTCTATCATCCATCCATCATCTGTCTCCCTATCTATCATCCCTCCATCCCTCCCTCCATTATCTATCTACCTACCTACCTACCTACCTACCTACCTACCTACCTACCTACCTACCTACCTACCTACCTACCTACCTACCTACCTACCTACCTATCTATCTATCTATCTATCTATCTATCTATCTATCTATCTATCTATCATCTATCAATAATCCATCCATCCATCCATCTATCTAAAAAAGGATGTATGTATAAGTATGTATGTCTCTAGGTATGTATGTTTCTTCCAGCATAACTCTGGAATGCATCAAGCAATTTAAATCCAATTTGGTACACAGATGACTTACTCGCTGATAAAAAAAATACTGCAGGGGTAAGACACCCCTAACACCCCTCAAAGGGTTTGTGTGTGTGTGTGTCCTGGCATGCAGGTGGCACAAAGAGCTTAGCTCAGCTCCACCGCGCATGTGCGCACCTCCTGCCAACCAGCTGATATTTGGTTCTCTGGCGTGCATGCGCAGAGGGAGTGCAGGGGGGTGCAGCAAGAGCCCCCTGCAGCCCATTTTGGCTCCCGGGAGGCATACTAGGCCAAAAATGTGGCACGCGGGGGGGAGGAAGCATGGCCCTCCCGTAGCCCATTTTGGCTCTCAGGAAGACGCAGGGAGGCCTACGAGGCCCAAAATGGGCCCCCGAGGAATTTGTGCGCATATGTGCGGGAGGCAGGGGGATTAGGATGAAAAAATACCCGGGCAGCACCAGGTCATCTGCTAGTAACAGAATATAACAGAATAACAGAATTTGAAGGGACCTTGGAGGTCTTCTAGACCCACCCCCTTCTCAAGCAGGAGAGACCTGGTGTCAGTCTCGCTAGTCCCTGCTTCGCTGCCATGGAAACGGGGAGGGTGGGGGGTTTGGGGTGAATGTGTTCTGCTGGTGGACAATGTTGATGTTTCGTGTTATCTCCTGTTTAACGGACCTGCATTCCAGGATGGTGAAACCTGCCCACCTGATGTTGGAGATGGCTGCATATTGGACAATGCACAGGGAGGGTTTGGGGATTGGGATGGGCTTAAGCTTAATACTTTCTGTTCGCGCCTAAACTATTCATTCTCAGCTTTACTTGGTCTGTACGCTATCGTAACTTAGTAAAAGGAGCCTTAACATTTCAAAATAATGTCTAAGTGTGGTCTTTCCTGAGTCAACGAAGAAACAGGCCTGACATTAAGCTGAGAATCAACAAAACCAAAAACCTGCCCTGATGTCGGACCCTTCACAAGAGGAGCCTCCGTTGGTAGAGGTCCTGCCTGAAACAATTTTGGGAGCTGAAGCATCGCATCCTCCTGCTCAATCTGAAGGGATCAGGTCAGTGATGGAAGGTTTGGCTGGCCTAGATCTAAATCTGCCAGCTGAAGAATCAGTCAAACCTAAACGTTGGTCTGAAGGGGTTGGAATGAGTGGGGTAAACGTCTCCAGGCGTCGAATTTCCCCAAAGAAAGTCATTCCGGAGCTCTTAAGAGAAGAACGGGAACTAAGGGAGATGGCTCAGGACCTACTCCGCCAGGCAGATGAGAAAAGTTTAGCCCTGGAAAAAATCTGGGGGAGGGAGGCGGATCGCCCACAGCCAAGAGGTTCACAGGCAGCTCCGGGCAGATGAAGCAGGAGAGCAACTCCCTCCCCCCCCCCTCAGGCCGGAAGGGAAGCCAACCCCATTAACCCCCGCCGACTTGCAAAACTGCCTCCTTTGGGTGTGAAATACAACGGAAGTGCCGACAAACTGGCGTTTTTTCTAATTCACGTCGATAATTACATGCAGTTTTACGCAGCTGATTTGGACGATGAAATCAAAATCAGAATTGTATCTATGACCCTAGAAGATCAAGCTTCTAATTGGTTGGTTTCATTACATAATTGCCGCTCACCGGCACTGCGCGATTTCGATCGCTTCATGAATGCTCTTAGAAGGCGTTTTGAAGACCCCCGTGTTGAGAGGAAAGCAAAAATGAAACTAAAAAGTTTGCAGCAGGGGGACATGTCTATTCAGGCTTACACGCAGATTTTCCAGGAGCTATCAGTGTTTATGGTTGGTTATAGTGAACAAGCCCTAATGGACATTTATATTGAAGGGCTGAATAAAGATATTTATCAAACATGTGTGAACAGATTTCGCCCCGAAACTTTGAATGACTGGATAGATCTAGCTTCGGATGTCGAATTGGATCATGCCCACTTGCAGGATCCAGTCCGCTTGGAGAAAAAAGCACAGGAAGATAGCCCCAAATCTCACCCCCCTGCGAGGGAGAAACGCATGCAAAAGGGGGAGGGGAGAACAACCCAGCCTCGTTCAGGCAGCTGTTATCGCTGTGGGAAGGAGGGGCACTGGGCAGACAAATGCCGATCAAAACCACCTCCACGCCCACTTTCTTCCTTGGACCGGAAACAGCCTAGAACGCCAACTGTGCGCGCCAAACCGGCTATGAGTGGGGTGGAGCCCATCAACCTCTCTGCTGACCAGCCCACCGCTGGCCCTGACGATTGGGAGGCGTCTTCAGACTCTTCTGACGACAATCTGGTGAGTCATCGCTCCGGGCCCCTTTATATTAATTTAAAGCTTTTAGCTCCATCTACTGGCCGTACATGCAATGTGCAGGCTCTCATTGACTCTGGGTGTTCAAAATGTCTCATAAGCCAAGACATCGTGTCTTCGATGGGTTTTCACCTTAAGACCCTGAAAACTCCCATAGCCTTTTGCCAAATGGATGGTTCTGTAGCTGGGGGAACCCCAGCATCTTTTATCACCGAACCAATTCATGTTTCTATAGGCACAGGCCATACTGAGACCATCAACTTTATTGTAACTGCCATTGCCGATAATGCTGTAATTTTGGGGGTCAATTGGCTTCGAAAATGGAATCCTCTGATAAACTGGAAGGAAGGTTGGGTGCGCATTCCTTTATCCCTCCCGGAACATACCTCTCTTCCATCAGAAACTGATCAACCCCCGCACCATCACCCACCCCCCCATATTGAATCTGCTGCGCATTTATTGGATTTCCCATCACCCGAGGTCATACCAGGTGAGGAGAAAATTCCCAAAGAATATTGGGACCTAAAGGATGCTTTCAGTGAAAGATCTTGTGATTCCCTTCCTCCTCATAGGGCTACTGACTGTTCAATTGATTTTCTTCCTGGGGTTCAATTACCCAAACCTCGTATGTATTCAATGACCCCACGGGAGATGGAGGAATTACGTAGATTCATCGATAAAAACCTTCAAAGGGGTTTCATTGAACCAGCTAGGCCCCGTGTGGCTGCACCAGTTATGTTTAGAGAAAAGAAAGATGGCACTCTAAGATTAATACAGGACTATTCATATCTCAACACCATTTGTGAACACAATATTTACCCCCTTCCGCTCATGAAGGACATGCTTGCTCACCTGGCTACCGGTAAGATTTTTACGAAGCTGGACTTACGTGAAGCCTATTACAGGGTCAGGATCAAAGAGGGGGACGAATGGAAGACAGCTTTTAACTGTCCGCTCGGATGTTTCCAATTCAAAGTCCTCCCTTTCGGTCTTCAAGGTGCCCCTTCAGTGTTTATGCAACTAATAAATGAGGTTCTCCACGAGCACCTTTACAAGGGAGTTATTGTTTACATTGATGACATCGTCGTCTACTCGCAAACACACGACGAGCACGTTAAACTAGTGCGCTCCGTATTAAATAAGTTGCGTTCCGCTGAACTTTATGCCAAACTCTCTAAGTGTGAGTTTCACCAGGAAAGAATTGACTATTTGGGTTACCGTATCTCCTCTGAGGGAATTGAAATGGATCCTGCTAAAGTCAAGGCAGTGACGGAGTGGGCCCCTCCCCGTACCCGTAAACAATTGCAAAGTTTTTTAGGATTTGCGAATTTTTACCGCCAATTTATTCCGTCATTCGCTGATATTGCCTTGCCCATTACAAACCTTCTGAAAACAAAAGGAAAAGGCAAGCCTCGTCCAGGAACCCCTCTCAAATGGACGATGGAATGTCAGGCCGCTTTCGAAAAGCTTAAACGGTTGTTTGCGGCTGAGCCTGTTCTTAAACACCCAGATGTGAATTCCCCATTTGTGATTCAGGCGGATGCTAGTGATGTCGCGGTAGGCGCAGTCCTGTTACAACTCAATCAACATGGCCAATTACAACCCTGTGCTTACACATCTCGGAAACTCACTGCGTCCGAACGCGGTTGGGCGATTTGGGAAAAGGAGGCTTTTGCTGTTCGGTGGGCTCTCATGACTTGGCGACATTTTCTTGAGGGTGCCCCACATCCTTTCGAGGTCTGGACGGACCATAAAAATTTGGAAGCTCTTACCTCCTCTCGGAAATTGTCCCCAAGGCAACTTCGTTGGTCTCATTATTTCCATCGTTTCAATTTCCACCTCAAATACATTCCTGGGGGGAAAAATTTTATGGCTGATGCACTTTCCAGATTGCCTCAATATGATGTGTCTAAGCTCACCATTGTACAACCGATAATGCCACTCACTTTACCTGCTACTCCAGTATCTACTATTGCCCAAACTACTGTCCAAACTACTCCACCTGCTGACCTAATTGCTCGTATTAAGGATGAATTACTTACTGATGATTGGTATTCGACTCATTCAGGTGATTGTACTACCAGAGACGATCTTCCCTGGATTGGTTCTAAAATTTATATTCCTGCTACATTACGTCCTTTTGTCTTGCAACGAGCACACGACTCACGTTTAGCTGGTCATTTCGGTTTCGTTAAAACTATTCATCTTATCAAGAGACAGTTCTGGTGGCCATCAATGAAGAAAGATGTTGAATCGTATATTGCCAGTTGCCCTGTATGTGCGGCTTCAAAACGTGCGCCGGGTAAGCCACAGGGTCTTCTCCAGTCTGTGGCTACCCCGGAAAGGCCTTGGAAGGAAATTTCAATGGACTTTATAGTTGATCTTCCGCCCAGTCAGGGTTATACCGTTATCTGGGTAGTTACCGATCTTTTTTCTAAACAAGTTCATTTTGTCCCCTGTACTAAAATTCCTTCTTCCAAATCTCTAGCCCGACTGTTCGTTTCCCATATCTATCGTTTTCATGGCGTCCCGCAACGCATCATCTCCGATAGAGGAACCCAATTTACTTCCCATTTTTGGAAGGAGTTTTTGAGACTGATTGGCTCCGCCCAAAGCTTAAGCTCCGCCTACCACCCTCAGACGAATGGATCTTGTGAGAGGGTTAATTCCGTCCTCGAACAGTACTTACGCTGCTTTATTAATTTCCAGCAAGATGATTGGGCTGATCTTCTCATACACGCCGAAGTTGCGTATAATAACTCTGTTCACTCCAGTACGAATATGACCCCCTTTAAAATCATCTACGGACAGGACTTTGTACCCATACCCGAACTGCCTCACGTCTCGCCGACGGTTCCCTCTTTATCTGAATGGTCCTCTCGATTATCTTCTGTTTGGCCGGTTCTCCGGAAAACTTTAAACGATGCCCATGACTCGCACAAATTGTACGCTGATAAGAAACGAGCAGTCCCTCCCTCCTACAAAGTTGGTGATCAGGTTTATGTATCTACCAAAAATTTGGATAGCCCCCAAAAATGCAAGAAGCTGGGTCCCAAATTTATTGGACCTTTCACGATCACCAAAATTATCAGCTCTGTGTCGGTCCGTTTGGATCTCCCCAAGACCTATCGGCGGCTATACCCTGTATTCCATGTTCACTTACTGAAACCTGCTCGTACCTCTCATCTCCGCAAAAGATTGCCTGATGCTCCTACACCTACCTTGGTGGATGGTCATCATCATTACGAGGTGCGGGACATTTTGGACTCCAGGATCCGCAGAAATAAAACTCAGTTCCTAGTCATGTGGAAAGATTTCCCCCCTTCTCACAACGAATGGGTGGATAAAGAGCATCTCAAAGCTCCTAAACTGGTACGCCAGTTTTATGCCAAGTATCCACACAAACCTTGACTCTTTTTCTTTCTCCTCTCCGTTGTTTTGTCTCTCCCTTCTTCTCTTTCAGGTGTAGCCTCTCGTATGCCTATTGCTGCCCTGGATTTCCCGCTGTTCCTGGAGGAGGTCCGGATGTCAGTCTCGCTAGTCCCTGCTTCGCTGCCATGGAAACGGGGAGGGTGGGGGGTTTGGGGTGAATGTGTTCTGCTGGTGGACAATGTTGATGTTTCGTGTTATCTCCTGTTTAACGGACCTGCATTCCAGGATGGTGAAACCTGCCCACCTGATGTTGGAGATGGCTGCATATTGGACAATGCACAGGGGGGGTTTGGGGATTGGGATGGGCTTAAGCTTAATACTTTCTGTTCGCGCCTAAACTATTCATTCTCAGCTTTACTTGGTCTGTACGCTATCGTAACTTAGTAAAAGGAGCCTTACCATTTCAAAATAATGTCTAAGTGTGGTCTTTCCTGAGTCAACGAAGAAACAGGCCTGACACCTGGTACCATTCTGGATAAATGGCTGTCCAATCTCTTCTTAAAAGCCTCGAGTGATGGAGTACCCACAGGTTTTGAAGGCAAGACATTCCACTAGCTAATTGTTCTCACTATCAGGACATTTCTCTTTAGTTCCAGTTGTTTCTCTCCTTGTTTAGTTTCCATCCATTGCTTCTTGTCCTACCTTCAGGTGCTTTGGAGAACAATCCTTCTTTGTGGCAGCCCCTCACATATTGGAGCACTGCTATCCCGTCAACTCTAGTCTCTAGACCAGCCATACCCATTTCCTGCAATTGTTCTTCACATGTTTTAGCCTCCAGTCCCCTAATCCTCTTTGCTGCTCTTCTCTGCACTCTTTCTAGAGTCTCCACATCTTTTTTATATTGTGGTGACCAAAATTGGATGCAATATTCTACACAAAGTTTTACCAAGGCATTATAACACTTCTTCGGGATCTTGATTCTATCCCTCTGTTAATGCAGCCTAGGATTGCATTGGCTTTTTTTGCAATTAACAGCTGGCTCATATTTATGGGAATAGCCCAGAGAGTAATGCTCCTCGTCTTCTACTCTTATTTCTGGACATGATTTCATAAATCCGTCGTGTTTTCCCCAAATTGGAGCAAGTTAAACCCACAGGACAATAGATGCTTTGAGGGTTTAGAGTCAAAATGTGGAAATAAAAACTTCTCCCTTTGTTCTATTTTCAGAAACTGCCTGGTCTACAAACCAAATCAATTATACCATGTTGTTCACTGGCAGTTACAATCTGAGTTGGATCAACAATTAAATTAAGTGCCGATGAGTAAATAAGGCAGAGCCTATAAGTAGCTCTCCTTGATAGATTGGTCTCCAGCTATTTAGCAAAGAAAAGACAGCTTTCTGAAAACCAAAACAGACAGTCAAACTCTACATTAACAAGACAATCCAACTTATAGTAGGCTACAAATGAAGCTGGGGAAAACTGGGAAATCCAAGTACAGGTAGTCCTCAACATACAACCGTTTGTTTAGTGGCCATTCAAAGTTACAACGACACTGAAATAAGTGACTTAGGACCATTTCTACATTTTCCCCGTTGCTGTAACCCCACAGTCATTTGGTCAAAATTCAGACACTTGGCAACTGACCGTTGTGTCCCTGCATAATCTTTTGAGACCTTCTGATAAGCAAAGTCCATGGGGAATCCAAATTCACTTAACAACCATGTCACTAACTTAACAAACGCAATGATCCACTTAACCACGGCAGCAAGAAAGGTTAGAAAACAGGGCAAAATTCATTTAATCACAATCTGGTTTAGCAATGGAAATTTTGGGTTCGGTTTTAGATGTACAAATCTACCTGTAAATGATTAGAAAATCAGAGTTTTCCTTCGCTTTTAATAAATAGGATAATGAAAGAGACAAAGGTAAGAGGGTTCCGAGCAGGGGTGAAATCCAGCAGGTTCTGGAGAACTGGTAGCAGGAAGTTTGAGTAGTTGGGAGAACCAGCAAATACCACCTCTGGCTGGACCCAGGAGTGGAGAGGGAGTGGGGATTTTGCAGTATCCTTTCCCTGCCATGCCCACAGAACCAGTAGTAAAAAACATTAATTTCATCATTGGTTCTGAGGATGCTGTAAAGCAAAAATATATGAATCCTGTTCTGTATGATGAAATTTTGTGTTGATGCCTGTTAGCAACTCTGGGTTCAGAACCAGTATTAGAACTCTGGTCCCATAACCAATGTTAGCTAATACATGCGGAATAGTGTAATTCACCGGACAGTAACGAGATACGTTGCTGTAAACCACAAACAAACTCTAAAACAGTGATAGTAAGAAAATAAATAGTCTTTACTTTGTAGAAACTTTGTAGAAACGACTAACTCTTCAAACAATGATAACAACAGTCCTTCACCAAACACTGATACAGTATCTCACAGTGATGCAAAACAATCCTCCTTCTTCTTCACAGCTTCAGCACAGGATCTCAAGGAATCGAACAGGGATCAAACAGGGAATGAGTTGCGTTCCTGAGCTTCCTTTATAGTAGAGCTGTATAATTACAGCCAATCAAATTATACTTAGTTCTTAAAGCTACATAACTTCTTAAGAACATAGGCTCATTTATATTGTCAACCCAATATACGGCTGAATATCCTAACAATGCCTCTAATGAGAAGTCCCAGAGCCACTTAGAACCAGATCATACTTCATATAACAACCACACTGCTTAGTGACAGAATTGCCAGTCCCAATTGTCATCAGTCAGTGAGGACAATCTTCATATGTATTTTGCTGACACTTCACTTTAATATATATATTTTTTTAAAGCAAAACGTTGCAGATTTTCAAAAACATAGTTTTAAGCCAAGCCAAATGTTCATTTTAACCCTGTAGGTCTAGGACAGGGGTCTGCAAAGTCGGCTCTTTTAAGACTGGTGGACTTCAACTCCCAGAATTCCCCAGCCAGCATAGCTGGCTGGGGAATTCTGGGAGTTGAAGTCCACCAGTCTTAAAAGAGCCGACTTTGCAGACCCCTGGTCTAGGAGATGCAAACCGGACAACTAGATAGAAAAACATATTTTTCCACCCCTCCCTAGTTAGCTGAGGGCGAAGAATACAATATCAAGGTGGGAGGCATTTTTAAAACACGGGCTGATCAGAAAAGTAGAAGAATTATGCCTGCCGATAACAGATATAGCTGTTTGATTCCCAGTGAATTCTTGGTGTAGGATGAATGCTAGCAAAGATCAAAGTCCAACCGGTATTTGCCTTTCCCATTGCAAACATTTTGGCTTGGCTTTAAAAAAAAGAGAATTCTTGGCTCTTACTTTCTTTTAACCCCCAACTGGTTCCAGTTATTTGGGATTCTCTTTTGATACTGCTTGTTTTTCAGCTCTTCTTGGACTGAGCATGCAAGCACCCATCATGGCATCATTCCAGAAAGAGTTTTAAAGAGAACCAGTGTTAGTGTGGCTGTAAGCAAACCAGGGACATGGAACATGGAAGCAAAAAGGGATGCGGTGGCTCAGTGGCTAAGACACTGAGCTTCTCAATCAGAAGGTCGCAGTTCAGCAGTTTGAATCCCTAGCGCCGCATAAAGTAAGGTTCTACATTTAGGCAACAAAAACGAAATGCACAGGTACAGTATAGGTGGTACCTTGCTCAATAGTAGCAACTGTGAGGGGGATCTTGGAATCCTAGTGGACAACCATTTAAATAGGAGCCAGCAGTGTGCAGCAGCTGCCAAAAAAGCCAACACAGTTCTAGGCTTCATAAACAGAGGGAGAGAATCTAGATCACGGGAAGTGTTAATGCCACTGTATAGTGCCTTGGTAAGGCCACACTTGGAATACTGCATACAGTTTTGGTCGCCACGATGTAGAAAAGACGTGGAGACTCTGGAAAGAGTGCAGAGAACAGCAACCAAGATGATTAGGGGACTGGAGGCTAAAACATATGAAGAACGGTTGCAGGAACTGGGTATGTCTAGTTTGATGAAGAGAAGGACCAGGGGAGACATGATAGCAATGTTCCGATATCTCAGAGGGTGCCACAAAGAAGAGGGAGTCAAACTATTCTCCAAGGCACCTGGGGGCAGGACAAGAAGCAATGGGTGGAAACTAATCAAGGAGAGAAGCAACTTAGAACTAAGGAGAAATTTCCTGACAGAACAATTAACCTCTGGAACAGCTTGCCTCCAGAAGTTGTGAATGCCCCAACCCTGGAAGTCTTTAAGAAGATGTTAGATAGCCATTTGTCTGAAATGGTATAAGGTTCCTGCCCATGCAGGGGGTTGGACTAGAAGACCTACAAGGTCCCTTCCAACTCTGCTATTGTATTGTATTGTATTATTGTATTATAATGGAGTGAGCTCCCATTACTTGTCCCAGCTTCTGCCAACCGAGCAGTTCGAAAGCACGTAAAAATGCAAGTAGAAAAATAGTGGCCACCTTTGGTGGGAAGGGAACAGTGTTCCATGCACCTTCGGTGTTGAGTCATGACGGCCACATGACCACAGAGACGTCTTCGGGCAGCGCTGGCTCTTTGGCTTTGAAACAGAGATGAGCACTGCCCCCTAGAGTCGGGGACAACTAGCACATATGTGCAAGGGGGACCTTTACCTATACCAGGCAGTTTTGCATGCACATGTTCCTGAACAAGGCCAATCCCTCTTCCTTGGCTCTAGAAGAGTAATACATCTCTTTTTTTTAAAAATTAAGAAAATTGCCAAAAAACCTGCTCTGGAAAGATTGCATAAAATGAGTTAGATGTACAGGCAGTCTTCGAGTTAGGACCCCAATGGAGCCCCAAATTTATGTTGCTAAGTGAAACATTGGTTAAGTGAGTTTCCCTCATTTTACAACTTTTCTTGCCACAGTTGTTAAGTGGATCATTGCATCTGTTAAGTTAGTAACCTGGCTGTTAAGTGAATCTGGATTCCCCATAGACTTTGCTTGTCGGAAGGTCGCAAAAGCGGATCACATGACCCCCAGGACACTGCATAATGTCATAAATATGAACCACTTGCCAAGCATCTGACCACGGGGATGGTGCCAAGGTCGTAAGTGTGAAAAAACGGTCCTAAGTCCCTTCTTCAGTGTCATCGTAACTTTGAATTATCACTAAATGAACTACTGTAAGTCGAGGACTACCTGTATACCAAACTGTATACCCCATAGAAGTGACTTGTACTTTGATGTTTTATTTGCCCCCAAGTATCAGTAGGGATGTCAAAAGACAAATCTTCACAAATGACATTCTGGTAGACTTGAGCATAATCAGATGTGGAGTTTTTAAACAGGGGTCCAAGACAGGGGTCCCCAACCCCCGGGCCGCGGACCGGTGCTGGTCCGTGGCTTGATAGGAACCGGGCCACAGTGAGTGGCACAACTCTTAGAAAGGGCCAGAGAGGAGGAGGAGGGAGCAGCCCCCTGGGCAGAGCGGGAGAGCACAGGCGGGAGAGCACAGGCGCGGCCGCTCGCGCCATTGGGGGCCCGAGAGGGGCGAGTGAGCCGACTCAACCCCCCTGCGAATGCATGCGCCGCCTGTTCCCCCTCCCCCCCGCTCCCCCTCTACGCCGGCCGAGCCATGGCCACCGGTCCGCAGAATTTTTTTTTACATGAAACAGGGCCCTGGTGCCAAAAGGGTTGGGGACCCCTGGTCTAGAGACAATCAGGGAATCAAAATAATTGGTGGGGATGGATAACACATGCCGTTTAAAAAAATAAATCTGTGCTTACTGCACTTCTGCTTCTGATCTGAACCAGCCTTTCCCATTAGCTCTTGCATTCAGCTTCATGTCTTAATTGGAAAAGCAAAGCACACAGCAGGCCATTTCCCATCTGGATTGCTAAAATCTCAGTCTGTGTTTCTGCTTCTGAGCCGGAGAAAGCAGAGAGGAACAAGCAAGCCTAACCTCTCATCTTTATAACCTCTCATCTTTATATCAGTGAGCCTAACCACTCATCTTTATAACCTCTCATCTTTATATTAAAATACTAGAGCGGGACTGGAATCTTGAATCTTGAAATGGGATCAAGGGGAGCCATCTGATCATCAAACCCATGGAGTGAACAGTGGAGATATACATCAATAATAAGGTAGCTCAAAGACTGTCATAATTACTCATTAGCTGCTTTCCTGAGGGAAGATAACTCCTTGGTTCCAGCTAAATCAGATTGTAGCCTGGGAGTTAAGTCACAATTAGTATCCACTAATCTATTTTTTAATTTATTATTTATTTTGTCAAGTATGTATTAGATAACAGTTATACGTATAAACATGATTTCGAATACATGAAATGGGTACAAACAAATGGGGACATGAGGATAGGGACGATAGGCACATTGGTGCGCTCATGCACGCCCCTTACAGACCTCTTAGGAATGGGGTGAAGTCAAGAGTAGACAGTCTAAGGTTAAAGTTTTGGGGGTTTGGGGAAAAAACCAGAGTCAGGTAGAGCATTCCAGGCATTGACCACTCTGTGGCTGAAGTCGTATTTTCTTCAATCGAGTTTGGAGCAGTTTACCTTGAGTTTGTATCTGTTGGGTGCCCGTGTATTATTGTGGTTGAAGCTGAAGTAGTCATTGACAGGTAGGACATTGTAGCAGATAATTTTGTGTACTACACTTAGGTCAGACCGAAGGCAGTGTAGTTCTAAATTGTCTAAGCCCAAAATTTCAAGCCTTGTGGCATAAGGGATTCTGTTGTAAGCAGAGGAGTGGAGGACTCTTCTCGTGAAATACCTCTGAAAATATATCTTGTGAAATATCTCTATGAAAGCAAAGGGCTCATTGGCTCAGACCAATGAGCAGCACCAGCATATTTGAATTTCAGAGAGGTGACAAAGCTACAGCTAAAGTTAGAGACTCTTTCAAATCCATCTTGGCTCCTGGACCTTCTGTTTTTGCTTCTTTGCCTTTAGCCCATCCAGTGCTACCTCAGTACTCATCGTTAATTGGTTTGGGGAGCCATGACAAGTCCTAAAAATGATAAGTACCGAACAAACCACGTGACTAACGTGCGACCCTCTTGCTTCAGCCAGAAAGGGTAGTGAGTTACTAAGCAGCTGACAGTAACACGTTTTAGCCTGCGCATGGAGCACCAAACAAATGATGAATACCGAGACAAAACGTTCATGTCAAAATGTGTTAGTCAAATTCATCAAGTTTTAAAGCAATGGAGTACTGAGGTGCCACTGTACAAAACCTGAACTTCTTTGGGTTTTGAATTCCGAATCAATGTCCTGGATACATTTTCTGCAAATGTCCAGATAACGGTAAGTAATCCTTTTTGGAATTTTAATTTGGACTGGTACAACTATGGTTTAGCAACTCCTAAATTCATCCTACCGCAGGAGAAACCATTCACCTGGTTCAGACCTTTAGGGTTTAAAGATGGTGAGGTGTGCAAGGGACAGCGCAAAGCTTGGGCACCTAGCAAAGGTAAGCGAGTCTTTAAAAAATAGATTTAGAAATAACGGGGGCAATTAGATTGATATCTCACATACCTTTGGGCGTTTCCACTCCACATTGGGCGGTGGTGGATTCAGATAAAAGAGGGAAACATCAGAAGCAGGAAATTCAGGGTCTTCAAACAGCTTCTTCTCTTTAAGGCACCGTCGCTTGAGGTCTTCATACTTCTGGTTTTTAAAGGGCTTGGCTGAGGTCGAACCCATGGACTCTGCCTGGAGAAAATGGATATGTTGCTTTGTAGAAATGGCTTGTCATAAAATCACTTTGAGTCAACTAGCGGCACATAGACTGAGGCAAAGAACAATCATTTCGCAATCGATCTCAGATGATGGATGGTATTGGACAACTATTTGTGTAGCACAGATGATGGCCACACACAAAGGAAGAGCTGCGCATCTTTCTTTTTAAAGAATAGAATAGAGGGGGACATTGACCTAGTCTACAGAATAAATTCAGCATATGCCAGGATAAATGAAGTACCCAGAGAGATACATATTAAATTTGTCAGAAAGTCAACTAGGGAGGGAATCTTGAAGGCGCAGAGAGAGGGTCCGTTAATTTATCAACAAAAGGAAATCGCTATCTTGAAGCAGATCCCAAAAAAGATTAGAGAGGTGAGGAGGAAGTACTCCTTCTTATCTAAGAAATTGTTTAAACACGGGATTTGGTTTAAGTGGGTGATGCCAGAAGGGATGCTGGTGTTCTGGGAAGGAGGAAGAATAAGGATTAAAACAGTTGCTGAGGCGGAAGCCTTTCTTAAAAAACATTCCTCTACCCTGGGGGAAGATCCGGGAGGGGCAGAGGGGGCCACGGCCCCGCCCACTGGGGGCCAGGGAGGAGAACAAGAAGACACAATTGCCAAGAGACTTAGATCTAAAAAATGACTTTTCTCTTTTATTACTACAGTATAACTTTTATCTGGATGTTTGTACACGACTGCCAGCATAGAATTTAGAATTTATGATGTATGCATTTATTTTCACCTTGTAGTATTATTGAAAAATGTATTACCAATGTCTTATTAACTAGCCCTTGAGGGGCCAACGATCTCGACGTGAAAGTTCTCAAAATATTTCTGTACTTCACCTTACTCTACCCTACCTTAAAAAATTTGTAAAAACCAATAAAACTTTTGCAATAATAATAAAAAAAAAGAATAGAATAGAATTCTTTATTGGCCAAGTGTGCTTGTTTTGTCACTCGTGTACAGGATAACAGGAATAAGAATAAACATGAATAAGAACACAGGAAATGGGTACAAATAAATGGGGACAGGATAGGGATGGTAGGCAAACTGGTGCACCTATGCACGCCTCAACTCTTAGGAATGGGGTGAGGTCAACAACAGACAGTTTAAAAGTTAACGTTGTGGGGGTTTGAGGATGTAACAACAGAGTCAGGTAGAACATTCCAGGCATTGACCCCTCTGTTGCTGAAGTCGTATTTTCTGCAATCAGGTTTGGAGCAGTTTACCTTGAGTTTGTACCTATTGTGCGCTTGTGTAGTGTTGCGGTTGAAGCTGAAGTAGTCATTGACAGGTAGGACATTGTAGCAGATAATTTTGTGTACTACGCTTAGGTCAGACCGTAGGCGGCATAAATTCTAGGTTACAATAGAGTAGAAGCGGGATTAAAAATGGATTTTGATTTATGCTGCGCGCATTACTATTACACCAGGGGAACATTTGATCTGGACATTTGTCAGCGCTTCTCAGCTGTTCACTGGTTACAGAGTGGGTTGGCCGTAAGGGTATAAATAGCTGAAATGAGTTTGGACATACTGGCTCCATCAAATTTTGCAACAGCAGAAAGTCTTGTTTCAGACAAAGGATACTAAGGTTTCTCTTTCCCTAAGTAAACATGCATAAAAATTGTTTGGGAAAGGAACCGCTATCACTGAAAATTGCATGTAAATAGTGAGAATTTTTTTTTAAAAAAGAATTCTATCAACGGAATCTGGATTTTAAAAATAAGCCTTGAACAATAAAAGCAAGACTCTTTTGTTGTTCGATAGGCTCTGGGATAATTTATGTTAAAAGATATGTAAATTAGGAGCCGATGCATATTAATGCACCTGGAGAATTTGCAAACATAAGTGGGTACAAAATTCTGCACGAATTAAGCCCATAGGGAAAGTGTCATGTAGAACTCAAAGGTTATTTTTCTGTTATTAATCAGATAAAATTGTTAGTGATTCGCACATCTCCAGATGGGGTGGAGTATAAAAGGAGGCACAAACCAAATCAATATTTGAAAAAAATGGAACGTGAAATCGTTCTCTGGAGTATTTCGGAGCTTATTATCTGGCAATAAAACCCATTGGCATATTATTAAAAATCCTGCCTTGGCCAAACTACCAATTTATTTTATACATAAGAGGCTATTTAAAAAGTTCCAGGGAAATTTCTCTTCAATCTACCGAGAGAGAATTTGAAGGGTAGATACAATAATACTTCAGCCAGTTTGGTGGAGTGGTTAAGGCACCAGTTTAGAAACCAGGAGACTGTGAGTTCTAGTCCTGCATTAGATACAAAGCCAGCTGGTGATCTTAGGCCAGTTACTGTCTCTCAACCCTAAGAGGGAGGCAATGGCAAACTACTTTTAAAAAAGCTCGCCAAGAAAACTGCAGGGATTTATCTGGGCAGTCTCCAAGAATCAGACACAACTAAATGGAAGTAAAACAATACATTCTAAGAGAACTAACAGATTTAATAGATTAACATACTTGGAAGGGACCATATAGGTCAGTGATGGCAAACCTATGGCACGGGTGCCACAGGTGGCACGCGGAACCATTTCTTAGGGAATGCAAGGTATTGCCCTGTCAGCTCCAGCGCGCTTGTGTGCACTGGCCCATTGATTTAGGCCTTCTTTTGCGGCCGTTTTTCGCCCTCTGGAGGCTTCAGAGAAGCTCCTGAAGCCTCTGGAGGTGGTGGTGGGAGGCTGTTTTCACCCTTCCCAGGCTCCTAGAAAGCCTCTGGAGCCTGGGGAGGGCGAAAAAAGCACGCCAAAAGCAGGGGGTCACACACATAGCATTATGGGTGTGGCACGCCCACGCACGACCCCCCTACGCTCCCTCTACTTTTGGCATGCGAGCCAAAAAAGGTTAGCCATCACTGACATAGGTCATCTAGTCCAACCCCCTGCTCAAGCAGGAGACCCTACACCATTTCTGACAAATGGCAGTCCAATCTCTTCTTGAAAGCCTCCCGTGATGAAGCCCCCCACAACGTCCGATGGCAACTTCTGTCCCATGGGTAGATTGCTCTCACTGTCGGGAAAGTTCCTCCTTATTTCTAGGTTGAATCTCTCCTTGGCCAGTTTCCATCCATTCTTCCTTGTCCGGCCTTCAGGTGGCTTTGGAAGATTCTAACTTAATTTTTTTGGCACAAAGTCTTCACTAGTCCAATTTTCGGAAGCTTTAAGAAAATATAAAGGGGCCTGGAAGCTCAAACATATGAAGAATGGTTTCAGGAATTGGGTATGTTTAGTTTAATGAAAAGAAGGACTAGGAGTGACATGATAGAATAGAAGTGTTTCAGTATCCAAGATACAAAGAAGAGAGGGTGAACCTATTTGCCAAAGCACCTGAAGGCAAAACAAGAAGCAATGGATGGAAACTAATCAAAGAGCTATCCAATCTAGAACTAAGGAGAAATTTCCCATCAGTGAGAACAATTAACCGTGGAATGACTTGCCTCCAGCAGTTATGGGTGCTGCATCACTGGAGGCTTTTAAGAAGAGATTCGACAGCCATTTGTCTAGAACAGGAGTCTCCAACCTTTGCAACTTTAAGTCTGAAGGACTTCAGCTTCCAGACTTTTCCAGCCAGCAAAGCTGAAGTCCTTCAGACTTAAAGTTGCAAAGGTTGGAGACCCCTGTTCTAGAATGGTGCAGGGTGTCTCCTGCTTGAGCAGGAGATTGGACCAGACCTCCAAGATCCCTTCCAACTCTGCTATTCTGTTATATAAATGTCTAACAGCTTGACTCCCTCTATATTTGGAAAAGTTACAGAATGAATTTTGCAATAATTGTGGACAGGTTATTTCCATTTCTTACTTTCTACAAACCCGTCTGTTTTACCCTGAAAATATCTCTTGTCCTCTTAAAAGTATGTATCTTCCCCACCAGCCTAAAAATTAGGAAGGTCCTGATTCTATAGGACCTCTCTAACTGTTCTACCTTTAAATGAATAACAATGGAAAGAGCAGATCTGTAAAATATTTCTGATTGGGAAGAAGGAGAAGATACAAGAAGGGCTATGGCGTGATGGAAGGAGGTATTAGGTATTTGCCATTTTTAAAAAAGTTTTGTATTTGTTTTATTTTTAAACACAACATAAAAATCGTTAATCACACATGTTATAGAAAGTGTTTCTGCTAATTACAAAATATTTTCATATATCTCTTTGATATTACAATACAATAGCAGAGTTGGAAGGGACCTTGTAGGTCTTCTAGTCCAACCCCCTGCGTGGGCAGGAACCTTATACCATTTCAGACAAATGGCTATCTAACATCTTCTTAAAGACTTCCAGGGTTGGGGCATTCACAACTTCTGGAGGCAAGCTCTTCCAGAGGTGTTCTAACTGTCAGGAAATTTCTCCTTAGTTCTAAGTTGCTTCTCTCCTTGATTAGTTTCCACCCATTGCTTCTTGTCCTGCCCCCAGGTGCCTTGGAGAATAGTTTGTCTCCCTCTTCTTTGTGGCAGCCTCTGAGATATCGGAACACTGCTATCATGTCTCCCCTGGTCCTTCTCTTCATCAAACTAGACATACCCAGCTCCTGCTATTCATCCAGGTTTCATATTATTTCATATTATTTCAAGTGCGTCACATCAAATATATTTATAAACTTTATCTTTTCCATGCCTTCCTTAATTAATTATAATTGTATTGTACAGCCTTCATTTTAAAACATACCAATAGAAACTTAAAACATAGCCCACATGTTGGCATCATATTTGTTAATTCTACTATCCTCCAAAATCATTATTCCCTGTAGCCTATTTTAACCAAACATCAGTAATATTTACTCATCTCCTTTAATAAATCTTATTCAGTATTCATTCCCAATTACCACTTATAAGTATGCATATATATACATTTATTATCCCTTTCAATTACTTGTTTAACTATGTCTATAATCACTAAGTTTCCCATTTTGCCATTTTTGAGGGGATCGAAAAATAAATTCAGATGGCATCCAAAAGAAATTTTAGAAAAAGTCTCAAACATCTCACGAATAACATAGAGTAAAAAGAAAGCAACCTTCACAGGGGAAGGAAATGTTTGACAAATGGCAATGTAGAGTCTTAACATAGAATACTTTTGGTCTATATGGTGGCCAACAACTCCAAATCTGGTTCGAAGATCAAGAATTGTAGTAAGTAGAGACTGTTTCACTTGGAAAGAAATTTACATTTCTGAGAATAAAAATTGGGTTCAAGATACTGCGTGCATTCTTGATCAATTTGTGAAATGTCTTTCATGAAAAGAAGATGGACTCTTAATAGCATTTTTTTTCTTTCCTTTGTTTCCTTCTTCTCCATTAAGTTTTAGCTTATTTTAACTCATGTGTCCATCTTGAAGAGTTTAATTCTTTTGGCTAAACCAAACCACTTGGTTTGCAGTAAGTAGTAAAAGTAAGGTTTTACACTTAGGCAAGAAAAACCAAATGCACAGGTATAGGTTAGGTGAAACCTGGCTCAACAGCAGTAACTGCGTCAGGGATCCTGATAGACAATGACTTAAATGTGAGCCAGCAATGTGAGGCAGCCACCAAAAAAGCCAAGGGATGACATGGTAGCAGTTAAGTTTGCTTTATTGTCATTGCACCTCATACAATGAAATTAAATGCAATCTCAGAGTACATTATAATGATAAAAATAAAACACACACATCCTTCACATTCTATACAATTGAATTAAAAATCAAATATTGTATTAGTATTGCACTATACCGTAAAATTCAATATGGTTACTGCCCTGGGATAGAAGCTGTTTTTCAGCCTATTTGTCCTTGTTTTTATGACCCTGTACTGTCTGCCAGATGGTAATAGTTCAAAAAAAGACTGCCCAGGATGAGATGGATCTTTAAGGATGTTTTGAACTTTATTAAGGCAGCGGGAGCTATCAAGTTCTTCCAAAGAGGGGAGAGGGCAACCCATGATCCTCTGGGCAATGACATTCACCCTCCGGAGCTCTGTCCTATCTGCCCCTGGGCAATTGGCAAACCAGATGCAGGTGCAATGAGTTAAAATACTCTCTATGGTGCAGTGATAGAAGATCACCAGCAATTTTTCATTCAGTTGTTGTTTCCTGAGAAGTCTCAGGTCATATCATCTCTGCTGGGCCTTTTTGCCCAGGGCTGCAATGTGAATTACCCCCAAGTCAGGTCCTCTTTTTATGACAACACCCAGAAACGTAAAACTGGCCACTTGCTCCACTGGCAATCAGAAGGTTGGCAGTTCGGTGGTTCGAATCCCTAGCGCCGTGTAATGGAGTGAGCTCCTGTTACTTGTCTCTGCTTCTGCCAACCTAGCAGTTTGAAAGCACATAAAAATGCAAGAAGAAAAATGCAAGAAGAAAAATACCTTTGGTGGGAAGGTAACAGTGTTCCGTGTGCCTTCGGTGTTTAGTCATGCCAGCCACATGATCATTTTATTTATTTATTTATTTTATTATTTATTTATAAAATTTATATAACCGCACCCTCTCCCCGAAGGGACCCGGGGCGGTGCACAGGAAATTTAAAACAAACAAATACAAAATATAAATAATTAAAATCGAATTAAATAGTTTATCCCTGTGCTAAAATTTAAATAGTTAAGACATAATCCCTTACAAACCCAATTAAAACAATTTATCATGGAGACATCTTTGGACAGTGCTCACTCTTCGGCTTAGAAATGGAAATGAGCACCACTCCTAGAGCTGGAAATGACTAGCACACATGTGCAGGGGAACTTTTACCTTTATACTTTGTCCAATATGTTTGCACCTCTAGTAGCATACTTAACATGCTGATAAAGTTTAGGAAGCACTGCTTTTAAATCAGCCTGATTAAAGTCCCCCGCTCTAATATGCACCCCATCAGGATACTTATTCTGCTGATTACAATATTGTACAAGAATCCCAAAGCTATGGTAGTATTGGCATCAGGTGGGATATAAACTGCAGCAGTGGTGGGTTTCTGCAGGCTCGCACCTACTCGCGAGAGCCGGTTGGTGAAATTTAGAGAACCGGTGAGAGGGGGTTCCACCGGCGTACCTGGAAGTAAATCTGGCTCGCCGCTGCCAGTGACCCAACAGAAAGGAAAGGAAAGGAAAGGAAAGGAAAGGAAGGAAGGAAGGAAGGAAGGAAGGAAGAAAGAAAGAAAGAAAGAAAGAAAGAAAGAAAGAAAGAAAGAAAGAAAGAAAGAAAGAAAGAAAGAAAGAAAGAAAGAAAGAAAGAAAGAAAGAAAGAAAGAAAGAAAGAAAGAATTTATCATCACAATTGAGTCCAAAATTTTGGTTGCTAAGCAAGAGCGTTGTTAAATGAGTTTCACCACATTTTAAAAGGTGGCTACTCCCACCCTGTCACATGACTGCCAAGCCACGCCCACAAAATAGGCCACACCTACAGAGTAGGTTCTAAAAAATTTGAAACCCACCACTGGACTGCAGTAATCCAAACCCCCCATGGAAGATACAGTATATGGGTCTACATTTAAGAGTCTTATGCTCCAGATCCACAGAGCAGTGGCTGTCTAGAGTCTTTATATTGATACGTCAGCTTTTGTTCACATAAAGGCTTAAACTTCCCCCTTTGCTCTTTGCAGATTCTCTACTCCTGTCCTGCCTGTGAGCTGTGTATATTTGAGAGGATGCCACAAGGAAGAGGTAGTCAACCTATTCTCCAAAGCGCTTGAATGTAGAACAAGAAGATGGAAACCAATGAAAGGAGAGAAGCAACCTAGAACTAAGAAGAAATGTCCTGCCAGTGAGAACAATTAATCAGTGCAATGACTTGCCTCCAGAAGTGGTGGGTGCTCCATCACTGGAAATTTTTAAGAGATTGGAAGGCCATTTCTCCAGAATAATAGAAGATCTCCTGCTTGGGCAGGAAGTTGGACTAGAAGACTTCCAAGGTCATTTCCAACTCTTGTCATTCTGCATTCAGTTATCCCTCCTTTTCCATTTGGTAATAAACCCAAATTTGCATAATCAATTGGAAGCAAGGTATTATAGAATATTTTCTGATTTCCATCCTAGAGAAGCACTGAATCGAAGAATTAGATTTCTGCAGCCACAGAACTGATTCTACCATAAGAATCTCCTTTGGAATTGGCCATGATGTGATAATCACTCTCTATATGAACACAACAATCATATTCACTGCTAGATTGTCATGTTGCTCTAGTCATGTTGCTCTAATCCATGCTTTCTTTAACTACTATGAACAAATCATCATTAGCAGGAACTTCACAACATTCTAACCCTAATCCTAACTTGTTTGTCTCCTCACCCTGCAAGAACCTAAATTGTCCCATTAACATTCCGGAGTTTATAATCTAATTTAAGTGGTGAATTTGTGCTGAATTCATTTTTTTGCGCCCAGCAAACTCTACATCTGGCTGTAACGGGTCGCCCAACCGTGCCACAAGCTACAATTTGCAAATCATAGATGCTGTTTTTCAAGAATATGCTGACTTAAATCAGAACGATATTATGACTTAGAGCACTGCATGGACCTAGATATTTCCTAACTGCAAAGATCAACTTCCATTTATTAATTCTTATTTATAGGTCACTTTTCATTATAAAAGCGGGAGCAAGCAGATAATATACAATATGAACCCAATACATCTGAAAACAAAGCAGTATCTGGAGGCAGTAGTGTACAACTGCACAAACAAAGCTACTGTTTATTGCAGTTTCTGGCGTATGAAATTCCTCTCAATAATTATGAGATTTACTTATGAGAAAACACAGATGAACCAGCAAATGCCTCCGCCCATACTTTCTGTGTTTCAAAAGTTGTTGCTGTTTTAATTGAAGGGGTATAAAAAATATGAAATTGTCATTTGAAACTTTTAGGGTGCAAATCTCCTTGTGTTAGTAAGATAGTGGTGGTGGTGTTTTTTTTTAGAATAGCAAAACAAAGGTTATATCTCTGCTTGTAGCCTGAACACTGATGACATTCGGCTAACACTTCCCAGCCTCGCTACATTGTTTTCTCTATCCTTTACAGGCAAACAGAGTTTTGGGTAAACAATTCCCTAGTAAAATCAACACATAATCCTTTTTTTTTCACAGCCGGTCTCTTAATTCAACAAAACGTGGTTTTGCCCGAAAGCTGAATTTTCAGTCTTCCACGCTTGAGATGAATTCTTTTTGGTCACTCTTTTAAACAAGCTCAGCTCCACTTCTGAACTTTTTAAAAAATACAAATACATTGGTGTGAGCAAACTTAATTTTTTTTCCCAAAGTTATAATTGCCACCAACTTTCGTTCACCTAGATTGTTGTCGTTCAGTGCTGGTAGCCTCAGCTGATATGTTAGAAGATTCAATTGAATAACTGTTGCATTTTCAAGGAAGCAATCCGGCGAAGTTAACGGGATACAAATCAATACTATTAACTCACCTGAATTGAAATGACTTTTAAGCCATCGAGTTCCTGTTCCGCCTGGCAAACATGCACAGAGAATTGCAAATCCCTGGAACAAACAAACTTCTTAACCTGAAATCTCTTTGGACTGTACCAAAGCCCTCTTCATCACGGGGGGAGGTCAAAATAACTTCTGTCCACTTCTGCTTCTTTCTTTCTCTCTCCCTCTTGAACTTCAGCTCGCAAAATGTAATTGTGAGTCATATGGGGAATATTAAAAAAAAACAAAAAACCCAAGTAGCTAGAAAAGGAATTCAATTGGTTCGTTCCTAGGGTACTACATCTGTTAAAAAAATTATCACCAGCATCCTGTTGTCCAAAACAAGTACAAATAAATAAATATAAATAAATAAATAAATAAACAGATGGGGGGGAAAGGACATCTTGAGCTATTTTTGATTTGATTTTTGATTTTATTGAATTTATACCCCGCCCTTCTCCAAACGGACCCAGGGCGGCGCACAGGAATATTAAAAAACATATAAACATATAAAACTTTTAAAAAACCTATTCGACTAAAAAACCTGTGCTAAACCCAAATTAAAATCCCCATTTTAAAACTATCTATGAGTCAGCTATCTTGGAATTCTGTGCTTATGAAGAGTTGATGGAGAAGAGTTTTGTTTTTAATGAAGAAACATGAGTTTAAATGGGACAGGCTGTTCTTTTCTGTTTCTTTTTATTTAATAGCTGCGTTTATGGCTACATCGCCCAACTCTTCTTCATTTGGCAAGACACAACCAGCGATAGATCAGAGGTGACACTTTTCAGAGAAGGCTTGGTAATGCGACTCTTTTTCTCTGACCTTTTAAGCAGGTTTTCATTTCCTCCTCAAGGTCTCAGTAGGGATGATTCAAATTTCTGGGAAATGGATGTAGCGTAGGCAATCCATAGCATAAATTCTTCAAGCTATTACTTCCTGGAGAGCAGGTCAACATTTTCTACCATATTAGAATACAGAGAGATAGAAGGGGATAGAAGCATCTCTGGCCAACCCTTCTTTCACACACCCTTGGTTCCTAAAGTCATCCCCACGTTTTTGTTGTTGTTTTCAGGCACCAAGTTGGGCCGTCACAATTCCATGGACCATCCCAGGCGCCCCTGTCCGCCACTCTCTCCTCCACATCCACTCTCTTCTCCACAACAAGAAGCAACGGGTAGAAACTAATCAAGGAGAGAAGCAACTTAGAACTAAGGAGAAATTTCCTGACAGTTAAGAACAATTAATCAGTGGAACAACTTGCCTCCAGAAGTTGTGAATGTTCCAACACTGGGTGTTTTAAATAATATGTTGGATAATCATTTGTCTGAAGTGGTGTAGGGTTTCCTGCCTAAGCAGGGGGATGGGCTAGAAGACCTCCAAGGTCCCTTCCAACTCTGTTATTCTGTTCTGTTCTGTTCTACTCTACTCTACTCTACTCTACTCTACTCTACTCTACTCTACTCTACTCTACTCTACTCTACTCTAACATGCCAAAATCCATGTCCATTGCATTGATGGCACTATCTAACCATCTCATCTTCTGCTGTCCACTTCCTCCTTTGCCTTCAATCTTTCCCAACACCAGGGTCTTTTCCAAGGAGTCTTGTATTCTCATTAGGTGGCCAAAGCATTTGAGTTTCAGCTTAACTATCTGTCCTTCCAAACAGGGCTATTTCCTTGGGGATTGATTGCCTGTCTCTGGGATTTTTTTTAAAATGTGTGCTAGGAAAATAAACCACCATAGGTAAATTACCATGATAGGCAGAATTGTTTACAAAAAGAAACATTAGGGATGCTTAGACAATACCTAGGAGCTGTGGTGGTGGCTCAGTGGTTAGAATGCAGTGTTGCAGGCTAATTCTGCAATTGCCAGCAGTTCGATCCTGACCGGCTCCAGGTTGACTCAGGCCTTCCATCCTCCCGAGGTGGGTCAAATGAGGGCCCAGATTGTTGGGGGCAAAGAAGGCTGCCTCTGTAAACCGCTTAGAGAGGGCTGTAAAAGCACTGGGAAGCGGTGTAGAAGTCTAAGTGCTATTGTTAGTGCTACAATAAATAAGGATCCAAAACCATCTTCAACCAATTCCCAAACACCTACAATGGATGTCCTAGAAGGTCCTTTGAATGCTAAGCAGGGGACAGAGGCTCACAAGCAACATTTTGGGGGTCGTTGTGCCTGCTCTATGGAATATTTCCTCCTCCCCTCATAAGAACAGCTACAATTTAATGACATTTTATAAATCTCATAAAACGTAATTGCTTTGTGTCATGTCATTTATTTCTGTTTTCCTTTCTTTGATTTATATTTGTAATGCCTGTTATATCTTTGGCTCTCTGTATGTTCTAAAGCAGGGGTCCCCAACCTTTGCAACTTTAAGTCTGAAGGACTTCAGCTCCCAGACGTCTCCAGCCAGCAAAGCTTCAGCAAAGTCCTTCAGCAAAGCTGGCTGGAGAAGTCTGGGAGCTGAAGTCCTTTAGCTAGTTTGCAACTTGTCGTCTGGAGTTATTGACTTAAAACTGAAATGAATAATGAGCACCAGTTATTAGTCTATTCCAGATCATTTCCCAAGTTCTGATTGCCACTTTGAAATGAATGGGAGTTGCAAAGGTTGGGGACCCCTGTTCTAAAGCATTATTTCATTTTAGCAACATAATATTGTGTTCATTTAAATGTAATGCTCTGAAAGATGTTACAAGCCACCAGCATTTGCTTTTGGTGGTGATTGACAGTATGTTTTTCCCCCCTCATCAGTCAATCAAATGACTTGGCTGCATAATTCGGAAAATATATATTTATTGGTTGTACACATTGTGCCTCCTAGCATTTAAAAAAGTATACATACATCCACTGGCTCTAATTTATTGCCACAATCCCTTGAGGGGTGTTAAGGTTGACGATACGCTGACCTTGAGTCACTTAGTGAGTCTCACACCCAAGCAGAAATGCTTAATTGGATCCCATTCATTTCAAAGTGGCAATCAGAACTTGTGAAATGATCTGGAATAGACTAATCACTGGTGCTCATTATTCATTTCAGTTTTAAGTCAATAACTCCAGACGACAAGTTGCAAACTAGCTAAATTAACACTTATTATATCTACTACTCTGGCATTTAATGGATCGGGCTTGGAGCAAAGTAGCATTTGTTCCAGAGGTGGGATTTAGCAGGTTCTGACCGGTTCTGGAGAACCAGTAGTGGAAATTTTGAGTAGTTCAGAGAACCAGTAAATACCACCTCTGGCTGGCCCTGCCCCCACCTATTCTCTGCCTCCCAAGTCCCAGCTGATCGGGAGGAAATGGGGATTTTACGGTATCCTTCCCCTGGAGTGGGGAGGAAATGGAGATTGTACAATATCTTTTCCCTGCCGTGCCCACCAAGCCACGCCCACAGAACTGGTAGTAAAAAAAATTTGAATTTCACCACTGCCTCAATGGTTTATTTTTAGATACTTAGTAATTACTAGCCATTTCTATAACAACACACTAGTCACCAAAACTCAATGTCAAGCATTATTATTTTTTTCTCTGTCTTGGGCACAAAGTGGTAGGGGTGGGAGCAGTGGGGGCCGGAAGAGGTGGAGGTATGGGAAGGCAGGGGACGGTAGCAGGAGGCAGGATGGTGCCAACTGGGTACACCCGTGTCCTTCCACAACAGTCCCAGTTTCTCATGGAACTGGGAAAATTATTTCCCCACCCCAATCTAGATTTCTTATTGACAAACACCACACACACAGAGAGAAAGAGAGAGAGAGAGAGAGAGAGAGAGAGAGAGAGAGAGAGAGAGAGATGAACACTCCTGTCTATTAACATGAACATACTTCTCATTTAAGGAATGCTCAGAAATTGTTCAAAATTTCAATCAGTGATGGGATTCAAAAAGTTTACTACTTCTGTGGGCGTAGCTTTGTTGGCATGGCAGGGGAAGGATACTGCAAAATCCCCATTCCCTCCCCACTCCAGGGGAAGGCTACTGCAAAATCCCCATTCCCTCCCCACTCCAGAGACAGGATACTGCAAAATCCCCATTCCCTCCCCACTCCAGGGGAAGGCTACTGCAAAATCCCCATTCCCTCCCCACTCCAGAGACAGGATACTGCAAAATCCCCAATCCCTCCCCACTCTAGGGGACGGATACGGCAAAATCCCCATTCCCTCCCCACTCCAGAGGAAGGATACTGCAAAATCCCCATTCCCTCCCCACTCCAGAGACAGGATACTGCAAAATCCCCATTCCCTCCCCACTCCAGAGACAGGATACTGCAAAATCCCCATTCCCTCCCCACTCCCGAGACAGGATACTGCAAAATCCCCATTCCCTCCCCACTCCAGAGACAGGATACTGCAAAATCCCCATTCCATCCCCACTCCAAAGACAGGATACTGCAAAATCCCCATTCCCTCCCCACTCCAGAGACAGGATACTGTAAAATCCCCAATCCCTCCCCACTCTAGGGGACGGATACGGCAAAATCCCCATTCCCTCCCCACTCCAGAGACAGGATACTGCAAAATCCCCATTCCCTCCCCACTCCAGAGACAGGATACTGCAAAATCCCCATCCCCTCCCCACTCCAGAGACAGGATACTGTAAAATCCCCAATCCCTCCCCACTCTAGGGGACGGATACGGCAAAATCCCCATTCCCTCCCCACTCCAGAGACAGGATACTGTAAAATCCCCAATCCCTCCCCACTCCAGGGGAAGGATACTGCAAAATCCCCATTCCCTCCCCACTCCAGAGACAGGATACTGCAAAATCCCCATTCCCTCCCCACTCCAGAGACAGGATACTGCAAAATCCCCATTCCCTCCCCACTCCAGAGACAGGATACTGTAAAATCCCCAATCCCTCCCCACTCTAGGGGACGGATACGGCAAAATCCCCATTCCCTCCCCACTCCAGAGGAAGGATACTGCAAAATCCCCATTCCCTCCCCACTCCAGAGACAGGATACTGCAAAATCCCCATTCCCTCCCCACTCCAGAGGAAAGATACTGCAAAATCCCCATTCCCTCCCCACTCCAGAGACAGGATACTGCAAAATCCCCATTCCCTCCCCACTCCAGAGGAAGGATACTGCAAAATCCCCATTCCCTCCTCACTCCAGGGGAAGGATACTGCAAAATCCCCATTCCCTCCCCACTCCAGAGGAAGGATACTGCAAAATCCCCATTCCCTCCCCACTCCAGGGGAAGGATACTGCAAAATCCCCATTCCCTCCCTGCTCCAGGGGAAGGATACTGCAAAATCTCTATCCTCACCCCACTCTGGGGCCAGCCAGAGGTGGGATTTGCTGGTTCTTCAAAGTACTCAAAATTTCCACTACTGGTTCTCCAGAACCTGTCAGAACCTGTTGAATTTCACCCCTGCATTGAGGCTGTAATTTTATTTTGGATTTTACTGCTCTGAAAACAGTTGGGAATCAATGCCTTTTTCCCCCTCTTCTTCCTTTATCCTACATTTCTCTCCCTTTTTAAAAATCCTTTCTCATTTTTCTTTCATCTTCCCTTTCCTTTGTATTCTACCCTATTGTGCTTTCAGTAAAACCAAAACCCTAGGGTTTTTTTTTAACATGCATGACACATGCTTTCTCCACTTAGTCACCTCAACATTTTGGACCTTCTCGGAGGACGTCCCTGTCGGGTAAACTCTTGACCAAGTGTCTTCTCTCTTATCCTTCCTGCTCTTCTTTCTCTCTGCCCGCCCCCTCCCCACTTGTCTCCTGTTCTTAATTTATTTATGACTGCTGACATTTGCAAACGCTTTTGCTGAAGGCTGTTTGCTGCCTCTCTCCAGAGTACCTGCGCCGATCATTCGTTATTAACTGCACCGCCCTCTGTGGATTGCTGAAACACACATGAACGTGTCATCCAGCAGGGAGCCTCTGATAGCGAGAGGTTCGTTTTGTTTTTCTCCCATTCTTTTAAAGTGCTTGTGTCTGGGGGAGGACCCAAGGGAGACGGGGTGGGTGGCAGGGAGTTTGATCTGCAAAAGATTTTGCTACCTGTTCAGATGTCAAGATGGCAGGATTGTGTGACCCTGTTCTGACCTAGGCTTGTGGAGAAAGCATAAATCACAATCTTAGTCTCCCGAACCTCCTTTTATTCCTACGGATGTGAATTATGGTCATTCACAGTCTGCAAGGCTTCGCAAACAGTCTGTGAAGATTCCGACAGATGTCTGCTGGAGTTGCCACAGTCTTTCAGGGGAATGTTGATAAACACC
The DNA here is from genome assembly GCA_039707465.1 of Rhabdophis nuchalis. NCBI lineage: Eukaryota > Metazoa > Chordata > Lepidosauria > Squamata > Natricidae > Rhabdophis > Rhabdophis nuchalis. The sequence continues at coordinate 8,494,621 of CM077657.1, read as the reverse complement.
CACCTTATCTCCCTGGGAATGCTGCCAGAGATTTAATTGCCAAATGCAGAGCAAGGCCAAGCTTAGCACAGAGTCAAACAGAACTTTTCAAAGCTTGAACCAACCAGGTGAACTAATTGCTTCCTGCAAAAGCTCCTGACCTGTTCGCTCCCCTTTTATGTCTTATGGGAGGGGCCAATCATCTTCAAGCCTTACTCCCAAGTTGACCCTGTTTTCTTAATTGTTCTTGTCTTCTGGCAGTTCCATGCATGCATATACTGGGAACAGGCCCCCCTCGTTCTTCTGCCTCACTGATGTCAGACTCCAGAGGCTCTGGAGGCAGCAAATAATTTATTTTATTTATTTTATTAAATTTATAAACCACGCCACTCTCCCCAAAGGGACTCGGGGCGGTGCACAGGAAATTAACATGGAAATATAAAAACATAGCAATAGGTAAATACTAAAAACAGATTAAATACTAATAATCCTGTGCTAAAAATCCTAAAACTCTTACCCCTTAAAAACCAAATTAAAACAATTTAGGCTTCAGTCTGCAAGTTTGATGGTGTGGATTAGGCCAGGCCAGCAAGATGGAAGAAGTACGTCTTCAAGTTTTGGCGGAAGGAGCGGAGGTCCGTGATAGTTCTGAGTTCGGGGGGTAGGTCGTTCCAGAGGGTTGGGCCCGCCACAGAGAAGGCCCTTCCCCTGGGCGTCGCCCGCTGGCACTGCCTAGTGGACGGCACCCGGAAAAGTCCCTCTCTGTGGGAGCGGATCGGCCGAAGGGATGTGTGGGGTAGGATACGATCCCGCAGATAACTAGGCCCCGTGCCATGGAGTGCTTTGAAGATGGTAATCAACACCTTGAAGCGCACCCGAAAGGCCACAGGTAGCCAGTGCAGCTCGCGCAGGAGCGGTGTTACATGGGAATGCCTTGGGGCTCCCAAGATTCCCTCGCGGCCGCATTCTGAACTAGCTGTAGTCTTCGGGTGCACCTCAAGGGGAGCCCCATGTAGAGAGCATTACAGTAGTCTAGATGGGATGTCATGAGCGCATGAGTGATTGTGCGAAGGGCATCCCGGTCCAGTAGGGGACGCAACTGGCGTACCACACAACTGGCGTACCAGGCGAAATAACTACTAGATGGCCCTGGGCCCTCTCTCTGCTTCTGACGCAGAGCCCTCGTCCAAGCCTTCTCCAGACTCCAGGACTGGCCCATGTTCTTCCCCAACCTCCTCACCGTCAAACTCTGCTGCCAGCTGTGCTGGCCACTGGCGGGCCACAACATGGAAATCAAAATTCAGCAAAAGCATCTGTTAAATTCAGAGCTAGTTGAACAAGAGAGTACTTTTAAACTTCCTTCCTTCCTTCCTTTCTTCCTTCCTTCCTTCCCCTTCCTATCAGGGGATGACTCCAGATTGTTCTGCCTAGCCAAGGCAGGAAGCACAGACAGATGAACTATTCCTCCCTTTTTGCAAGTTTACATTAACACATTCTTGCAAGTCTGAAAGTACATATCTCACCCCTCCTCCCAATTGCCTTTAAATCTAAGAAGCCAGCGAGGGCCCTTTCTGAGACACTTGCCATGTTCCAGTGGTGGTATTCAAAATATTTTACTATCGGTTCTATGGGTGTGGCTTGGTGGGTATGGGCGTGGCTTGGTGGCTGTGGCAGGAGAAGGATACTGCAAAATCCCCATTCCCTCCCGATCAGCTGGGACTCAGGAGGCAGAGAATAGATAGGGGCACGGCCAGTCAGAGGTGGTATTTACTGGTCCTCCGAACTACTAAAATTTCCTCTACCGGTTCTCCAGAACTGGTCAGAACCTGCTGAATGCCACCTCTGCCATGATGCCATTTCTTCTGAGGGCTCATCTGCCTGTTGTCTAGTCTGCATCTCTTCCAGACTCTTCCACATCTGGTTGTGCTTATCCAGTTTCTGAATATTTGCATCAGGTCTGGTCTTCCAAGAACGTCAATTTCCCCAGAGATCTACATGGTTCCCAACTTGTTGGCCTTTGAAAAGTCTTTTTTGATCCTAGTGTCCTCCCAAGCTTGGGGCGAGGATGAGTGTTGAGCTCCTGTTCAGGATTTGGCAACCTTACCAACTTTAAGATGTGTGGACTTCAACACTTAGAAGTCCACACATCTTAAAGTTGCCCAAATTGAGAAACACAGAGTTATATTGTTTTATTTTCTCTCTCTCCTTCCTTGCGTGCATGGTTCTCTTTGCATGGTTTTCTTAGCTTTCCCTGTTTGATTGCAAGCTGCCTCTAAATTTAATACAAACTAATCAACAAAATCTTTCCAGATGTTCATACTAAAATCAAACCAGTATTTTCAAACAGCAGGTCATTGGCTTAAGAGAAGCGTGATCCATCTGCCCCAACCTTGTAGATGAAACGACAAATGCTTTGCTAGCCTATTCAACATTTCCACCTTCCCCATTTTTGTAAGCTTCTATAGAGAATTATATTCCCCTGCAAAGCTTTGCAATTAACAAATTAATAGGGATCTATCTGCACCCTCTACATTCAGTCTGTGATGCTTTCACACTGATGGTGGTGTTGCATTAATCGGCCATGTAAAAAAAAAAAAAATACCCAACCAGAGGCAGTTTTCATTCAAAGAGGAAATTGAATGCATTTTCTATTATGAGCTCTTTCTGAGCAGGTGGAAAATATGCTGCAGAAGCTTCTGCTTTTTTTTTGCTGCCACCATTTAATAATAAACCCAGCCCTCTGAAAAAAAAATCCAGGGACATTATTTTCCGAGGCTGAATATATCCGTTGCACCTTAATATTTTCATCATTCAAATCAGGATAGGTTACCAGTTTATTGATAGCTTTGATAGGTGTGTGTTCTGTAGCTAAGCAACCAATTCCTGCCATCCGGAGCTTGGCCAGGAGAGCACTTCTGCCTTTGTGTGCAGCATAGCAATAGAATTACACACACACACACACACACACACACACAATCAGGAGAGGAAGAGAGAGAGGGGAGAGGAAGGGAGGGAGAGAGGGAGGGAGAGCGAGAGAGGGAGAGACTCCTGTCTTCATTCATCCACAATGCTTTCCAGAATGAAGGAATTCAAGCAGAAGCTGTCCTCTTTTGGGAATACGCAAGGTGTGAATTGCACGACGACTTACAACCCTTTTTTCAGGCTTGTGCTTACAAGAATTAAAACGATGGCCTGAACACAGCCTGGTTGGTCATCCCCAGAACTATTGGCTGTTTCTGAAACATGGAAAGACGCCAGCAATTCACTCGGAAGAAATGGAAATGTAAATAGATGTTTGTCCCACTCTGGGATATTTCTCTCACCCTCCACCTCCACTGTGAAGATGGTTTTTTGTTACAATTTTCATTCATGAATATGTGGCATCCCAGCATAATGTTTGACACAAAACATGATGGCTTTCTGTTGATCAGCTCTGCTGGCACCAGAAAGAGTATTTGCACGAGGTGTCGTGAAAAGCTGAGTGGTGAATGGCTCGCTAGGTGGCAGTAAGCTTCAACATTAATTTATGTGAGTTTCCGTCCTTCTTCCCTCCTTGTGAAACATCCATGGAGTCATTTAACAGGCTCACTGCTCTGCCCTCTTCACTAGACCAGGGGTCTCCAACCTTTGCAACTTTACATCTGAAGGACTTCAGCTCGCAGACTTCTCCAGCCAGCAAAGCTGGCTGGAGAAGTCTGGGAGCTGAAGTCCTTCAGACGTAAAGTTGCAAAGGTTGGAGACCCCTGGTTTAGACTAAATGACCTATAAGGTTCCTTCCAACTCTTAACCTGTATATCTGAAAATGCTGGCTGGAGAATTCTGGGAGCTGAAGTCCTTCAGGTGTAAAGTTGCAAAGGTTGGAGACCCCTGCACTAGACTCTTTCAAAACTCCCCTGTGCAAAAGGAGCCGAAGAGAAATGACTAAATAGTCACATTTATTTAGACGCATAAAGTCAAGAGGTCCCATCCTTGTACAGTTCTTCTCATCTCTATGGATCTTTCTCGTGCCACAGCCAACTTGCCATAGACAAAAGTCATATAACATCCAAGAAATGTTGAAATAGTATCCTTAAAGAAAGGATGCAAAAGGAGGGACAAATTGAAATGTGAATCACAAAAATTCAAAAAAAAATATTTTAAGGAATTAAATAAAATTGTTGAATTGTCCCACGGCAGGTTGTCCTGTGGAAAAGTTGGCCATGTTGAGTTGGCTGCAGTGAGTTGTCCCATTCCGGACATAAGATCCTTCGTTCTATCCTCTCTCTTGGAACGCTCTCTACATGGGGCTTCCCTTGAGGTGCACCCGAAGGCTACAGCTAGTCCAGAATGCGGCTGCGCGGGTGATTATGGGAGACTCTAGATGCTCCCACATAACACCTCTCCTGAGCGAGGTGCACTGGCTTCCTGTGGCCTTTCGGGTGCGCTTCAAGGTTTTGACAACATCTTCAAAGCGCTCCATGGCTCGGGGCCTAGTTATATGCGAGACCGTCTTCTGCCCCATACATCCCTTCGTCCGATCCGCTCCCACAGAGAGGGCCTTCTCAGGGTGCCGTCGGCCGGGCAATGCCAGTTGGCGACACCCAGGGGAAGGGCCTTCTCTCTGGTGGGCCCTACCCTCTGGAACGACTTACCCTCCGAACTACGTACCATCTCAGACCTCCGCCTCTTCCGCCAGCATCTTAAGACGCATCTTTTCCAACAAGCCGGCCTAACATAACCTCCTGTTTTGACCGTTTTTAGATAGTTTTAATTTGGGGGATTTTATAAAATTTTAGCACAGGGTATATTTAATATTTAATAGTTTTTTAAAATTTTGTACCTTTTGTTATATTTGTTATGTTTTAAATTTCCTGTGTGCCGCCCTGGGTCTTTTTTGGAGAAGGTGCGGGGTATAAATCTGAATAAATCTAAATCTAAAATATCATTTCAACTCCATTCTCCAGTTGACCAGTTCCTTTTCCATTTCTGATTTGAAGGTCCGGTCAAGACATTTGTCTTTGCTACCTGAATGTGTACATGGGGGGGGGGGGGAATCTAACTCCCTTTTCTCTCTTGCATTTATCTAAGTATCTGAGCAGGTTTGAATTATTTGGCACCTGTCAAATACCTGCCCTGTTCTCTGATGGCAACTGCATAAAGATGCATGCCCCTTTGTGAAATCCAGCTTGAATGATCCAGTTAGTAACATGAGCTCTGCCATCTTCATACTAGGAAGAAACTTCCAGTCCTGTCTCATAAAATGCAATGATGCTTCCCTTTGGTTAGGTTATTTGCCAGGAGTTAGCCTCCAGCTCAGTGGTGGGTTTCTGCAGGCTCACACCCACTCGCGAGAGCCGGTTGGTGAAATTTAGAGAACCGGTGAGAGGGGGTTCCACCGGCGTACCTGGAAGTAAATCTGGCCCGCCGCTGCCAGTGATCCAACGGAAAGGAAAGGAAGGAAGGAAGGAAGGAAAGAAAGAAAGAAAGAAAGAAAGAAAGAAAGAAAGAAAGAAAGAAAGAATTTATCATCACAATTGAGTCCAAAATTTTGGTTGCTAAGCAAGAGCGTTGTTAAATGAGTTTCACCACATTTTAAAAAGTGGCCACTCCCACCCTGTCACATGACTGCCAAGCCACGCCCACAAAATAGGCCACACCTACAAAGTAGGTTCTAAAAAATTTGAAACCCACCACTGCTCCAGCTCTATGGCTGAATTATGTTGTATTTCATCCCTCTTTGGGGCTCATACCTCCAACATCTCTTTCTCTTTTCCCACTAGCTGTAATCCCTAAGGTGCTTTTTCAAGAGGGACAACCATGAACTGGACGACTGAGAATCTTCACAGACAGTGCTGTTGTAACTCTGAACAGTCACTAAATGAATTGTTGTAAGTTGAGATCTACCTGTGTAATGATGAACACATGACTGAGAGACACTACGAAGGTCGTAAGTGCATACTTTCTTGGTAAATTTATTTTCTTCAGCATGTTGGTAACTTCAAACAGTTGCTGAATGAGGCAGTTGGTAAATGAAGAGTATCTGCATTGCTTTCTGCATTGAAGCCATGAGTTTTGTATTTCCTAAACGTCTTAGATCAGTGATGGCGAACCTATGGCACGCGTGCCGCAGGTGGCACACGGAGCCATTTGGCAGGGCACCTGAGGCGTTGCCTTGTCAGCTAGCCAGCGTGCATGTGCACGCTGGCCAGCTGAGTCAGCCATTTTTAAAGCCATTTTTCACCCTTCCTAGGCTTTATAGGAGCCTGGGAAGGGCAAAAACAGCCCCCCTACCCTCCCTGGGGGCCCTCCGGAGGCTTCAGGAGCTTTCTTGAAGCCTCCGGAGGATTAAACACGATGCTACGAGCAAACTGGAAGTGACTTCCGGTTTGCTCGTAGGGCCCTTTTGCTCAAAGGTACCTGAAGGCTCCGGAGGACTAAAAAAGGCCCTACAAGCAAAGTGGAAATCACTTCCAGTTTGCCCGTAGCATCGTGTTTAGTCCTCTGGGGGCTTCAGGGAAGCTCCTGAAGCCTCCGGAGGGCCTCCAGGGGGGAGCTGTGGGAGAGTGAAAAAAGCATGTAAAAAATGGGGGAGGAGTTCCTGTCATGAGCGCATGCGCACTGGGGCACGTGCATTGCATTATGGGTGCGGCACACCAGCGCACAACACCCCCCTGCACTCCCCTCCCCCACCTTATGGCACGGGATCCTAAAAAGATTTGCCATCACTGCCTTAGATGAGCATGAATTTGCTAATCTTTAAGTAGTCCAGGAGGGCTGTTCTTGCTGTTTTCGCTCTGGAAAATATTAGCTTGGTCGCCAGTCATGGTGCTTCTCCTCCTGTGGAGGCAGTGGTGGGTTTCAAATTTTTTAGAACCTACTCTGTAGGTGTGGCCTATTTTGTGGGCGTGGCTTGGCAGTCATGTGACAGGATGGGAGTGGCCACCTTTTAAAATGTGGTGAAACTCATTTAACAACGCTGTTGCTTAGGAACCAAAATTTTGGACTCAATTGTGATGATAAAGTCTTTCTTTCTTTCTTTCTTTCTTTCTTTCTTTCTTTCTTTCTTTCTTTCTTTCTTTCTTTCTTTCTTTCTTTCTTTCTTCCTTCCTTCCTTCCTTCCTTCCTTCCTTCCTTCCTTTCCTTTCCTTCCCGTTGGGTCACTGGCAGCGGCGGGCCACATTTACTTCCAGGCATGCCGGTGGAACCCCCTCTCACCGGTTCTCTAAATTTCACCAACCGGCTCTCGCAAGTAGGTGCGAACCTGCAGAAACCCACCACTGTGTGGAGGTGACAAAACCAGTTTCCCTGCATGTCATTCTGGAGGATTTGTTTACCTGGATTTTGTTCGTTGGAAACATTAAAAAAGGAAGCAAAGGAAGGCCTTTCTTGCCTTTTTCTATGTATAACAATCATAATAAAATGCTTTTATGAAATGATATTTACAAAATAGTTTATAACGTGTCAGGGAATTGTGTCCAATTGGAGTCAGAGACGCTGACAAGAACTTGTGGCTTTCCATAAATAAGTATATTTACAGTAAATAAGAGAGGCAAACAGGATCATCGTCAGGTAAATCAACACAGCAGGAACAAGTAAATCACGGGTCGCACGCAGGGTAAAAATGGTGGGAAACAAGGAGACGCTCCCTTTCCTACCACAGCAACCAATTACAGCTCAGATTCCCTCATGAAGGCCAATTCGTTATAACAGGGTGTTCTTACTCATAGTCCAACCCTTCGCTGCTCCGACTGTTAAATTTTAAATAACATAACAATAATTTATAAAATAATAAAATGAATTTATTCTCCATATAAACGGGCATAGTATCCTCCTTCAGTGTAACTGCGGAGTCCCATGCCAAACTATAGATCACATGGTGACTGGCTATAAGCTGAGGACATATAGCAGTCCAATATCTGATTTTTTTAAAATATAAACCATGATACACTTCAATGATTAAATGGCCTAGGGCAGGGGTCCCCAACCTTTGCAATTTTAAGTCTGAAGGACTTCCCAGACAGCTTTGCTGGCTGGAGAAGTCTGGGAGCTGAAGTCCTTCAGACTTAAAGTTGCAAAGGTTGGGGACCCCTGGCCTAGGGCATTAGTATTTTAACACCGATGTTTTTAATATTTATATTTCATTGTGTTATATTAATCTAAATGAAATGTCAATATGTATTGCTACACTGTGTATGCTATGCCATCAAGATAAAGGTTCCCCTCGCACATATGTGCTAGTTGTTCCCGAATCTAGGGGGCGCTGCTCATCTCCGTTTCAAAGCCGAAGAGCCAGCGCTGTCCAAAGATGTCTCCGTGGTCATGTGGCTGGCATGACTAAATGCCAAAGGCACACAGAATGCTGTGACCTTCCCAACAAAGGTGGTCCGTATTTTTCTACTTGCATTTTTACGTGCTTTCGAACTGCTAGGTTGGCAGAAGCTGGGACAAGTAATGGGAGCTCACTCCGTTACGGGGCACTAGGGATTCGAACCGCTGAACTGCCAACCTTTCTGGTCGACAAGCTCAGCGTCTTAGCCACTGAGCCACCTTGTCCCCATGCTGTGCCCTACACTAAAGAAATAATAATCTTGCCCTCTTATCTCATGAACTCTGCAGCTTTTCCTCAACCACAGCTAAGAAGTTCAATTTATTCACATTTAGGAATCAGAGATGTAATAACTCCTGAGCACCAGCGAGAGGCGAGGACATTTCCCCCTCTGAAATTTCCTCCTGGAGTTTCATTTCGGGGAAACACCTTCTAGTCATCAATCCTATCTAAGCATCTCTCAGAACGCCTGTGGAATTGATGAGATGAGGCTGGCTTTGTGTTGAATAAGCAGACAAATTGCATTCATTTTCCCCCCCGGTTGTTATGACATTGGTGTTCCTCCTGGGAGTTTGAGTTTCACATCTGGCTTGTATTCATTATATGGTTCACCTTGAAAACGTTGCCATATAAGGACTTTTGGGTTTCATCACTGAAAAAGCACACTGAGCATATCTCTACCACAGGGTTACGTTTTTTGCTACAGGCTTTAAACATGCCCTTGATTTCTTTGGACCAGAGTATTAGAAATTTTGTTTGAGACCTGCAGTGTTTCGTTCAAACTGGAAGGAGAGGAGGAGGAGGAGGAGGAGGAGGAGGAGGAGGAGGAGATTCTTAGTCACAAAGGATTAAAAACAAGTCTGTCTCTTAGCCTGTTTTATTGTCCACGTTAACAAAATATTATCCCAGTAAATGATTTTAATAGATTATAAAAAAGATTTGCAAAAATCTATTTGTTTTCTTTTTTTCCTTCCTAGTTTTGATTCCACATTTTAAATAGCCCTTCAATTGGAATGTTCCCTTAGTAAAAGCATGTGTAATGTGTAAATTAAGTCATAGCTACCATACAAAGGTGGGATTCAGCAGGTTCTGACTAGTTCTAGAGAACCGGTAGCAGAAGATTTGAGTAGTTCGAAGAACCAGCAAATACCACCTCTGACTGGCCTCACCCCATCTATTCTCTGCCTCCCGAGTCCCAGCTGATTGGGAGGGAATGGGGATTTTGCAGGAACCTTCCCCTGGAGTGGGGAGGGAATGGGAATTTCGTAGTATCCTTCCCCTGGAGTGGGAAGAGAATTGGGATTTTTCAGTATCCTTTCCTTGGAGTGGGGAGGGAATGGAAATTTTGCAATATCCTTCCCCTGGAGTGGGGAGAGAATGGGGATTTTGTAGTATCCTTCCCTTGGAGTGGGGAGGGAATGGGGATTTTGCAGTATCCTTCCCCTGGAGTGGGGAGAGAATGGGGATTTTGCAGTATCCTTCCCCTGGAGTGGGGAGGGAATGGGGATTTTGCAGTATCCTTCCCCTGGAGTGGGGAGGGAATGGGGATTTTGCAGTATCCTTCCCTGGAGTGGGAAGAGAATTGGGATTTTACAGTATCCTTCCCCTGGAGTGGGGAGAGAATGGAGATTTTGCAGTATCCTTCCCCTGGAGTGGGGAGGGAATGGGTATTTTGCAGTATCCTTCCCTGGAGTGGGAAGAGAATGGAGATTTTGCAGTATCCTTCCCCTGGAGTGGGGAGGGAATGGGTATTTTGCAGTATCCTTCCCCTGCCACGCCCACCAAGCCACACCCACAGAACCAGTAATAAAACAAATTTGAATCCCACCACTGGCGGCTGGGTAGAAGCATACTCAAACAGAACATCCTTTCCAGTTTAAACATTTTATTGAGTTATACAACATTGTAAAATCCAAAAGTAAATAGAAAAGCAGCGGGGAGGAAACGTGGGAAGAGAAGTGCGGAAGGATAAGAAAAAAGAAGAAAAAGAAACGTTGGCTTTCAACTCTCTCTGTTGGCAGTAAACCCAGGCATCCTTCAGATATAAGGAATTCAATTCTCAAATTTCTCAGCAAGGACTATGGTGGTTGGAGAATTCTGAAGTTGAAATCACCCTGGTGGGTTGGAAAAGATGGTCTCATCTCATCCATGTGCAGCTAACCTGTGTAGTGCTGTTCTAATCTTTTATATATTTTTAAAATAAATTTTATTATAAAGTAGTAACAGAAAAAAACCCCAGAAATATGACATTGACAAGACAAAACTACATAGATATAACTGGGAGTGACTAACCCCCTATATGTATACAGTTACCAGGTAACATCATATATCCTCTTACTACATTTCCAGTTATTCTAGTTATTTCTGTGTATCTATATCTTAAATTTATTAATTCTTTATAATTGTTACTGCTCCATATATTTATTTTATTTACTATTTACATATCTACATTAAGCCGGTCTAGCTTAGAGCTTAGGGCTCAGATGCGACATAATTTTAGCAATTAGTAATTGGATTTATAATTTTATTAATGGGAAATATTTTTAGCACAGGTTACCTAATTTAATTCATTTTAATATTATCATTGTATTTATTGTTATTTGTTGGTGTGATTTTTAATTTCCTGTACACCGCCCTGAGTCCATCTTGATGGAGATAGGAGCGGTATATCAATCGAATAATAAAATAAAAAATAAAATACATTGTATATTTTTCCCTATTGCTTATCCCGTAATCTTTTTACCTCTATCCATTCATACCATTTTTCCCAACTTTGATAAAATATTGTTTCCTCTCTGTCTTTAAGAATATATGTTATATATGCATTCAGCACACCAGACAATTTTGTTGATAATTAGATGGTCTGATGGTAGTTCTTTCCCTTTCCAAAACTGTCCGTATACTATTCGGGCTGCAGTGGTAATGTGTGTGAAAAGATACCAGTCTATCTTTCTTATGCCTCCGGGGTTGATCCCCAATAAATAAGCCTCTGGTTTTAGTTGAAAGGTGGTTCCTATAATCTCCGTAAGCCAATCTTTATCCTACTCCAATATCTTTGGGCTTGTGGACATGTCCACCATTGATGGTAGAATGTGCCTCTGGCTGACTCGCATTTCCAGCATTCTTCAGGCGTTCCAGGAAACATCTTCGCAATTCTTGCTGGTGGTATATGCCATCTGTAGAGCATCTTAAACATATTTTCTTTAAAAGACAAGGCCATCGTTAATTTTACTGTTTTATTCCATATTTCTTGCCACTTTTCAAGATCCAGTGAATACCCGAAATTTCTCCCCCAGGCTATCATCGGGTGTTTGACGATTTCGTCACCTATATTTTGTGTTAGCAAGAGGTTATATACTTTAGTAATACATTTGTCCCAAAAAGGGACAAAAAACAGGCAATTTGGGGGCCATTTTAGGCCATTTTTCAGACTGTTTTGGGGGCTGAAAAATGGCCTGAAAACAGACCCAAAACAGCCTGAAAATGGCCTAGAAAATGGCCAAAAATGGTAAAAAAACAGGCATGTGCACACCACCCAACTGGCCTTTGAGTTTCCAGCCCTTTGGCGCATGCACACACATACACATGCATGCATGCACATTCCAGTTTGGGCACTCGGTGCCAAAAAGGTTCGCCATCACTGTTCTGTATCATTCCAGCCAAATGGCTGCCCAGTCCCTTCATAAAAGCATCTAGGATTGCAGCACCCACAACTTCAAAAGTGAAGGCGTCCCACTGATTAATTGTTCTTAGTGTCAGGAAATTTCTCCTTCCTTCTAGGTTGCTTCTCTCCTTGAGTAGTTTCCATCCGTGGCTTCTTGTCCTGCCCCCGGGTGCTTTGGAGAATAAGTTGACCGTCTCTTCTCAGTGACAGCCATTCAGATATTGGAACAGTGTTATCATGACACCTCCAGTCCTTTTCTTGGTTAGACCAGACATGCCAGATCATTCATTGTAGGGTTTAGCTTTCATTCTTCTTATTCTTTCAGCTTAGGGAGAATCCCATGGTTCTCCCTACGCCATTGACTTTTGATTCTTGTCAGTGTCTGTCTCTCTTTGTCTGTCTGTCTCTCTGTGTCAAAGCTGATCTCCCCTGCTATTTTTCCCTCATCTATAGTCAGTGGTGGGATTCAGCCAGTTGGCACCTATTTGGGAGAATCAGTTGTTAACTTTCTAAGCAGTTCAGAGAACCGGTTGTTGGAAGAAATCTCCTTTTGTTTTTTCCCCACTTTCCAGGGCTAATCCTGTAAGGAAGGCAGGAAGGAAACATTATGGTGTTGTTTCTAGCCTCATCTTTATTGCCCTGCTTACAGAAACTGCCTCTCCAGTTAACCCTTGTTACATTGTCACAGCTAAGGCCCATCGACGTGAGTGACGTTGAGTTGGCCACGCCCACCCAGTCACGTGACCACTGAGCCACACCTACCCAGGTGGTCATTAGGGCAGAGAACCGTTAAATAATTGTTAAATTATTTGAATCACACCACTGTCTATATCCTTCCTTCCTTCCTTCCTTCCTTCCTTCCTTCCTTCCTTCCTTCCTTCCTTCCTTTCAGCTCAGTATTCCTCAGACCTGTCCTATACTCTGCATAATACAATAATAATACAATAATACAATAGCAGAGTTGGAACACTGCTATCATGTCTCCCCTAGTCCTTTTTCTCATTAAATTAGACATACCCAGTTCCTGCAACCATCCTTCATATGTTTTATCTCCAGTCCCTTAAACATCTTTGTTGCTCTTCTCTACACTTTCTAGAGTCTCCACATCTTTTCTACTCCGTGGTGACCAAAACTGGATGCAAATATTCCAAGTGTGGCCTTACCAAGGTATTATAAAGTGGTATTAACACTTTACATGATCTTGATTCTATCCCTCTGTTGATGCAGCCTAGAACTGGGCTGGCTTTTTTGGCAGCTGCTGCTCACGGCTGGCTCTTATTTAAATGGTTGTCCACTAGGACTCCAAGATCCCTTTCACAGTTACTACTATTGAGCAAGGTACCACCTATACTGTACCTGTGCATTTCGTTTTTCTTGCCTAAATGAAGAACCTTACTTTTTTCACAATTGAATTTCATTTTATTAGACAGTGCCCAATGTTCAAGTTTGTCAAGATCCTTCTGTATCTTAAGCCTATCTTCTGGAGTGTTGGCTATTCCTGCCAGCTTGGTGCCTTCTGCAAATTCGATGAGCTCCCCATTTATTCCCTCATCCAAATCATAATGTTGCTTGTCCAGACAGGATGGGTATGTGCACACATGGCGTACAAATCTACGTGCAATTTCTATTTGAAATGAAAAGAAAATAGATTTCTGGAATGATTTGGAAGTGCCAAGGCAAACAGAGATGGAAGCAGGAGAGGAAGGGAGGTTTCTTCCATTTGGGCTTTGAAAAAGGAATAGCTGGACAGCAGGAAGCGGTGATGAAATTAAACATTGTGTGAAGTGGTTTCCAGTGTAAGCAAACAATGCATTTCTATTCATTCAGCCTGGAGTTAGTCCTCGGCTTACAACGACAGTTGGAACCAGAATTGCCACTGCTTAGCAAAGTGGCTGCCGAGTGAGTCGTGAATGTTATGACCGTTTTTGCCACAGTTGTTAAGCAAATCACTGCAGTGGCCGTTATGCGATTTCTGCTTCCCCCATTGAATTTGTTTTTCAGAAGATGTTGGGAAGGTTGCAAATGGGGAACACATAACCCTGGGATGCTGCAACAGTTGGTTGCCAAGCAACCAAATCTTAATCCCGTGACCATGAGGATACAACACCAGTTGTAAGTGTGAGGACCGGGCATAATTCACTTTTTTCAATGCTGTCCCAACTTTGAATGTTCGCTAAAGGAAGCGGTGTTGTCTGAGAACCACCTGTACTTTGGTTCATACCACTGCTGCAGCCGAAGCCTTGATTTTGTTACATGTGTAAGTCCTGACTGTTATGTGGTGAGCATCTAATTTCTCTGTCTATACATTTTTAAGACTTGTGGACTTCAATTCCCAGAGTTCTATGCTGGCTGGGGAATTAGGATATACAATAACAGAGTAGGAAGGGACTTTGAAGGTCTTCTATTCCGACCCTCTGCTTAGGCAGGAAACCCTACACCAGGGGTCTCCAACCTTTGCAACTTTAAGTCTGAAGGACTTCAGCTCCCAGACTTCTCCAGCCAGCTTTGCTTTGCTGGCTGGAGAAGTCTGGGAGCTGAAGTCCTTCAGACTTAAAGTTGCAAAGGTTGGAGACCCCTGCCCTACACCACTTCAAAGAAATGGATATCCAACTTCTTCTTAAAGACTTCCAGTGTCTTTAAGAAAAGCCACTGCGTGTGGCTTTTCTTCATTTGTGTCTTTATTCTTGGGATAGCTTCTTTATCAAACATTAAACATGTGGAATCTAGTTTCTGGAGGCAAGTTGTTCCACTGATTAATTGTTCTAACTGTCAGGAAATTTCTCCTTAGTTCTAACTTGCTTCTCTTCTTGATTAGTTTCCACCCGTTGCTTCTTGTCCTGCCCTCAGGTGCTTTGGAGAATAGTTTGACTCCCTCTTCTTTGTGGCAACCCCTGAGATATTAGAACACTGCTATCATGTCTCCCCTAGTCCTTCTTTTCATTAAACGAGACATACCCAGTTCCTGCAATTCTGGGAGGTGAAGTCCACAAGTCTTAAAGATGCCAAAGTTGGACACCCTTGCAATACATCTTATTATACATGCTATACATCTTATTTTCTTTCTCTTTTCCCCCCATCCATGTCAGATAATAAGTCTGTTTTTTAGTCTTTTTGTCCAGCAACTGATTCCTTTTGGAGCTACACCATCTTTGCAATTATAGTAGGATTGAAGCAATTTCACATACCTCACGGAGTAAGCTAAATTGTCGGGTAGGGTGAGTTTTCTGCAGACGAATGTTGATGCTTTAGATTCAAGAGTAAAGAAGAAATGCAAAGTAGGTTCCACATGTTTAATGTTTGATAAAGAAGCTAACCCAAGAATAAAAACACAAATGAAGAAAAGCCACCTGCAGTGATGCTGTGATGAGCGGAGCTAATTAATGCCATTCATTCCTCAGAGACTGCAACATTTATTATGGTTTAAGGGGTTAAACTAAGGCTAGATGGCAGATGGGATTTGAAATAGATGGGGAAAAATTATGCAGGGCAAAGAGAATTGATGAAAATGAATGCATTAATAATGCCAACAAGGAAATGTATTAAACCATAGGAATATTCAAATATCCAAAGGAGATTCTTGTATTTGATGAAAAGTTTAAAAAAAAAACTTCATGGGAATGGAATCATAGGCTGTTAATTTAACAATACATGCCAAAAATGGACCATATGCACTGCAAACTAATATGTAGTGAGAATACAGGTAGTCCTTAACTTACAACAGTTTGTTTAGTGACTGCTCGAAGTTACAACCGCACTGAAAAGAGCGACATGACTATTTTTCACACCTATGACCATTGCAACATCCCCGTGGTCACATGATCAAAATTTGGATACTTAGCAACTGGTTCATATTTATAACATTGCAGTGTTCCAGGATTGTGTGATCATTGTCAGCCCTGGAGCAGAGGTGGGTTCCTACCGGTTCGGACCGGTTTGGCCGAGTAGGTATTAACTTGGCCGGCCATGCCCCTGAACCGGTTCTCTCGGCAGCGCCATAGGCTCGCCATCTTGTTTTTTGTAGTACAGTGCTACCTCGGTTCACGAACGCCTCTGTTCACGACCAACTCGGTTCACGAACAGAAAAGTTCCTCAAAATGTGCTCCGGTTCACGAACTCTGCTTCGGTTCACAAACAGGAACTTCAGCCATTTTTAATGTATTCCTGGCTGTCACATGGTTGTGACTTCCTGTAGGAAGATCATAGAGAGAAGAAGATACAGAAAAAAGCACCAGCACGCACACTGTGAGTACTTTCAGTGACTTTTTTTTATTTTTGTTATGCTTTTAGCATATGGAAAACTGTGCCTCGGTTCACGAACAATTCGGTTCGCGACCAGAGTCAGTTCACGAATTAAGTTCGTGAACCGAGGTACCACTGTACTGTGTAGTACATTTTTTTTAGTACTGTGCATGCACGGAGCGAGCCGGCAGTAACAGCAGCTGGATGCCCTCCCTGCCTTGGAGACCTTCTTTTCTTTTGGATCTTCAGGGCTGCCACCCTAAGTGCTGTGGGAAACTGGGAGGAGGGTTTGCATAGAGTTGGTAGAGGTATTTAGCCATAACAACATTCTTTTCTCTGGGAGTCAAGGACATTTCAACCAGCACCTCGAGTGGCATGCCTGGGAGGCATCTCCAGTTGGGATGGTGGATTGATTGGACCGTGTGATGGACATGTGGGGTTGGGATGGTGGATTGATTGGACCGTGTGATGGACATGTGGGTGCAGGGGAAGGGACTTTGACTTTCCTTTGGGTGGGGAAAACCCGGGAGCTTTCAGATTCAGGTTTTCCCAGATGTGCCAATATGACATCTCTAATAAAGTGGAACTTTGAGGAACTTCCTGCTTTGGAGCCTTCTTTCATTGGGGGTTATAATCCCTGACAATCACCTTTTGTGACCTTCTGACAAGGAAAGTCAATGGGGAATGTTAGGATATTTATCCTTATGCTGGGTTGACAATATATATAAGCCAGTATTCTTAAAGAGTATATGTAGCTTTAAGAACAATGTTGAATTCTGATTGGCTGTGCTTCTCAGCTCTACCATATAAGGAAGCTCAGAAACACAGTCCATCCCCTTTTCGATTCCCTTTGATTCCTGTTCTTACTGTTTGCCTCTGAGTAGCTGAATATTGGAGACTGAAGAAAAGAAGTATTTGTTTTGCATCACTGTAAGATAACTCTGTGTTTTGGTGAAGGACTGTTATTGTTTTGAGAAGTTAGTATCACTGGTCGGAAGAAGTATTTTACTTGCTAAGACTATTTATTTTCTTACTATCACTGTCTTAGTGTTTGTGTGTGGTTAAAGCAACGTATCTCTTTACTGTCCGGTGTATTACACCAGGGGTCCCCAAACTTTTTGGCATCAAGGACCGGTTTCATTTTAAAGAAAATTCCACGGACCGGTGGGCATGGCTCGGACGGCGTAGAGGGGAAGCTGGAGGGAGGGGGCATGCGCGCATGGGGGGGGGGTGAGTCGGCTCACTCACCCTTCTCGGCCCCCAACAGCGAGAGCAGCCGCACCTGCGCTCTCCTGCCCCCGGCGCATGCTCTGCCGAGGGGGCTGCTCCCTCCTCCCTCCTCCTCTCCGGCCCTTTCTAAGAGTTGTGCATGGTTCGGCCGGCATAGAGGTGGAGCGGGGGGGGAGGGGGAACAGGTGGAGCATGCGTGCGCGGGGGGTGAGTTTTATTTATTTATTTATTTTATTTATTTAATTTAATTTGTAAAACCGCTCCCTCTCCCCACAGGGACTCGGAGCGGTGCACAGGGAAAATAAAACAATAAATATACAGCATTACATAAAAACAAATTAAATCAATTCCTGTGCTAAAATCTCAATTATAACTAAAATATCCAATAATAAATAAAACCCTATAGCAGAGAGACTATCCAAGGCCGGCCAGGCGGAAAAGATGTGTCTTTAGTTTCAGGCGGAAGGAGCGGAGGTCCGTAGTTGTTCTAATGTCGGGGGGAAGGTCGTTCCAGAGGGCTGGGCCCGCCACAGAGAGCGCCCTTCCCCTGGGCGTTGCCCGCTGACAAAGTCTAGTGGACGGCACCCGGAGAAGCCCCTCTCTGTGGGAGCGAATCGGCCGTGAGGATGTATGAGGCAGGATCCGATCCTGCAGATAGCTAGGTCCCGAGCCATGGAGCGCTTTAAAGATGATGACTAACACCTTGAAGCGCACCCGGAAGACGACAGGTAGCCAGTGCAGCTCGCGCAAGAGCGGTGTTACGTGGGTAGACCTAGTGGTTCCCATAATTGCTCGCGCGGCTGCATTCTGAACTAACTGAAGCCTCCGGGTGCACCTCAAGGGGAGCCCCATGTAGAGAGAGTTACAATAGTCCAATCGGGATGTCACGAGTGCATGAGTGACTGTGCGAAGGGCGTCCCGATCCAATAGGGGGCGCAATTGGCGAACCAGGCGAACCTGGTTCGCCAATTGTGCCGCTCACTGTGGCCTGGTTCCCATCAAGCCACGGACCGGCACCGGTCCGCGGCCCGGGGGTTAGGGACCCCTGTATTACACTATTCCGCATTTACTTTCAAATGGGGTGTTTGTTACCCCTAACACTGGTTAAGGGAACAGAGTTGTAACACTGGTTCTGAACCCAGAGTTGCTAACAGGGAAGCCAGATTTACCTTACAACCATGTTATTAACCACTGCAGAGATTAAGACCAGTGGCGAGAAAGGTAGCAAAATTGGGCAAGCATCCATCTCGCATAGCAACATAAATTTTGGGCTCACTTGTGGTCATGAGTGGAGGGCTACCTACATAATCTGTGGCAACTGACAATTCAAAGTCTGATATGATCCTTGAAAACTGAGTTTATACGGGAATTTATATTTTGCAAACTTAGCTTTATTTTTTATTTGTTTGTATGTATCCTGTTTCCCTGAAAATAAGACCTCCCCAGATAATAAGCCCAATCGGGCTTTTGAGTGCATGCATTGAAATAAGCCCTCCCCTGAAAATAAGCCCTCCCCAAAAACATTGCAACCCAGCAGCAGCCATGAGGTAACCACGCTCTGCACCTCAAAAATAATAAGACCTCCCCAAAAATAAGGCCAAGCGCTTATTTCTGGGGTCAAAAGAAAATAAGACCCTGTCTTATTTTTGGGGAAACAGGGTATGTGTTTATCAAATTTTAAGGCCTCCAACCTGCCGAAGATGATTCTAGGTGGCTTACAGACATTGAATAAAATATACTACAACATTATAACAGTAAATAGGGATCTTAGATTTAAATATCTATTTTACATTTTTTCCCCCTTGGGGTTGTGGTATTTATCTTAGTAAAAAGAAAACATCGTTTTTTTGTTCTGTGTGTCACTGAGATTTCTTGCCAAGTGGGAAAAAAGGCATAATTTAGATGTAGGCTAGGAAAAAGATTTGCTAGCAGATATTTTCTTCGAAGCTTTGATAAAAGCTTTGAAGCTTTTATCTTTCCTCTTCTTTTTCTTACAGAAAAGCTTCAATGTATTTTCCCAGTATAACTCTGAAATGCTAGCACAGTTGGAAAATAGCATTTGGTCATTGTTTAGACAGCTGCCAAGATTATTTCCCTCTCCTTATGCATTTAGTTTGATCATCTATCAAGGGGTACAAACATCAAGGTTTTTAACTAGGAATGAGGAACATGCCAGTGGTATATTTCATCAGGAACGTTGTTTTTGTCTCCAAACAAGTAGAAGAGTGTTAAAGAGACAGAACCAGACTTAAAAAGCATCCAGGGATGAGCTAAAACTTTTGAGGAATGGGGAAAATTGAGATAGTAGCAGGTGGTGTGTTTGGTTGGGGACCCCTGATATAAGCTCTACTATCAAGGGTTCAGCTAGTAATGCAGTATTGTAACCAGCCAGTTGATGTGGCTCAATAGGCAGAAAAGTAAAGAGCACAATTTACATCGGCCTTCTGCGTTCCCAGCAGTTACAACACACCAACAAAGAGTCTTCGAAAATCCTTTAACTGTGCAGGTTCTACTAAATCTCCACAGTTAATAATTGTGGACCCATTTATCTTTCGTAAAAGAGTTAAAAATCCAATTTTAAAATTGCTTCGCTGGGTGGTTGTCATTATATCGTGCCCTGAAAATCAATTAACTGGAGTGAAATCAATTAATTTAAAAACCGCTGAGAGCAGCACTTTAGAGATTGGGAAAATCCAGGGAGACTCTGGAAATGCCCTATAATTTGCTTGTCTACCTGTAAGGTGCTGCGTTCCTATTTTATTGTTGTTAAAATGGGGGCACTCGACGGGGGGAAGAGACTAAGCGGTATAATCACGACTCCAGGAGAAATCATGAACTCAAGGCTCGACAGCGCCTGCATTGATTTTCTTCTACCTTTCTCTGAAATGTGATTGTTAACCCAATAAATTATGATCATAAGAATATAAAGACATAAGAATAGCCTTGCTGGAACAGGCCACAGCCCAGTCAGTTTCTCCAACCGGCTGCTCCTTGGATACATTGACACCCAACTACTTTCCTTGCCACTCATCATAAGAACATAAGAACATAAGAATAGCCTTGATGGAAGAGGCCACAGCCCATCCAGTCCAGCATTCTGTCTCACACAGTGGCTCCCCATTTGCTTCAGGGTCTTCCCAAGCAGATGTCTTCACCTGCTTATGATTCCCTGCAAATGGCATTGAGAGATATCCTGCCTATCTCTCCAACCCGGAGGGTGTCCTTAGGCATCCATCATGATAGCCATGGATATCCTTGTTCTCCATGAACTCGTCTCATCCTTTCTTAAAGGTGTCGAGGCTGACAGCTGTCACCACTTCTTCTGGCAGGGAGTTCCATAGACCAGTGATCCTCTGGGTGAAAAAGGACTTCCTCTTATTTGTTAGAGGTCTAGCTATCAAAAGTTTCATGGAGTGCCCCCTAGTTCTAGATCGATCACTTCTTGATTCTCCTTCTTAGGTGGAAGCCATTTCCACTTATTTCTGTATCACAATGTAAGCAGAAGGAACAATAGAGCCAGATAGGTAGACATTTCCAGGCTTCTCTGCACCTGGACAATTTTTAATTTACCTTCCTGGCCAAAAGCCCACCTGAGTGAAGCCATCCCAGAGATTCCTCCCTGCAGATTTTGGCTGACGTCAAAATGATTTCTCTTTACTCCTCAGTCTTTCTGGCCGGAGAGTCTTGGAGAGGAGAAGTAAACACATCTGGAAAACAGACTGGGAATTTGGGCTTAATTCAGACAGATGGGTATTTCCTAAGAGGAAGTCAGACCATTTTCATTTGCATTGTCTTCCGGGTTTCTGGCGTGCATATGTGTGTGATGATCAACTGTCCTTTGTGCATGGGGCAGTGCCAAAAACCGGTGGGTGCATGCATGCCAGCCAACTGATTGTCCAGTGTGCATGTGCGCCAGAACCTGGCGGTCAGCTTTTCTGGAGCGTGATACTTTGGCGCACACAGAAGTGCTGAAAACCTGCCTGTGCATACACGCTGATTGTCGGTTGTGTATGTGTGGTAGAACCCGGAAGTCTGGCTTTTCTGGTGCGAGTTTCCGTATGACCTTTTTGGTATTCGGTGTCAAAAAGGTTCGCCATCACTGACTTAGATGGTGGAGCATTCAAAAATCCCAGGGGTCTGAACTAGACCAGGAAAATGAAAAGATCTCAGAAAAACAGCATGGAAAGCTATGTTGCTGCCAAGCAAATTGTGTTCCTGTGGCCTTCTGGAGCTGCGCTTACTGTGCTTTGATCTTCTAACCTCAAGAACCAGCATCATCACTCGAGCCAGATTAGGTAATAAATGATGAAAAAGATCTTGGAATGAATCTGCGGTAAATTATAATTTTCTCTATGCTTCAGAGTGGAGTTTATTAGGTAATGGCCTGATAATGCACAAAACAATGATGGTGAACCTTTTGCGCTCAGTGTGTGAAAAATTTGGAAAATGTCTAACTTGAATTGCTGGTATGTCACACACGCACATCAGTGGTGGGATTCAAAAAATTTTAACTATCATTTCTGTAGGCGTGGTTTGGAGGGCATGACTGGGGAAGGATACTGCAAAATCCCCATTCCCTCCTCACTCCAGGGGAAGGATACAAATCATGACATCCACTTCTGGGGATGAGCAACATCTCTGCTGCATCCCCTTATACCAGTAGTGGGATTCAATTTTTTTGTACTACTGGTTCTGTGGTCGTGGCATGGCTTAGTGGGCATGGTAGGGGAAGGATACTGCAAAATCTCCATTCCCTCCCCACTCCAGGGGAAGGATACTGCAAAATCTCCATTCCCTCCCCACTCCAGGGGAAGGATACTGCAAAATCTCCATTCCCTCCCCACTCCAGGGGAAGGATACTGTAAAATCCCCATTCTCTCTCCAACTCCAGGGGAAGGATACTGCAGAATCCCCATTCCCTTCCCACTCCAGGGGAAGGATACTGTAGAATCCCCATTCCCTCCCCACTCCAGGGGAAGGATACTGTAAAATCCCCATTCACTCCCCACTCCAGGGGAAGGATACTGCAAAATCCCCATTCCCTCCCACTCCAGGGGAAGGATACTGTAGAATCCCCATTCCCTCCCACTCCAGGGGAAGGATACTGCAAAATCCCCATTCCCTCCCACTCCAGGGGAAGGAAACTGTAAAATCTCCATTCCCACCGCCCTGAGTCCCGGAAGGGAGAAGGGCGGTATAGAAATTTAATAAATTAAATTAAATTAACTCCAAGGGAAGGATGCTGCAAAATCCCCATTCCCTCCACACTCCAGGGAAAGGATACTGCAAAATCCCCATTCTCTCCCCACTCCAGGGGAAGGTTACTACAAAATCCCCATTTCCTCCCGATCAGCTGGGACTCAGGAGACAGAGAATAGATGGGGGCAGGGCCAGCCAGAGGTGTATTTACCGGTTCTCCGAACTACTCAAAATTTCCACTACCAGTTCTCCAGAACTGGTCAGAACCTACTCAATACCACCTCTGAAGCATATCCCTGAACAAAAGAGAAACAATTCTTTACACATTCATTTATTTTTTTAGAAAACTACAAATGGAAGCAGCTCTGGGTAGCACAAGGCCTCCATTTATGAAGTGGCTTCAGAGAATGCTCTTCTGTGGTCTCTACTGCCCCTGAAAACTTTGTGAAAGCATGTCACATTCATGCACATTTTTTGGAGGCTTCAGAGACTTGAGAACATGCCCTCATGCATGACTTCTGGAGGATCTTGAGACTGCATTCACCCCATTCTCCTTGGCCTCCATGGTCTCCCAAAATCATGTAAGAATGGAGTATGCTTTCAATAATGGATGCTAGGTGTTGGTGAACACTGGCATGTCACCAAAACATTTGTGGTGTGTCACCTTTGATATGCATGTCATAGGCATAAAGCATTTAAATTTTAATTACTCAGCTTAACTTCCTATTGGTAGCTGACTATTTAGCAGCATATTTGGTAAAAGGTGAAAGATTGATACAAATTGAAGAAAATTCAGAGAATATAGAATGGGAATCATGTGAGACTCATTTAGCTCCTTGGACAAATGTCACAGCTAAATGAATTACATTTGTTTGTGAATATTTCCTACTTGTGAGGCTGAATTTTTACTTACCTTAATCCAATTTCATTTTACAAATCATGACATCCACTTCTGGGGATGAGCAACATCTCTGCTGTATCCCCTTATACCAGTAGTGGGATTCAATTTTTTTGTACTACTGGTTCTGTGGTCGTGGCATGGCTTAGTGGGCATGGTAGGGGAAGGATACTACAAAATCTCCATTCCCTCCTCATTCCAGGGGAAGGATACTGTAAAATCCCCATTCTCTCTCCACTCCAGGGGAAGGATACTGCAAAATCCCCATTCCCTCCCCACTCCAGGGGAAGGATACTGTAAAATCCCCATTCTCTCTCCACTCCAGAGGAAGGATACTGCAAAATCCCCATTCCCTCCCCACTCCAGGGGAAGGATACTGCAAAATCCCCATTCCCTCCCCACTCCAGGGGAAGGATACTGCAAAATCCCCATTCCCTCCCCACTCCAGGGGAAGGATACTGCAAAATCCCCATTCCTTCCTCACTCCAGGGGAAGGATACTGCAAGATCCCCATTCCCTCCCCACTCCAGGGGAAGGATACTGCAAAATCCCCATTTCCTCCCTATCAGTTGGGACTCGGGAGGCAGAGAATAGATGGGGCAGGGCCAGCCAGAGTTGGTATTTACCGGCTCTCCGAACTACTCAAAATGTCCGCTACTGGTTCCCCAGAATTGGTCAGAACCTGCTGAATACTATCTCTGCCTTATACTCTTGGAACTCCAGTTACAAAAACAAGCTGCCTCCCACCCAACAGCTTTGCCCACGTCTTTCTGAAAGCACCACCCACAGAACAGAAAAAGACACATTCTTTCAGTCTACCACATCTTTCTTCACCTAAGTATTGAAACCAAATTTTATTTTGGAAGATGACATTACACACACGTTGCCAATGTACATTGAGATGGGGGGAGGGAGGGAAACAATGCATAACAAATATTGAGAGCAAAGCTATCGCGTATACAAATTCTTCTTGCTGCGTGTTACAGACCTCATCTGGCCGGGATTGGGTGGAGAGGACAACGGGTGATTAAAAACAGTTCACAATATTTCACCATTGGAAAACCAAGAGCTCGAAAACATCAGCCCTCCAAACAGGGCCTTCCCAGTGGAGAGAAGAAGAGACTCAAAAAAGGGAAGTCTTCTGGGGTACGTCCATCCAGTTTGCTTTCTTTTCACTCAAAAGTCACTGATTCGCAAGTTCTTGGGTTCTTAGTCTCTGCAGACTCTTTTCTGGAGTCAACCCAGGAACTATGCTTCCTTCAATTGTAAGCGATCACACTTCTTCGATTGTGGTCATCGTCAGAAGAGGGAGCCGTTAGGACAGAATGCAACACTTCTCCATTGGAACCTGGTACCATCAACTGCCCTCTCTACCCCATTTCAAATATTCAGAGGAGGGGGGGGGGGAAGGAAGTTCTTGACATTATATACATTTTCTCCTTTAAAAAAGTACAAAAAACCCTGAATGGCATTGGGCATAATGCTCCAGAAACACGTTTGTGAGGTCTGTTGCCATGAACAGACAAAAAAAAAAAATCAAGGCAAGTTATTCTTAGGAGCAAGACATTGAATTGTACAATACAACTGTAATGAAACACCTTCCCACAATCAGTGCTTATTCAGGTTTTGTCCTCTTGCTATATTCCAAGTATATACCAATAACTGGGGGGAAAACCCCACAAGAATGCAAAACACAGAAGGACAGAGAGAAGCCAAGAGTGGGCAAAAGAAACGATTTAAGGCATGAGATGTCAATACCATGCATTTACTCTCAAACTCTTCTTCGCTAGCCATCTAAAATGTCTAAAAACTACCACAACTATTTTGACGTTCTGTCAGCTAAGTATGCCTATTTCTACCTTTAGCCATGGAATCGAAGCTTTAAAAAAAATAATCCCCCCCTCCCCACCCCAAGATCTCGATAAAAATGCTTTCTGTACAAGTTGAATGGCCGAAGAAATGGTGGACGGGTTGCTAACTGGCTTGCCATGAATGTAGAATGCAGAATGGGCCCGGAGCATGTACCTGGAGAAGTGAGTGGGTTCATTGGTTTAAAGCTGCAATATTTTACAAGGCAATAACAGCTGAGAATAGTTTGGGATGGAAACTCTAATTATTGTTCCTCGTGTAGAAAATGTCAACATCCCCAAGCAGGACATCCTCAATAGAAGGGAAATTACCTGATTGACACCAAAGAGACTTTAAAAGACAGACTTTAAAAGAATCCCCTTTTGCTTAGGTCTTTGTCAGACTGGAGGCAGGTTAAGGACATACAGGAGTTCATGAAAAGCAATCTCATAGTCAAAGGAACGAGGAGGAAATAACACACAGTCAACGGCACCATGTAATGTCCCTGAGCCCAGCTAATTAAGGAGAAAAATAATAATCATATTGCTATGCTTGCTCAAAGAGTTTTCTGGAAGGTTCTTCCTCCATGTGCCTAGAATTATGGAGCAGTGTTATGGATGGGAACAAGTTGGGACAGGAAGAACCTTTGTAATCTGAATGGCACAGCAGATCATGGGGTCATCAGAAGCCTTCTAAAAATGCTGTTCCATCTCTTCTGTTACGGTTTGCACAGGTGGGCCAAAAGTCCAGAAAGTGCTACAACCAGACAAACGTAGACACCATCTTGACTTGCTTTGAATTCTGCTTCCTATGGACACCCCAATAATGGAGATGTCATGGGAGAACACACTAAGACTGGGATGGCGAACCTATGGCACCTGCGCCAGAGGTGGCGCAACTATCCCTGTCTCTGGGCATGCACGGCGTCAACAGCTATTCTTCTGGTTTCCGGTCTTCGTGGGTGCCGGAGTACCGGAAAACGGCTGGAAAATGGCCTGAAAAGCACCCCAAGAACAGGTATGCACGCGCCAGCCAGCTGGTCTTTGGGTTTTCGGTGCTCCAGCCCATGGGAAGACCAGCTGGCTGGCACGCATTCCAGAAAACTGAAGACCAGCTGGCCGGTGCATGCACATGCACCAGCTAGCTGATCTTCGGGTTTTGGGCACTCCGGGGTGCGTGCGCAAGCACACCCACACCCACGCACACATTCTGGTTTGGGCACTCAGTGCCGAAAAGAGCCCATCCCTAAGAGCTCGTTATTGTGAGCAGGAAGCGGTACAGAGGAGAGCAAGCTGGCTCAACAAGGTTGAGATGTGGGCTGCTGTCGCAACTATCTGAAGCATTGGCCATGATCAACTTCCTGGCCCCGCCATTTTGCAGTTCGATTGCCACATGGCCAACCCATGTTGATGTCCTTCAATGTCAAGTTTTCCAGGGCACCAAAAATGCTGCCGCCTACTTTACAATCATTTGTCTCTCTATAGCAATACCATAAGGAGCTATTTTGGTTGGAGAAGGGGTTGTTGGAAGCTTGGGGAACTTCTCAAAAGGGGCACCTGCCACGGGAGGCTGGGTTTCGAAAAAGTAAAGATGATTGTCACAATTTTATGATGGAAATTACAGCCTGCAACACATGTACAAAGGTCTACGACCATGATGGCAAACCTAGGGCACACGTGCCAGAGGTGGCATGCAGAACTCTATGTTTGGGCATGCGTGCTGTTGCCAGCTGGGCTTTGCAGGCACTGGAGCACCAGAAAATGGCCTGAAAATGGCCCAAATATCGCCCGCCAAAACAGACAATTTTCTGGGCCATTTTTTGGCCCCCAAACACCTCAAAAAATGACCCTCCAAATGGCCAAACTACAGTCATGTGCACATCAGCCAGCTGGTCTTTGGGTTTCTGGCAGATGCACATACAATCGTGTTCCTGTTTGGGCACTCGGTGCCAGAAAGGTTTGCCATCAGAAGCCTAGGACTTCGGTCATATGATTGAGACCGCCAACTTGATCTTTTTTAACCTTCTGCAGATGCTCCTGATATGTGTCAACCTTGTTTCATGATGCAGCTTCAACTTGAATTTCACCCAGTGCTGATCGCCAGAAGGGGGAATTGTTGCAAAGATGTAAAACATTTTGAAATTTACTGAAAGAGATTATTTTTGCTGGATGTGGGTGAAAAAACAAGTGTCCAGCTTTTTATAAAATCCTTCAACTGTGCTGATAGAGGGTTATGAAAATATAAGATGGGTTTGTTAGAGAAAGATTTAAAAAAAAACCACCCTTAATTTAATTAATGCATCCTCTTTACAATGACTCATTCTTTAAATATGTCATTCAAAACAAAATCAAAACTAAAGTATCAACCCTGTAAAATTCAACAGTTCATACAAAGGACCTGTTTTTAAAGATTCTGTACAGAAAGTTTAAAGTATGCCAGCTAAACTTTAAACCTTACCTTGCTTCTTCTTCCTCTTTTACTTTTTTAAAAGTCTCGTTTTATTTTTTCCACTTCATTCCCACTCAACACAGAAAGATTATAGAAGAAAATACATTATGACGTCCTGGTTATATTATATTGCAGCTTTCTTTCACAAATGAAGCAAATCATACATAATCAGATCAGGAAACTCAAGATATTAACTTACTGTTGGGTTTTAGTTCCCAACAGTGTTCAGGCCACAGTTTATTTTGCAAAAAGAGCAGTAAAGGAAAAGATGCATCTACCAAAAAAAAGAGAGAGGAATGAAGGTTCATGCAGATGCCATTCAGAGAGTTTTATAATTCAGTGTGTTTTTGCTCTGTCGCTTGCTAAGGATTCAGAACGTTGGCTGGTGGCATTCACACACCTGCTGTCTCTACACACTGCTACTTTTTATAAGGTAATAGGCCAGAGGTTGCTCACCTTTTCCTAAAGGTGTGCCAAAACTGTGTGCGCGCACCCTATTGAGCATGCATGCGTGCCCACCCACCTGCGCATGTGCAAGCAATCCCACCTGCATGACAGAACATTCTCACCCTCTCTAGGATCCGGAGGCTTCCTGTAAGCCTGGGGAGGGCAAAAAAGAGGCCCAATGGGCCTACCGGAAGTTCATTCTCGAACTTCTGGTTGGGCCGTCGGGCCTATTTTTCACCCTCTCTAGGCTCCAGAGACTTTCCAGAAGCCTGGGGAGGGTGAAAACAGCCTCCCCCAGCCCTCTGGAAGGCCAAAAACAGCTGGCAGGCACACACATGCATGCCAGAGCTGAGGGCTGCCAAGGGCTGCTCTACTGGCAAATATGGCTCCGTGTGGCACCTGTGGCACACGTGCCATAGGTTCGCCATCAAATTATGGAGAAAGAGAAGAGCCAAGTTCAGACCCGGATTTAGGACAGAGATGGCAATGGTCAGGATTTGGAGGAAGGAAGTGCAGTTCTCAGTGGCTGTCAACAGCATGGACCATGCATCCTTCTGGACAAGCGGCAGAGACTGGATGTTGAAGACACGGTTGAGGTCCTTCCTCAACGGACAGTTCCAGAAGGAAGAGATCAGTTTAGTGTCTCCTCCCCTGTGGGGGTCTATAAGGTTGAGTTATCTCTTCCCATTATGAACACTTATAGAAGCTGTTAGGGAGGTCATTTGGCAGTTTGAGGCCTGGAATCGTCAAGAGGCTGATGATACTCAACAGTACATTGTGACCTTGAGCTGTATTGAACAGGCTGTTGAAGTTGAACCCCTGATGGCTAGGGGTTGTGAAGGTCTGGATCTAAGAGATCAGCCTTAATTAGAATAGAATAGAATAGAATAGAATAGAATAAACAGAGTTGGAAGGGACCTTGGAGGTCTTCTAATCCAACCTCCTGCCTAGGCAGGAAAACCTACACCACTTCAGACAAATGGTTATCCAACATCTTCTTAAAAACTTCCAGTGTTGGAGCGTTCCCAACTTCTGGAGGCAAATTGTTTGACTGAGTAATTGTTCTAACTGTCAGGAAATTTCTCCTCGGTTCTAAGTTGCTTCTCTCCTTGATTAGTTTCCGCCCATTGTTTCTTGTCCTGCCCTCAGGTGCCTTGGTGAATAGCTTGACTCCCTCTTCTTTGTGGCAGCCCTTCAGATATCAGAACACTGCTATCATATCTCCCCTAGTCTTTCTTTTCATTAAACTAACCAGTTCCTGCACCCGTTCTTCATATGTTTCAGCCTCCAGTCCCCTAATCATCTTTGTGCCTCTTCTCTGCACTCTTTCTAGAGTCTCCACATCTTGAACTCTAGCAAGGCAGACCATGTTGCCTCTAGGATCTCTTGTCTTAACTCTGGGAAAGTTGCACAGCTCCTGAGGGGCCAGATCCACAATTTGAAGACCTTTCGACTTCTCTTTCTGGATTAGCAAAGGAAGGCTCTGGTCAGGGAGGACTTTGATCAGTTTCAGCTGGTGCACCAATTGCAGCCTCACTTCAGATCTCACCATGTGCCCTCATCACTATCCATAGCACTAGACTGCTGCAATGGATTCTACATGGGGCTGCCTGGAAAGACTACTTAGAAGCTTCCATTGGGGCATACGGGGCTACACCTTCAAGTGTTCACTGCCTTCCTATCAAACTCTGGGTCCTATTTAAATGCTGGTATTCACCTATAAAAGCCTTTTATAGCTTGGCACATTGATGATGCTGGGGGAAATACTGGCTGGCCCCAGTTTTGGGAAGTTTGAGGGCAGAGAATGTGGACGTTTTGTTTTTTAATTAGAAATTATTTTGTCTCCAACATTATCAGCCTTCTGGGGGGAAAAAAAAGCAAAGACAGAATTTTTCCAGAGGTTTCGTGGGATCTGACACCTTATATGATTTTTAGGGATTTCTTTTAAGGTATTTTTAATGACTTAATGGCTAAAGCACTGAGCTTTTCGATCAGAAAGGTCGGTAGTTCTTATGACTTATTATATAGGAACAATCTTTTTTCTATTGGAAAATATACAAGTTAGTAGCCAAAAAGAAAAAAAAATGGAACTCTTGTGGTCTATGCTTCCATCGAAGAGATAACATCCCAAAAGAAACTTGAAGTTTTTTTTCTAGAGGCGGACAGCTTTGATTCTTTTTAGCATATTTTAAGGGCTTACATGACGTTATTCTAGAGCCGAAGCTGTTTTTCAATCCATCCAAACTTGGCATCTTTAAGATGCGGGAACTTCAAGTTGAAGTCCAAACATCTCCCAGAAGGTTTTCCCAACATTTACCACAGATCAGTGGTGGGATTCAATTTTTTTTACTACTGGTTCTGTGGGCATGGTGTGGCTTTGTGGGTGTGGCAGGGGAAGGATACTGTAAAATCTCCATTCCCTCTCCACTCCTGGGGGAAGGTTACTCAAAATCCCCATTCCCTCCCCACCCCACTAACCTGCTTTCCAGCTCCATTCTCCAGTTGAGAGCAACAAAAGAAGATAAGCTGGGAGGCAACAGGGGCATGGGCAGCCTATTTGCCGGTTCTCTGAACTACTCAAGATTTCCTCTACCGGTTCTCCAGAACCTGTAGAACTGGCTGAATACCATCTCTGCCACAGATCTGCCCTTTCAAGCCATCCATAATCTGTCCTCAAGACAGTTGCCTCCCCTTTGCTTTCCAAAACTAGGAGAACTTCCCAGTGGTCTCTACAGCATGTCCTTCATAATTCATGAGCTTCTAAGATTAAAAGGAATGGATCTTCTTCATGACCGACAAAGACATTTTTACCTGTACATTGACAATAGGCGGCTGTCTGTGTAAAACAAAAAGCATGGGACTGTAAGTCAGGGCTCATCCCGCCCCCATAAAACAGGTCCTCTGCAGTGAGAAGACTTACATTTATGGTGCTGGATGGCAATAGGGACCTGAAAGACATTAACAGTGTCATGGATAGTTAAATCAAGAGGGAATGGATAAGAGCAAAGTTGTAGACACCAGTGAAGGGATAAAGGACTATAGGGGGCCCAGGTGTGCAATTTGGCTATTGCTGTCTTCTAAATCTTCCTTCTACACCCTGATCCTGCATCAAGAGTTTTTAAAAAAAGAAACCAACCAGTTTCCTAGAGCTAGAGCAGAGATGTATTGGAGAATTACTATCCCAGTCAGGAGGAGGGATCAAGCAGGGAATTAGTCTGGAATTGTTGCATATCCATAAGAGGGAAAGGTCCAACCCCACCCCTTCGACGCCTTTGAATATTATCTGGTTTTTCCAGGTGAAAAGCTTCTAGCCTGGGAAGATTCCTGCGGAATAGGCACGGAACAATGAAGTAGCTAGTTTGAATTCTACTTGTGTGGATTTGGTGGAGTGCGCATGACAGGATGGTGTGCAGCTTCAAGGTCACAAGTTGCAGCATCACCTTTCTGTGGTCCTTGAGTTCCTTCTGTGAATACAGGAAGCTGCTATTTTGAAAGGGGAAGCAATAACCGCTGCCGTAGAAATCCTACCATAGGTATATAAGAGCCAAACAAAAATTAAATAATTGCCCTCTCGGCCTCCCCCCCAAAAAACATCAACCTTGCTCACATGTGTGATATGGTGGCCCTTCTACTGTGTGGCCTTCAGCCCTTCCCTCCATAAATGCCACTCCTGGCCACCCAACCTTTGAACTTGTGTATTGAAAACTGCTGTTATCGTCCTTCATTGCTTCTGTCTATCATAATACAATCAGTTTGTATAACATACCATATTTTTCAGAGTATAAGATGCACCTTCCCCCCCTACAAGAGCGTGGAAATGTTGGTGCATCTTATACACCGAATACAGCTATTTTTGGCCTCCTGTTGCCTCGCCCCTGCGTCCCATTTTTGTGAAAAATGGGTGAGAAATGGACCATTTCTCGCAAAAATGTAGGCGTTTTCCCCCTTCCTCCGGTACCCAGAAGCACTCTGCAGGCTTCAGCAGACCCGAGGGATGGGGAAAATGGCCCCATTTTTCCAAAAAACAGGCAAAAAACAGGGCATTCTTGCCTTCCCCCAGCCCTGCTGAAGCCTGCAGAATGCTCCTGGGGGCCGGGGAGGACAAAAACCTTTTTTTTTCTTACTTACCTCTTCAAAATCTTGGTGCGACTTATACACCGGTGCGCCTTATAGTCTGAAAAATACGATAGGTGGCATCTGTTTGCACTAATGAATGAGCTGTAAGAGAAAAGCACTGTAGCCTCTAGTGTTATTGTTGATTGTTGTTGTTTTTATGAGTTTGGAGCTGAACACACCTAGCATGGTACATATAGCTATTTGGCATGCATTTCAATTTATTTATTTTGTACAAAGAATCATGCAACATCCACTACATAGGCAGTTTTTACATCTGACATCGTCACTGATTTCTACCTACAGTTCAAGAACATTTACCTGAAAGATTCTTCTAAAACCTGGGAGTCTTGTTCTTTTACCCTGTTTCACTTTTGCAAGTTTTGAATGGCTCCCCCACCCGCCCCTCCCCCGTTCCTTTTCTAGAAAGAAGAACCTTCCCTTTCCATTGACTAGGCCTCTGGTTTTCTGAATGCGGAAGGTGAATGCTTACTAAAGCTGAATCTCACCGTTTCTGGATTCAGAAGTAACGCACAGCATGGCACAGCTCAAACAACAACATTCCCGTTAGATCAGTCTTTCGGACATGCCATTATTAAGTGCAATAAAAATGAAAAGCCCCCAAATTGGAATTTTTGCAAAGACGTTCAGCTCTAGCATGTTAAACCATGATCAAGAATCACGACTGGAATGGACCAAAATTCTATCCAGTTTCCAGCTGTCAAAATGTCCAGGTTGCATATCTAAAGGAACGTCTTCAATTCTCCTTGGGAATTTCAGAGAATTGGAAGTCTGAAGTAGATCAGCTGGGCTAAACGGATCTAGTTTATCATTCTATCTATGAGCTTCTCAAGAGTTTACAAGCTGAAGATGTATATGTACGGTGGCTTCTCCCTTAATATGTGTTCCCAGCATTTTATACAAAGGACAATGCTACTTCAGAGTTTCCATTGGCAGATAGAAACAGTCGACGTTTGTCCTCTCTGTGCAATCAAGAAAGAGTAATGTTAACATTCAAAAGACTCTACAGTACTACTACCAAGGATAGGCTTAATGCTAGGGCATTGCCCTTGAAGAGCAATCAAAATAGATCAACCATCTACAGATGTATTTTGCATGGGTATGTGTTTGTGTATGTGTGTAAGAGAGAGGGAGAGGGAGGGAGAAGGTCTGTTCTCCATGGCTCAGTTTTGATGGAGATCATTGCTTCTTGTCTATTAAAACCGGGAGAGAATTGGGTTGAAGGCATCAAGATTTTTAGACTCTTGACCAAAAAGGACAGTGCTGTCAAGAAGCATCATCACCTTTAGCAGAAAAGGATCGCTCAGTTTCAGTTTCCAAAATTATCGCTCCTCCGATCACACCCAACTGGCAAAGTGAGAACAGCCCTTCAAGCGGGGGGAGTAGAGAGAGAGCAGAAGATCAAAACCGGAGCAAAGTGAATGCGTGGCAAAGAAAGCGTATCTCCAAGTTGGCACGTGTTCCTGTTAAGCAATTCACAATGGAGGTCACCTTTGTGACCATGATTCAGAATCTCAGGAGGGACAGAGTCACCATTGCCAGATCTGGGAGGGAGAGATCAGTTCCTGATTCGGGTGTTGACCACAGTCAACGCTCAAGAGTGTGCGCATTGATTGGTTGTGGTGGTTCAGGGCTGCTTGGCTGTCTGTAGAAAGAAGATCTTTCAGGCAGGCCATCCTTGAACTCAACAAATCCCACCCCTTCCGAAGCTATGAAGTACTTTCCCACCAAATATGTCTTTTACGGCATTAACAAAATGACTCAGCTGCCAGCCCAACCCCCCTTCCCGTGAGGTAGAGAAGTATTCCTGTCCCTATTTTGACAGATAAGGTAAATTGAGGCACCAAGAAATTAAGAGACCTGCTCCAATTTATACACTAGATCTGCTAGGGGGGGGGTTGTGTGTCAAACAAACCATGGGAAATTCTCCTGTAGATCTTTTTCTGTGCTTTGTCCTCAAGGTCAGCTTTCCCCATGGCGATCTGACTGTGATCCTACAAGGAAAATGGTTCTCCTGAACCAACGTTTAGTGGATGCATCGGACCAAACGACAACAATTGGGGAACAGGGAATTCTAGACACTGCTTTGGCTAGCAATGGGGTTCAGTCTCACTTATCTTTGCGGTGCAGGATTGGGGTTGACTTACAAGCCACTCCATCCTCTTGACACCATCTCTGCAACGATAACATCCCAACGCTCAGCTCACCCACATCCTCACCTTAACTCAAAACTTGCTAGTGGTGCAACGGTCTTAACCACTGAGTGAAGAGAAAAGTCATCTTAAGAAATGGGGATTTTGTTTCCCCACCACCACCACTAGATGAGAAAAGAAATGAGCTAAGTCGCCACGTTGAAAGCATTTAAAATCACGCCTGTTCAGCTCACCTTTCCGTTTCATGCAAGTGGCCCAAAGCAGCTTTTCCAACCCAAACGAAAGAACCAACTTTTTATCATACACATTCTAAATTCAGAAAGGGGGGGTTTGCCACCACCCCCCACACCACCCCCCACACAAAAGCAGAGCACCTCACATGGAAAGATCCGAGAATTAAAAACATAAAAATAAAAAATAAATCAAAGCACTTATCTTGATGAGTCGGGAACAAGGCGGCACACACTATCCAGCACCGTTTTTTTTTTTTTTTTAAAAAAGGCATAGGGAAAATGGTCAGCCCTGTATCAAACATTGCATTTACAATTACGGGAAACGAAAGGGGGAAACGCTCGCTTATGCTTTGCATTCTGTTCGGAGGGGCTGTTTTCGTAGAAAAGAGGACTCAAAAGTAGTCTCCTGGCCTTCATTGGGATTCTCAAACATGCCGAAAATGGCAAGATAAACCCCAGCATGTTGCACAGGGGTAGGTGGGGTGGGGGCTGGAGGCAAAAAAACAACCACAAATCCACATGGTGCCCCTCCATTGAAACCCAACTTGCTCCGAGGCACCTGGTGCCTGCGACACGCAGAAAAGCCAAGTTGGGCCTCCAGTCCAATGATATGGGGAGAGCAGACATCTTGACTTTTTTTTTTAATTCTTCCGGGGAGGGGCCTAATGTTACAAACCCCTTCAAAATACTCACTGGATGATAGCAGCCCCACCTCCCCAACACACCCTGGTTCGTCATGATGTCAGCCCCTGGTTTTATTTGTATTTTATTTTTTCCTATTTCAGACGCCAAATTTGGCCGCAACTTCTAAAAGAACATTTTTCTATACTTTTCTTTTTCTATTTTTTAAGCAAAATCAAGTCACCAGTTTTTACTTTTCTTAAAAAAGAAAGAAAAAGAATGAAAGAGAAAGAAAGAAAGAAAGAAAGAAAGAAAGAAAGAAAGAAAGAAAGAAGCCTAAAGAATTGCTTCTCTACAACCTAGCTAAAGTCATTTTTCCATTATAAAATTGTACTGATTTCATATTAACAACAGCAATCGCAGTAGTTGTAGGAACAGAGAAAGTATTAGAAACCTGAAAACAAAACCTTCACAGTGTTTCCAATGTTGGCTGTTTTGCAAGGCATTAAGAATCTTCCAGAGATCAAGAGATACCACACAGCACTTCCAGTAACTTCATATCAACCAAATCATGTTTTTTTATTGCCACTTCTTTAAAAAAAACCAACCCCCAACTGCAGTGAGAATATCCTGCCCTTAAAGGTCCTGCAAAACTACCATAAATAGCTTTTTGCTCATTTATTTGTGGGGCATGCTGTGATATATTGACCTTATTACCATCATGGATTTAGCCCTTCGTGGCTGTGAGCATAAATCAAGTAGAGTTAGTAGGAAAGTATTAAATTTAACACAGTAGGAGTGAGGGGAACAAAGCTACTTTGGTAAAGTTGCTGGTAAGTAGGAATATCTGGGGGGGAAAACCATCCTGGTGGAAAAAGTTGAAGTTTAGGGCCAACGTTGCCAAGATATTCCATGCTGATGGAATATCTTGACATGGAATCTTTTGAAAAGACCTCTCCTTGTTTTCCCCCTACACTGACAGCCAACCCTGGTGTCCTTGCGCCCAGGACAAAGAGAGAGATATAGTAAGTCATAAGATCACGATTGTTCTACTTCACCTCCGGCTCCAAAACCCACCAGGAATAACCGTTTTAACTCAGAGGGCGAAGTTCTGCAAGTAGTTGGTATCCCTTTACCTCTGCTCCGTTGCTAGTGTTGGTTCTATAACACAGAGGAGAACTCATAGGAGGGAAAGCAAGAAAGCAAAGCAAAAAGAAAGCATAACCATAAGTTTTGGGTCCTTGGATTGATTGTGAGCACCAGTGACCTCCGTTGGACAGAAGTACTGCTCTGCGTTTAAGACAGAGCGTGTACTACAGAGATGGGGGAACTGGGTTTCCTTTACATGGAGTCTCCAAGAGAATCAGAGTCATCCAAGGATAGAGGCAGGTACAGGTCCTGTAAGAAGAAAGGGACAAGCGTTAAATCCCACAATTAGCCCGGATGGCATCAAGAGGAAGGAAACAATAGGAGAAGGCGGAGCTACGTCGCGCCGACACAACCGGAGGTCTCTATGCTGCAAAGACCCCGGTTGAACTTTTGTCGCCCCCTCGGTTCCATAGGAACCTAAACTGTCCTGGAGGGACGGCGATTAGGAAGCAAGCCTCGCTGGTCACAGGGGTATCGCAAAACCCCTGTTTGACAGAGATGCACAGAATTTATGAATACCCGGTTAGCATGTCTTTTAAAGCAGGGGTCCCCAAACTTTTTTGCACCAGGGACCGGTTTCATTTTAAAGAAAATTCCGCGGACCGGCCGGCGTAGAGGGGGAGCGGGGGGGGGGGAGAAACAGGCGGCGCATGCGCACACGGGGGGGGGGGTGTTGAGTCGGCTCACTTGGACCTCTAGGGCCCCCAACGGCGTTAGCGGCCACACCTGCGCTCTCCCACCCCCAGTGCACGCTCTGCCCAGGGGGCTGCCCCATCCTCCCTCCTCCTCCTCGCCGGCCCTGCGGCCCGGTTCCTATCAAGCCACGGACTGGCACCGGTCCGCGGACCGGGGGTTGGGGACCCCTGTTTTAAAGGACACAATTTAGAGTGGACTTTTCCTTTTTAAATCTATCTTTTTACCCCCTTTGTTTGTTTTATAAATAGAATGCCATTACATAGTCATACTTTATATATAAAAGGCTGTTAAAATAATTAGTAAGATCATAGTTGAGATACAAGAATTGTAACAATTGATATGAAAAATAAGTGATAACTACTGAAGAAACTTATAGAAACTTGTGATTAATTGATACATTCTCAAAAATTTGTAACCTGTAATGGAAGATGGCTTTTTGATGTTTTTTTTGGGTGAAGTTTGTATTATCTGTGTTTAAAATATTATTAATAACAAGAGGAAGGAAACAACATCAAATGGAAACTTCCTTGGCACGGATGAAAAGCTGGCATGGGACAGAATAACAGAGTTGGAAGGGACCTTGGAGATCATCTAGTCTAGCTCTAGCAGGAATGTCTATACCATCTCAGACAAATGGCCATCCAGTTCCTTCCGGAAAACCTCCAGTGATGGGGCAACCCACACCATTAGCACATCTCTCCTTCATTCTAGGGTGCTTCTCAACATTTCTGAAGGTATCAATCCAGAAACGGTGTGCTGATGCAATCCCCTTCGCCTTATCAAAACTAGACTATTTCTGAAAAAAGTGGGGAAAATGATGTTAATAAATAAATAAGCAAAGAACTGGCACAGTTGGGAAAGACAACATGGCTTCCAAGCTGCTAAACGATCTGGAGCCCTATTTTGAGGTAGAAGCATTCTTCTACCCTCCCAGAGATCACCTCAACACAGTGTCATAGAAGGTAGAATAAACAGGGTTGGAGGGGACTTGGAGGTCTTCTAGTCCAACCTCCTCCTCCAGCAGGAGATCCTATATTAGCGGCCCCCAACCTTGTGGGCACCAGGAACTGGTTCCATGGAGGAAGGCTTTTCCATAGGCTGGAGGGGGCATAGTTTTGCATGCTGCCTGCACCCCCTGGATGGCGCTTTCACTCGTTTGCATGGACTACCATATTTTTCAGACTATAAGATGCACCGGAGTATAAGACACACCAAGATTTTGAAGAGGTACGTTTTTTGGCCTGCCGGCCCCAAGTCGCACTCTGCAGGCCTCCCAAACCCTCTGCACACGTTTGAGAGAATTTGGGAGGCCTGCAAAGTGCTCATGGCGGCTGGGGAGGGCAAAAATGTGATTTGGGGGGGGGGGGTTGGGAGGCAGAAAACAGGCCTATTTTTTGCAAAAACGGGGTGTGCCAAGGGTTTGGGAGACCTGTAGAGTGCACCTGGGGGCTCAGGAGAGCAAAAATGAGCAAAAAACAGCCAGGTTTTTTTTTGCAAAAGTGAGCCCATTGTTTGCAAAAAAGGGGATGTGCAGAGAGTTTGGAAGGCCTGTAGAATGCTCCTGGGGACTTGGGAGGGCAAAAAAGCCCCCTTTTTGTGAAAAACGGGCCCTTTTTCACTTGTTTCTGCCCTCCCCAGCCCCCAGGAGCATTCTACAGGCCTCCCAAACTGTCTGCGCATCCATTTTTGTGAAAAATGGGATGCGTGGGGCGGGGTTTTGGGAGGCCAAAATGCTCTATTGAGTGTATAAGGCACACCCAGATTTTTACCCTCTTTCGGGGGGGAAATGGTGCGTCTTATACTCTGAAAAATATGGTAGTTGCTGGCAAGCTGCACTTATCCAGAACAATGTAGAACCCCATCCTATATCATTCCAGACAAATGCCTGTTCAATTTCCTCTTCAAAACCTCTAGTAATAGAGCACTATTAAGTTTTTTGGGAAAAGGCGTTCTACTGATTAATTGTTCTCACAGTCAGAAAATTTCTCCTTAGTTTCAGATTGCATCTCCCTCTGATGAGCTTCTAGTAGTGGTGAAATGTAAAAATTTTTGCCACTGGTTCTCTGGGCGTGGCTTGGGCGTGGCTTGGTGGCGGTGGAGTCATGTGACTGGGTGGGCGTGGCCACCTTTAAAAAAACGTTAAGGCATTTTTTATTACCTATTTGCCCAAACCGGTAGTAAAAAATGCTTTAAGAAGTGAAAACCTGAAGTTTTTTTTAATTAGGAATAATGTCTGCGAAATACAAAAAAGAAATCCAGTATTTAATAATGCATATAATTACGGCGGCAAGGATTGCCTTTGCCCAGAAATGGAAAAACAAATTAACTCCAAGCGAAGATGAAATAATAAGAAAGGTTATGGATTGTGCTGAAATGGACAAATGAACTAAAGAAATCCAGGGAAAAGAAGCATCAGAATTCTACCAGATATGGGATAAATGGTATAGGTCAGGGGTCTGCAAAGTCGGCTCTTTTAAGACTAGTGGACTTCAACTCCCAGAGTTCCCCAGCCAGCATAGCTGGCTGGGGAATTCTGGGAGTTGAAGTCCGCCAGTCTTAAAAGAGCTGACTTTGCAGACCCCTGGTATAGGTGGATGGAGGAAAGAAACAAGAACCAATGAAGGAATACAGCAAAACTTAAAAACAGGAGTTATGAGTAAAATAAGAGGGTTAAGAATGGTGAAATCCAAATGAAATATAATAGAAGGGGAAATAATATAAGGTGAACAGCATCAATTGACAATTGCTATTAGAAAGAACAGGAAGCTCCTGTTCATTATTATATTGTGCAAATGTGGTATACGTCTGTTTTGCGATTGTATATTTTACATGTTTGTAAATAAAAAAATATTTTAAAAAAAGAAGTGAAAAAAAAAGGTTTAGCTGTGCCGTGCCATAGTGGGAACCTTTTTTTCTCCCCCACTTTTTAAAGCATTTTTTTTTACTACCGGTTCGGGCAAATAGGTAGTTAAAAATACCTTAAAAAGTGGGGGGGAAAGGTTCCCACGCTCGCACAGCACAGCTGATTGTCATGGAACCTTTTTTTTAAAAACTTTTTAAAGCATTTTTTTTCCTTGCCTGTTCAGGCAAATAGGCAGGAAAAAAAGGCTTTAAAAAGTGAAAAGAAAAAAAAAGCTTCCATTGATCGTGCTGCTCACAGCTGACCTGCAAGATTCTGAACAGTGGTGGGTTTCAAATTTTTTAGAACCTACTCTGTAGGTGTGGCCTATTTTGTGGGCGTGGCTTGGCAGTCATGTGACAGGGTGGGAGTGGCCACCTTTTAAAATCTGGTGAAACTCATTTAACAACACTCTTGCTTAGCAACCAAAATTTTGGACTCAATTGTGATGATAAATTCTTTCTTTCTTTCTTTCTTTCTTTCTTTCTTTCTTTCTTTCTTTCTTTCTTTCTTTCTTTCTTCTTTCCTTCCTTCCTTTCTTCCTTCCCTTTCCTTCCCTTCCCGTTGGGTCACTGACAGCGGCGGGCCAGATTTACTTCCAGGTACGCCGGTGGAACCCCCTCTCACCGGTTCTCTAAATTTCACCAACCGGTTCTCGTGAGTAGGTGCGAGCCTGCAGAAACCCACCACTGATCCTGAAGCTTTTTATTACTACTGGTTCGCATAACCAACGACAATCGTCCCTACCGATTCATGCAAACCATTGAGAACCATTAGCATTTCACCCCCGGCTTCTACCCATTGCTTCTTGCTCTGCCTTCAGATGCTTTGGAGAGTCTTCTCTGTGGCAGCCCCTCAAGTATTGGAAAACTGCCATCTCCTCACCCCTGATCCTTCTCTTCATTAGACTAGACATGCCTAGTTCCCTCCATCCTTGATCATACGGTTTAGCCTCCAGACCTTTTTATCATCTTCGTTGCTTTTCTCTGCATTTTTTCTAGGATCCCAAAATCGTTTTGGGATCCTGGGGACCAGAATTGGATGCAGCATTCCAAGTGTGGTCTCAAGGCGGTTAACCTTCAAGTACCGTATTTTTTGGAGTATAAGACGCACCAAGGTTTTGAAGCGGCAAATTAAAAAAAAAAAAAGGTTTTGCATTCTGCAAACTTCCCCCAAATGGCCCTTTTTTGCAGAAATGGGCCCGTTTCCCCCCCCAAAAAAATCCATGAATAGGCTTTAGGGGGCTTGCAGAGTGCTGCTGGGGGGTGCCCCCTCAAATGAGCAAAAAATGCTTAATTTTTTGCAAAAACAGGCTCAATTTTTGTCAAAAAAATTGCATGCATAGCCTTTATGAGGCTTATAAGGCACCACCACTGACCTCCGCCTCTTCCGCCAATGTCTAAAGACATATTTGTTCCAACAAGCCGGCCTAGCCTAACCTCCCATGGGGACTTTTAGGAAGTTTTTAAAT
Source organism: Rhabdophis nuchalis (assembly GCA_039707465.1). NCBI lineage: Eukaryota > Metazoa > Chordata > Lepidosauria > Squamata > Natricidae > Rhabdophis > Rhabdophis nuchalis. Next base: position 8,453,008 of record CM077657.1, on the reverse strand, counting down.
TGGGTTTTTTAAATTTGGTTTTAGCACAGGAGAGGAGTGTTTAATATTTATTTTAAATTATATATTTATCTTTTGTATTTTTACATGTTTTTTAAATTTCCTGTGCGCCGCCCTGGGTCCTCCATGGAGAAGGGCGGGATATAAATTTGAATAAAATAAAATAAAATAAATAAAATATAGAGTACTCCTGCTGGGCTGGGGAGGGGGGGGGAAATTGAGCAACAAAAGGGCCGTTTGTCACTCATTTCTGCCCTCCCCAGCCTCCAGGAACTCTCTGGAAGTCTCCTAAAGGCTATGCATGGCCATTTTGATGAAGGGGCGGGGTTTTGCTGTATTCAGTGTATAAGACGCACCCAGATTTTCAGCCTCTTTTTTGAGGCCAAAAGCGGCATCTTAGACTCCAAAAATGCGGTAACTCTCAACACTGTGTAATCTTCTGGAAGGAGGTTTAGTAAGGTATAAGAAACGTAATACCTTGTGCTTCCGGAGGCTTCCGGGACTAGTAGGTGTAGAGATTGGGGATTGCTTTGATTTCGGTGTGGAAAGCTGGCTGCTTGATGTTCCATTTGCTGTCAGGGAACAAAAGAAAAATCACTCATCAATGAAGATCAACATTAAAATAAAAAACCCTCAATTACATTCTAGTTTGTGAAATCTACAGCTGGGAAACAATGAATTGGACGGTCTCACTTTTCTAGCTTCATAATTAGGGCTTTGCTTCTTTTATTTAGTGTGGAGACAGACGAGCAAAGAAGTATTATAGGGCAATTCTGCATATGGTTTCTCTGCTATGCAGGATTATACTACTACTCTGAATCTGCCGATTAGCCAGAAGAACAGTAGGAAAAGATAGAGGTGGAAGGCCAGGTTAATAATTTCAAATACAGTCCTTGGTTAATGCCACTTTTGAGCCCAGAATTTCTGTTGCTAAGCAAGACAGCTGTTAAGGATGTTTGGCCCCATTTTATGACCTTTCTTGCCACAGTTGTTAAGCGAATTTCTGCATCTGGTAAATGAATCACTTGGTTGTTAAGCAAATCTGGCCTCCCCATCGACTCTGCTTGTTAGCAGGTTGCAAAAAAAAAAAAAAAAATCATATGAGCCCGTTGCCAACTGTTTGAATTTTGATCACGTGACCATGGGGAGGCAACGGTTGTAACTGTGAAAAATGGTCATAAGTCCCTTTTTTTTAGTGCCATTGCAATTTTGAATGGTCACTAAACAAATGCTTGTAAGTCGAGGACAGCCTGTAATAACGTGTAAAGAGGAAGACAGATAACTGGAATTACAGGGGAGAAAATCATATATATTTTTTCTTTTTAACACAGCCCTAGGGTCATACTAAACTAAAATGATTAATGGTTAGGGTTGATTGACTTAATAACTAATATGTGAAAATGTCTTCAAAATGTCTCGCTTCGGGCGCTATGTACGCACTCAGAGGCGGGCGCCTCTGAGCGCCGGCTCGGGCGGGGAGGGCCTTGGAGGGGGGGCACGGGTGCTCTGGCGCGTCACGCGCCTGCAGAGGGCGTCGGGGCACGCTCCCACCCACCCTCGCGGGGCACTCTTTAAAGGCAGCGGCGGCGGCTCTCAGCGCGTGAGGGATGGCCTTCGGCCCAATGGTCAGGCGCACGGCTGCTGGGTCTGGCAGTGGTGCAGGAGGTGTCGGGCGAGCAGCGCAATGGCTCCGAGTGCGGAAGGCAAGAGTGATACACTGGGACGCGGGGCTCGCAAGGGCCTGGCCCGCTCACCTGAGTGCCCTTCCCTGCACCGGGCAGCCCCTTGCGGGCCACGCGGGCCACTCTTGCCTTCCGTGCTCGGAGCCATCGCGCTGCTCGGCCGGCACCTCCTGCGCCGCCGACAGACCCAGCAGCCACGCGCCAGACCCAGCAGCCGCCTCGAAGGCCGTCCCTCACGCTCTGAGAGCCGCCAGATCGGTCCGCGCCATTGCCTTTAAAGTGGCTCTAGCGGCGGCTGTTGGGGGCGCGCCCCTGCCCCGACGCCCTCTGTGCAGGCGGGTGCGCAAGCTCCCCCCCATCGACGGTGTCCCGCTTTGGGATTTTGAAAATCCAGTCACTTTAAGCATGACTCAATGCCAAAGGCGCACAGAACACTGTTACCTTCCGACCAAAGGTGGTCCCTATTTTTCTACTTGCATTTCTTAATTGCTTTTTCTACTTGCATTTCTTAATTGCTAGGTTGGCAGAAGCTGGGACAAGTAACAGGAGCTCACTCCATTATGCGGTGCTCGGGATTTGAACCGCTGAACTGCCAATCTTTCTGATCGACAAGCTCAGTGTCTTAGTCACTGAGCCGCTGCGTCCCTCATCTTTTGTTATATTTTTTGTTATTAAGAGGTCTTATAAAAGAAGGCTATGAACCATCTCCAGCCAATTCCAGGATTCCATTTTGCTTTCTTAAATCTGATTAAAGCATGAAATGGAGGGAAGAACAGACGGAAGACTTTGCCTGCTTTTTTTCTTGACAGAAATCCACGCGGTATAAATCTAGCAGGGCTTAATTGCTTCATGAACTCCATTAGAGAAGCGCATAAATTTAAATGCCAGGCCTCACATATTGTGCCTGCTGTTGTTGTTCTCCATGGAAACCGGCCATCGCTCTGCAGTTTAGAGAAAAGAAACTCAGTCTAAGCTAGAACTGCAGACTGTAATAATAATTTATATGAGAACGGCACAGCCCATCAAATGTAGCCAGGAATCCTGCATAAGCTTCTCTGTATAATAAAGATTTATCTTTTCAAAAATCTTTGGGATTATTGTGGTTCATGGTGAGGCTTGACAGTTGTATTTGATGGACTAGGTTCCAGTAGGGCCAATAACTAAACTTTAACTGAATGAGAAAAATAACAGCCTGGTGCTTTCTTGACGTGAGAAAAGTTGCAAGATTTGCTGACGAATTTTGTTCCAAGATCATTAATGAAAGGGGCATTTTGCAAAAGGATAATCCATTGGAGTCTGGGGACGGCTCTGACAATGGCTCTTCGTCAGAGGCAGAGAGGGGGGGCCAGGGCCATCTGGGAGTTATGTGCTGCCTCCGGAGCCTCCAGAGTTGGACAGCAATGAGGCAGAGGAACAGGGGGAGCCTATTCCCAGTGCACACATGCGCAGGGCTGCCAGAAGGCAAGAACAGTTAAGACAAAAAAGACGACTTGGGAGTAAGGCTTGGAGATGATTGGCCCCTCCCATAAGACATAAAGGAGGAGCAAAGGCACGTGAGCCTTTGCAGGAAGCCACTTTGTTCATTGTGGTCGGTTTAAATTCTGAAGCTCCGTTTTGTCTCTGTGCTCCATGTGGCCTTGCAAAGCTAATTGCCAATTAGATCTTTGGCAGCATTTCAAAGGAGATAAAGGTGGGTGCTTATTAGCCTTATCCCGAAAGACTTTGGCATCCTACTGTAGCACTATTCGTGACTCATTACGGGCTCTGGATGAACATAATTGACAGCCTTTGAAATAAAAAGAGGGTTTTGGGGACTAAGCGTGTGATTTTTACGGTATCAGGAAGCCTCGATCAGAACGAAGGGATGCAGCTTAGACAATTGTGATAAAAAAGATATCTCAGCCCACAAAATGAAGAGGGATGTGAGAAGCATTTAACCCTCCCTAGTTTTCTGTAATATAACAAGCAAAGGAGGGAGAAGTGCTTTCAGGCTGCTATTGTAACCTTACAATGAATGTAATGCAAGGACTCGTGGTTCATGCTTTAGGTCTGTATTCTCTCAAAGGGCTGACATAGCCTAACAACTGCTGAAATTAGCATGTTCCTCATTCTGCATTACTACAATTCATAATAAGGTGGAGGGAAAGCAAACACAGATACTACAACCTCTCTTTGCCATTAATCTCTGCAAATGCAATATGGCGTTCTCTTGGCAGCTGACTGCAATGGCCTGTTCTTGTCTTCTGTGGTTTTCATTTTATTAACCTTTCACTGTAGCCTCTGATGCTGGAATTCCCAGTGATAAGAGAATAAGAGTTGGAAGGGATCTTGGAGGTTTTCTAGTCCAACCTCCTTGTCAAGCAGGGGACCTATTCCATTTCAGACAAGTGGCTGTCCAGTCTCTTCAGCCTCCAGAGATGGAATAGCCACAACTTCGGAAGGCGAGCCATTCCACTGGTTAATTGTCCTCTCAAATCTTAATTGTTAGGAAGTTTCTCCTTAGTTCTAGGTTGCTTCTCTGCTTGATTAGCTTCCACCCATTGCTTCTTGTCTTCTCTTTTGGTGCTTTGGAAAATGGATGGACACCTCCCCCACCCTCTCTTCTTTGTGGCAGCCCCCTCAAATATTGGAACATTTGGATGATTTCTCCTCCAAATGCTGGATTAGCTTTTTAGATCAGCCAGTTTGATGCTGCCATCTGTGGGGACGAGTCAACGCATGCTATGTGCTGTTTCCAAATGGAATAATTATGGTGTCAGGCCTGCAGCCATCTTTTCTTTTTGATCTTTGGCCTGCCACAATTTTTATTATTCTGCTATGCATTTTCTATTATGGGAAAATGGGAAGGGAGATTGTACGGAGTGAGATGATACATAGCCATAACAACATTCTTTCTAGAAAGCCAAGGTCATCCTTTGTCTTTGCAGCTGACCAGAATTGGATGGGGGGAAGCTGCCAGCATGGCAGTGGGAGATTGGACCATGGGATGGACTTATGGATGTAGGGGCATGATTTTGAACTTTCAACTGGGTGGGGAAAACTGGGAAGCTTTCAGATTCAGATTTTCCCAGATGTGCCAACATGGCTCTCTTCATATATTGGAACTTTGAGCAATACTTTGCCTTGGACTCTGATTTACTCTCGGATGCTATTTGGAAATCTGACATATGGTTTCATTAATTGCGTCCTCATTTAGCATTAATATCCCACCCCTTACACAAGGGTCTCGTTGAATTTATTACGATGGAGATTTTTGTATAGTTGCACATCTTAGAATTGTTGAGTAGAAAGGGATCACATCCTAAAGTTGCCCATCTGAAAAATACTGGTCTAATGAGTTTTCTTGCAAACTGCGAAGTTCTTAAGATGGGCAGACTTCAAATCCCACAATTCTCCAGCCAGCATGAATTAAAGTCTGCACATCTGAAAGTTGCCAAGTTTGAAAAACATTAGACTACGTGATCTTTTGATCTCTTCAAAATCTGTGATCCAATAATTGTCTCTGATTGCCATTGGTGCTACTTTATAAATGATACTGGCTGGAGAGACTGTGTCTGGCATTTTTAAATCATCATTTAACATGGACAGTTTTATTACAGTTCATATTTTTCAGGGAAGACTCAACAAGGTATGGTAATTTGGGTAAATGGTAATTTCTCTGTTTTTTTCTTGGAGAGCGTAGTCTTTTGAGCTTTCCCAGGGAATCTGGAATTTGTCACTTCGCTCAACGCAACTTGGAAAAAAGGCAGAAGTCACGTTGAATCACCAGAAGAAATTCTACGGCGAAGGAAGATGGATTAAAAAAAAAATTCACATTAGCAAAACACTAGTGCTGTTCATTGATCCAAGTTATTAAAAGGCCAATCAATTTAAGCCTCTTAACTTTTGACTTCTGTCTTCTGGTACTCTTTGCCAGAGAAGCAGCTGTGTTGTTTAACGTTACTTATTTATTTTGCAGGGGGGAAAAAACCGATAGAAACACTCTTGTGGCTACATGAAGGGTTTTGTGCACCACAATCCACTTCTCTAGAGAGAATAACCTGCATTTATTTCTTCCTTGTCAGGCGTGAAAGACCAGATCCATATGTGAAGGTTCAATTAAGCTGATTTATTGCTAAAAGCCTATGCACAAGAATCTTCTCAGCTAATGGTCAGCACCTGGTTAGAGTTAGATAAGAGTTAACAGCACTCAAGGGGAGTTAGACCAGGGGTCTCCAACCTTTGCAACTTTAAGTCTGAAGGACTTCAGCTCCTTCAAAGCTGGCTGGAGAATTCTGGGAGCTGAAGTCCTTCAGACTTAAAGTTGCAAAGGTTGGAGACCCCTGAGTTAGACTGAACTTGCTTGTGCCCAGATAGGGATTCTACATAGGAATTCTAGAGGGATGTGGTGGCTCAGTGGCTAAGGCGCTGAGCTTGTTGATCAGAAAGATCAGTAGTTCGGCGGTTCGAATCCCTAGCGCCACGTAACAGAGTGAGCTCCCGTTACTTGTCCCAGCTTCTGCCAACCTAGCAGTTAGAAAGCACATAAAAATGCAAGTAGAAAAACAGGAACCACCTTTGGTGGGAAAGGAACAGTGTTCCATGCACTTTCGGCTTTTGGTCATGCCGGCCACATGACCACGGAGACGTCTTCGGACAGCACTGGCTCTTCGGTTTTGAAATGGAGATGAGCACCACCCCCTAGAATCGGGAACGCCTAGCACACATGTGCGAGGGGAACCTTTACCTTTACATAGGGATTTTAGGCTGATCCCACTTTTCACTCTGCCCCCAGGTTCTGCTATTCCTTCTACATTCCTCCATTCTTAGCTGTCATTCATTCATTAATTGATGGTTGAAAATGAGTGTATAAGCTGCCTGGTCTTTTTCTCCATTGCAATATTTTTTTTAAATTATTAGTTTGATCAATTGTGCAAGTACAGTAATGTTAGTCAAGTAATTTGAACGGATGCTTGGATGTTATCCAAACGGAATTTGAATTCAAATCATTCTTGGTTTATAATCCAAAAGGTCAGATTTAACATTGTGAGAGCAAACGTCTACCCATTCAATTGGATTTCTCCTATACTCAAAACGACATTATAGAACCCTGCACACCAAAACAACTAGACACAAGAAGAGGTTTTCCCAAATGCCATCCCTCTGCTAAACAAATACTTCCCTCACCACTGTCAACCCATTCACTAAGGCTGCATTACTGTTATTATTAGTCTTCTCATTGTTCCTATCATGCATCTCCTCCTACTTATGACTGCAGGACTGTAACTTTGTTGCTTGTATCCTTACAATTTATATTTATATTGATTGTTTCCTGATTGCTTATTTGCACCCTATGACTATCATGAAGTGTTGTATTTTAGGATTCTTGATGAATGTATCTTGTCTTTTTATTACACTGAGAGCATCTGCACCAAAGACAAATTCCTTGTGTGTCCAATCACACTTGGCCAATAAAGAATTCTATTCTATTCTATTCTATTCTATTCTATTCTATTCTATTCTATTCCATTCCATTCCATTCCATTTCTAAAACATCAGTGCTTAAAATAGTTGAAGATTCCTTTTCCAATCAATAATGAGTGAGCAATCAGTGTAAATTCTAGATCTCTATTTGAACTACCTAGATGTTCCACCTTGCTCCAAGCTAATCCATCTTTCCTCTTTCCAGTCTTTGCAAAAAGCTATCAAAGTCACATGGTAGGAAGACACTTAATTTCTAAACTTGCTTACTTTTTAGAAAGGAAGTACCTATTTTAATTTTAAGAAATTTCTTACCCTATGACCAGACTCTCCAGGCATGGCGGCACAGCCACATTCTTAGGTCCTTCCTAAAGGCCAGATATTTGGGGTCGATCTAAATTCTGGAAGAACTATGTTCCAAATATTGGTGCCATTTTCCTGAATCTTGTCAGATTCCTTATTAGACGAGACCCATAATATATATCTCCTGCAGGATCTGATGGGACAGGTAGATGTACCCAAGGAAAGGTGGTTTTTCAAATATCCTTTATGCCTCACCGCTTTACTACTGTGCTTCCCCAAAAATAAGACAGGGTCTTATTTTCTTTTGACCCCTGAAATAAGCACTTGGCCTTATTTTCGGAGAGGTCTTATTATTTTTGAGGTGCAGGAGGTGGCCAGCGTGGTCACCTCATAGCTGCTGCTATGTTGCAATATTTTCAGGGAGAGCTTATTTTAGCGCATGCACTCAAAAGCCCGATTGGGCTTATTATCAGGGGCGGTCTTATTTTCAGGGAAATAGGGTACTGATTCTGTGGGCGTAGCTTGGTGAGCATGGTGTGGTGTGGCTTGGTGGGCGTGGCAGGGGCCGAATACTGCAAAAACCCTATTCCCTCTCCACTCCAGGGGAAGGATACGGCAAAATCCCCATTCCCTCCCAATCAGCTGGGACCCGGGAGGCAGAGAATAGATGGGGGCGAGGCCAGCCAGAGGTAGTATTTACTGGTTCTCCGGACTACTCAAAATTTCCACTACCGTTTCTCCAGAATTGGTCATAACCTGCTGAATCCCACCTCTGACACAATCCTGGTGGTGCAGACTATGTGCTCTATTCTTTCTGCTTGCCTATATTCATTGGCATGGAGGATGTTACCTAGTTCGGTAATGAAACTTCTGCAAGAAAACTACCAAGCTGAGAGATACCTCATTTCAATCCTGAACTAGAAACATTATCTTCTACACATCTCACTGTAAAGCTTCTCTAGATAACATGTGCTCCATTTCTTCCATAGGGCCCTAACCAGAGGTAGTATTCAACCAGTTCTGACAGATTCTGGAGAATCGTTAGCGGAACATTTGAGTAGTTCGGAGAACTGGGAAATTGGCCGGCCCCTCCCCCAATTTTGCAGTAATCTTCCCCCAGAAGGGGGGAGGTTTTCGCAGTAACCTTCCCCCAGAAGTGGGGAGGGAATGTGGATTTTGCAGTATCCTTCCCCTGCCATGCCCACAAAGCCACGGCCACAAAGCTACACCATGCCCAAAAAGCCATGCCCACTGAACCTCTAGTAAAAAAAAAACAATAATTCCACCCCTGCTCCTAATCATTCCTACCTCCACTCCCATCCCCCTCCTTGGTAAAAAAACAAATTGGAGGCCTACAAGGAAGATTGAAATGACTTTGCAGCTGTGTCAGTTCCACTGAGCTATTGCCAACAATTGATGTGACAACCCAGAGAGATGGACGCTTTTGTCTATTAAGGTTTTGGGTTTTTTTTTGCCAGCTCAGTGGTGAAAACAAACACTGCATTATCGTTGTTAATTTCTTGCTTCATTTGAAACTCTTCAGCTACTTGACTTTGCCTGATCACAAGAAAACATCTTTCTTTGTCTATAGGAGATTGAATAATGCTTCCTATTGTTGACAGATTGATCAGTCCACTCTTAAACTAGAAACTACAGCTGAGCCAAGCATGTTATCCTGCCCAGTTTCCTCTGAATGTATCAGAGATGGGGGGGAAAATAAGAATCAATTCCTTCCAATCAAAAGGATGGGAATGAGCAAGAGAGCCTCCCATTATTGTTTGGAGGTAGCAGTCATTCCTTCTCTAAAAGATGCTTTCTTTCTTTTTTAAAAATAAAATAACATCAGATTTTTTTAAAAAATAAGAATAATATATTTTTAAAAAAATTAAGAGATAAAAACGAACAAAACCTAATAATTAAAATAGAAGGAAAATGAATAAAGAATGAAAATGGAAGCAAAGCAGAAAGAAAAGGAGAAGAAAAAATGAGTATTAGATATGTTTGCCGTCTTGAGTTACTTGTAAAGTAATAAAGATAGGATAAAAATCTAGTAAATAAAATAAAGAATACATTAATAAAAGAACGAAAAAGAAATATAAAAATGACTTCCAACTCTCTTTTGCAATAGATACCAGAATGAATTCATATCAAGCTCTTACTCTATGTTTACAACACAACTTTCATTTTTTTCTATTACCTACTATCAGTATTTTTTCCTCATTATCAAATACAATACATCTATCATAATTTCATTTTTTTCTGTTTTACACACACACATACACACACACTCCAGAAGCAGCTTCCGATCATCATTGAAATTAATCAATGTTTTTTTTAAAATCAAAACTGTCCATTTCACATCTCACGTAGTTCCAAGAAATTCATCGAAACTGTAGAACAACTATGATGTCCTACTCAAACCGTGATCTATTATAACACAGCATCGTTGCAGGGCTATTGTGAAGAATAAAGCAAGTAGACAAGCACAAAGACATTGTGCTCCCTCCCTCCATAAGAATCCCCCTGAAATCCTCTTTTCCTTTGAGGAAAACACTGAACCCACATTTTAAATCAAATCAAATGAGAAATGCCAGGGGAAAATATTCATAATATTGGGCTCCAATTTTAAGAAAGTGTTAGTCAAAGTTTTGAAGCGCATAAGTCAGGGGTGTTAAACTCAGTTTCATTGAGATCCACATCAGGGCTGTGGTTGACCTTGGGATAGATGGGCGGGCATGGCTGACTGGGTGGGAGTAGCCAACTGGGTGGGCGTGGCCAGCTTGATGCCACTCCCCAAACTGCTGGCATGTTTCCTCTTCACATTGGGTAGACTGGGCTGAAGCCACCTGGCCTGATCTTTCCTCTTCACATTGGGTGGACTAGGATGGCCCCATGGACCACATTCGACCACATCCTGGGCCGGGTCTGGCCCACGGGCCTTGAGTTTGACACCCCTGGCATAACCACTTTGTGAACTGAAGAAGCTTCTTGGGTGAAAAGCAAAATGTTTTTAAGGAAAACCAAAGTCCAGTTGCCTTTTGAAAAATCACCTTTGTGTCAACCAGCTGTGTCTAGTGGTTAAGGCAGCAGGCTAGAACCCGGGAGAGCGTGAGTTCTAGTCCTGCCTTAGCCATGGCAGTCAACTGGGTCCCATTCTCTCAGCCCAGCCCATCTCATCTCACCGTTGCTGTGGGGAGCATAGGAGGAGGAAGTTGGACATGTTGACCGCGTTGAGTTATTTGTAAAAATAATAAAGTCAGGATGCAACTAAATAAATCTATATAAATAAAAATGTAACAAGAGTTTGTTCAAACCCGCTAATCTCTGAAAGTACTGCACCGATCGCTTCCAAATTTTCACACATCGTTCCTTTGAAATACGGCACCAATGATATATATATAGATTGTGTAGATGTCACACCTGTGTCAGGTACATGCAACAGAAATGTAAAAAAATTGTAAAAAAGGTAGGTAGATGGATAGAGAGAGAGCAGTGGGCCACAGGTATTATGTCATCCTTTATGACATAAAATACTCTGAGGGAGAAATACGGTAGGTAGATAGGTAGGTAGGTAGGTAGGTAAGTAGGAGGGAGAAATCCAGTAGGTAGGTAGGTAGGTAGGTAGGTAGGTGGATAGAGAGAGGGAGAAATACGGTAGGTAGGTAGGTAGGTAAGTAGGAGGGAGAAATCCAGTAGGTAGGTAGGTACGTAGGTAGGTGGATAGAGAGATGGAGAAATCCAGTAGGTAGGTAGGTAGGTAGGTAGGTGGATAGAGAGAGGGAGAAATACAGTAGGTAGGTAGTTTGGGGGTTATACGGTGGTTGTGCGTATGTGTTTGTGTGTGCAGGTGTAGATCTACACACAGATTGATTGGCCATTTAACCAGACTGGGCCACAGCAACGCGTGGCTGGGAACGGCTAGTAGTTTAATATATTATTTCTTCTGGAATGCAGATGGCACAACTAATGGCAATAAATTGCAGTACCAGCTACTGCTGCTGTCACTCACATCTAGCCTGCTCCCTCGTCCAGCCCTAATCCGGTGAGTTAAGAGTTTGGATGGACATCATAAGCAAGATAAGCCAGGATGGGGACAGAAGGCAGCAGCAATAAGCAAAGACCAGGTTATTTCATGGACTCTTCCATAATATTGGAATTGGTCAGTCTCCAATCAAAGAGGGATATGCGTCTCAATTAAGTTAATTTATCCCCTAGATCCGTGATGGTGAACGTATGGCACAGGTGCTACAGGAAGTACACAGAGCCATATCTGCTAGCAGCTCCAGCACGCATTTGCACACTGATCAGCTGATTATCAGCTTTCTGGAGGGGTGCAGGGAGGGTGTTTTTGTCCTCCCCAGGCTCCAGGAAAGCCCCCAGAGCCTTGGGAGGGCAAAAAAGGGGCCAAATCGTTAGGAATGTAATCCTAGTGTTCGGTTGGCAATATATATAAGCCATGATTGGAATATTGTATCTGTAACTTTAACTGCTACAGTGAGATGTGATTGGCTGCTGTTTCCTCAATCAGCCATAAGAGGAAGCCAGAATCACTGTTAGGTGCTGGTCCTTGGATCATGGCTCTGTATGTTGGTTATTGATCAGAGAGGAGAATCATGAGTTGAGCAACTGTAAGCCAACGTTTGAGTAATAGATTGTGTATATGATTCAGGACTACTTATCACTTGTTTGTGGAGAAGTGTCTCTTACTTTATTTTCCAACGCAAGTAAAAGTCTACTTGTTTTACCTTCGGTGTCTGTGGCTGATAGTGTGGATACCTAGCAACATATTCCTCGCTACATTCCACTGCACACACTTTCGGTCTCCTAATGGAGATATCCTTAACACAAATGTTTCAGAACTTCCAGTAGGCCTGTTGGGCCCATTTTTCACCCTCTCCAGACTCCAGAGGCTTTCTTTGGGCAAAGCTTCTCAAAGAAAAAATAAGCCTTCCAGATGGACTCACTTTCTCTTTTCAGCTTCCTTCCTGGAGCTGTCCCCGTCTTTGTCAGCCTGGGGCAGCCAGTTTGCCACAGAATAGAAGCGCTCCCCTTGGGTTAAACAGGGACTTTGCAGTGTCCCTGTGACCAGCAAGGCTTCATCTTCTCAGTCGCCATCCATCCGAGATGGTTTAGGTCCAAATGGACTAATCTGCGGCAAAAGTATCAACAGAGGTCTCGGGCCATCGAGACCTCACGTTGTGCTGACGGGACGCTGGCTCCTCCCTCCCCTAGTCTCCAGAGGCTTTCCTGGAGCTTGGGAAGGGCAAAAACGGCCTCCCTCAGAGGAAATAGCAAGCTCAGCTTGGAGGCGAGCAATGTGGTGTGCGTGTGTGTGTGTGTATGTGTGTGTTGGGGTGTGTGTGTTGTGATCACATGCGCGCTTTGCATTATGGGTGCCAGCACGCATGCGCGCTCGCATCTTTGGCACCCAACAACAAAAGCCCTAGATCCATGAAGAGCTCACGTTTAGTTGTTGGAAGAGAACAATCACTCACCATCCTGAAGGTTACCTGAATCAGCTGGGGATTTGCTGCGGCGCAATGGAGCTGGGCTTTTTGCAGCGCTCTTCTGTGGGGTTGGAGATGACTTGCTTCCTGGGGTGGTCGGCGGGTTTGCTTTCATTACTCGGCACTCTGATAGGGAAACAGTAAACAGAACACCCCCACGAGATCCAGGTAAATGCGATGAAAGTCTAGTTCCATGATGGCAAACCTATGGCACGCATGCCACAGGTGGCGCACAGAGCCCTCTATGCAGGCACATGAGCCGTCACCCCAGCTCACCTCCAGCGTGCATGCGTGTAGCCTCCTGCTGGTCAGCTGGTTTTGGGATCTCTGCCATGCATGCACGGGGGGGGGGGGGGAGAGAAGGGTGCATGTGGGAGATGCACGTACATGGGGGGTTTGTGTACACATGTGTGGGAGGGGTGGGGCACATGTGCGTGTGTTTCATGTGTATTGCATTATTTCAGCACACAGCGAGGAAAAGGTTAGTCATGACTGCCCTAGTCCTCCTTTTCTGTAGACTAACTCTACCCCAATTCTGCAACTGTTCTTCATATGTTTTAGTCTTAATATCTTACTTGCTGTTCTTTGCCCTTTTTCAAAAGTCTCAACATTCTGCGGGAACCAAAATTGGATGCAATATTCCAGGTGTGGTCTTATAATAGGTTTTATAAAGCGCTACTAATAGGAATTTGAATTGGGTTCCAATTTTATTTATCTATCTATCTATCTATCTATCTATCTATCTATCTATCTATCTATCTATCTATCTATCTATCTATCTATCTATCTATCTATCTATCTATCTATCTATTTGTTGGATTTATATAACCGCTCCCTCTCGCCAAAGGGACCCGGGGCGGTGCACAGGAAATTAAAAACCACATAATATCACAAATATAAATAATTAAAACCGAATTAAATAAATTATCCCTGTGCTAAAAATGTAAAAGTATTAAGACATTAACCCCATCTGAAACCCAATTAAAACAATTTAAGGTACGGACTGTAGGCTAGGTAAATAGCTTAGGGCTTAGGCCAAACCGGCCTGATGAAACAAGAGAATCTTTAATTTCTGGCAGAAGGTAGATTGGGATGCAGTGAGATGCATAAAATGCAACCTGAATTCTACTGTGAGTCTGGGCAAATTTATTGCATATAAAATGTCTAATACAAAGGCAAAGGAACCCCCAATTTAGCAAGAAGATACCTTTCCCCTTTAATAATAATAATAATAATAATTGTTGAAGAGATTTTACCATTTTCATCCAGAGAAAAGTCATCCTGGGCATAGCGGAATTTTTCTGGGCCACAAGCGATAAATACATCATCATCGCCAAAGAAATCATGAAGGCAAGTTACCTGTCGAAAAAAATAAAGTCATTGGTTTAGGGTGAGTTGGCAGCATTCATTTTATGGCTCAGATTTCTTGGAAACATAAAACAGTTTCTCTCTCTACCTCCAGTATCTCCATTTCCCTTTACACAAACTATAACACAAAATGTAATGTCGACTTGGCATAAAAAGAGTCATCTATCATTTAAAAGGGTGGTGGGAGATCAATTACTTTGAAATAATGCAATGGTATGTTAAGCTTTCTGTTTTACAGGTTCTATTTCATGCCAAATGAATAACCGGGCAATTTCTTTGCATGGCTTCATTTTACCAGTTCTTGATTTTTTTATGGGATTGCAAAATTACCAAAGCTCTCTGGGCAGGTTGCAAGCGTAGAACCTGACATTTTATATCAGATGGCATTAAAATGAAATATGCACGTCTGACAGAACAAAGCCACTCATTGAATCTTCTGGTATGGGGGAATCTCATCCTTGGTCTTATCTCATTCTGATCTCCACTAGAAGAGAAGATGAGATCGTTGATAGTCTATCCTCAGAGTCAACTTGAGTCTGATGACCTTGACTCCTCATGGCTGAGGGGTCTACACCAGAAACCAGGGCTGATGAACCAAGTGTTCTCAGAAGATAAAACCACTTCATTAAACCTTCTGGTACAGGGATCTCCCTCTTCGTCCATCTCATTCTGCTCTCCACTAGAGAAGAGGGTGAGATAGTTGGTAGTCCAGTCCTCAGAGTCAACTTGAATCTGGTGACCTTGACTCTCCAGGCCTACACCAGAAACCAAGACTGATGGACCAAGTTTCCTTAGAAGATATGGATGGCTCATGTTTGAGGCTTAATGGAGAAATAAGTCCTTATTGTGAGCAATAGATAGGAAGAATTCAGAAATAATGTAGTCTCAAATCTCTGACCCACCTGAAGTTTAAGCCAACCTATGGCTTTAGGTTTAACTTAAGACCCAGAGTTTCTCCTAAAGGTAAAGATTCCCCTTGCACATATGTGCTAGTTGTTCCTGACTCTAGAGGGCGGTGCTCATCTCCATTTCTAAGACGAAGTGCCAACACTGTCCGAAGACGTCTCTGTGGTCATGTGGCTGGCATGACTGAACACCAAAGGTGCACAGAATGCTGTTACCTTCCCACCAAAGGTGGTCCCTATTTTTCTATTTGCATTTTTTACGTGCTTTCGAACTGAACTGCTAGGTTGGCAGAAGCTGGGACAAGTAACGGGAGCTCACTCTGTTATGCGGTGCTAGGGATTCGAACCACCGAACTGCTGACCTTTCTGATCGACAAGCCCAGTGTCTTAGTCACTGAGCCACCGCATCCCTAGAGTTTCTCCTAGGCAGAATTAAAATGTCACATAACAAAACAATTTCACTTTCCCTGCTTCATGCAACGGAGCAACAAAGATGAGGAGTATAATAAGTAAGAAAACAAGAAATGTTCCTGTAAGCTTCTTGACAAGTACAATCATGACAACTTAATTTTAACTTGTAAACTATCAGTTACAATTACATGGTGACAAGAAAACTACAATCCTGGAAATAAGCATTTCACAGTCATTCCTGTCACCTCCTCTCTAGGGACTTAAAATATTAAGGTGTCTCGGAACTAGAAACACGCAGGGAAATAAGACCTTAAAACAGGGGATTCCCTTAGAACAGGGGTCTGTAAAGTCGGCTCTTTTAAGACTGGTGGACTTCAACTCCCAGAGTTCCCCAGCCAGCATAGCTATGTTTGTTTTTTCCTACTTTACAGGGCTAATCCTGTAAGGAAGGCAGGAAGGAAACATTCTGGCGTTGTTTCTAGCCTCATCTTGATTGCCCTGCTTATAGAAACTGCCTCTCTAGTTAACCCTTATTCCATTGTAACAGCTAAGGCAAAGCGCCCAATGACATGAGTAACATTGAGTTGGCCATGCCCACCCAGTCACATGACCACTGGGCCACGCCTACCCAGCTGGTGATTAGGGCAGAGAACCAGTTGTTAAATTATTTGAATCCCACTACCTCTGGACACTATCAAAGCCAACAGCAGTCAGAGCATTAAAAAAAAACCTGAAGCCACTGCACAAGATCAGAATATGTGAGGAGAGCCAACCCATAGAATTGCTGAAAATTGGACACCGTTGAACAGATAGCATCTGTCAGCTGTCCCAACTTGGACCATTAGCAAAGAAAGACTCTTGGACTCCTAGTCATAGAAAGTGCCCTTTACTAGAGCCCAATACTTACAGAGTAGCAAAGCCGAGTCTGGCATTTCACGCCCAAAGCGTGTAGCTAACATTCCCCAATGGGTCTTGTTTTCCCCCTTCCTTGGTTACCGGTGAGTGTCCAATAGAATTCAAATTAACTATTTTGGTAACAGTCTCCAGGTGCATATACCGGGTTTCCCCCAAAATAAGACAGGGTCTTCTTTCCTTTTGACCCCCAAATAAGCCCTTGGCCTTATTTTCGGGGAGGTCTTATTATTTTTGAGGTGCTGGAGGTGCCGAGTGGGGTCACCTCATGGCTGCTGCTGTGTTGCAATATTTTTGGAGAGAACTTATTTTTGGAGAGAACTTATTTTTGGTAGAGGGCTTATTTTAGGGCATGCGCTCAAAAGCCCAATTGGGCTTGTTATCTGGGGAGGTCTTATTTTGGGGGAAATAGGTTAGGCTTGAAGGTGTTGCGTTTGATTGGATGACCTTTGAGCAGGTTGCAGCTCTTACAGGATGGCATGATGACTTTCCCTTTCCTTTCCTCTATCCTCCCCGCTTCTATCCCACCCTGCAGTTTTCTCCCCCCAATCCCATTTCTTAAGACAGCCTGGCATCCAGATGGTGCAGCAGGACAGCAGGTCTGAGCAGGGCCATTCTTACTTGGCTGGAGTATCACAGGGCAATGAACAACGTCTTAAACAAATCTGAGAGCGAACTTCCTTAAAAGGAATAACTACATGTGGTCCTCACAACACTTCACTTAAGGACCATTCAAAGTTACAGCAGCATTGGAAAAAAAGGGACTTATGACCATTTTTGACACTTCTGACTGTTTCAACATCCCCAAGGTCATGTGATTTATAGTTGGATGCTTGACAACTGACTCACACTTAGGATGGTTGTAGTATCCTGGGGTTATGCGATCCCCTTTTGCGACCTTCTGACAAGCAAAGTCAATGGGGAAACCAGGTTCGCTTAACAACCAGGTTACGACCATCTTTAAAGCGCTCCATGGCTCGGGGCCTAGTTATATGCGAGACCGTCTCCTGCCCCATACATCCCTTAGACCGATACGCTCCCACAGAGAGGGCCTTCTCAGGGTGCCGTCGGCCGGACAATGCTGACTGGCGACACCCAGGGGAAGAGCCTTCTCTGTGGCGGGTCCTGCCCTTTGGAACGACCTACCCCCTGAACTCCGGACCATCACCGACCTCCGCCTCTTCCGCCAATGTCTAAAGACATACTTTTTTCATCAAACCGGCCTAGCCTAACCTCCCATGGGGACTTTTAGAAAAGTTTTAAATTGGGTTTTTAATTTAAAATGGGGAGAGGGAGCGGTTTATAAGTAAAATAAATTGGTTTTAGCATAGGATCGGGATTATTTAATATATATTTAAAATTATTTATCTATTTTCTATTTTGTATATCTTTTAAATCTCCTGTGCGCCGCCCTGGGTCCTCTGCGGAGAAGGGTCGGGATATAAATGTAATAAAATGAAAATGAAATGAAACTAATTTAACAACTGCAGTGATTCACTTAACAAAGGTCTACGGACTTTACTTCTCTAAGGACCTGTAGTCAACAAGAAAAGACATTCACAGCTCCCTTTCCCAGAACGAGAGCACCAACCAGTCTCAAAAGCTGGGAGGTTGGGAGGCTGGAAGAGCATTCTAGGAGGAGGCTATGGGAAACCACTTCAGCATTTTTACCAAGGAAACATGCCTATGTCCATGTGGTCATTAGGAGTGAAGCTCAAGTTGAAATTTAATATCCTCCCACGATTCATGCCAGATCTATATTGAGCCTAATAAATACTTTACTTCTAAAATAGCTGACACACTGAAAGATGGGGATCCCGTTTGTGTCCATACTAATCAGTTGTTCTAATTATACAGAGCAATTTGTCCGGAAATAGAATTCTCGAGGGGGGGGGGACGGGACGGGACTAGCAAAAATACCTCCCAAAAGACATGCAATACTTCATTAATGGTTCTAAATGCTTCTTTGTGCTCCTAGCAATCATGGCCAGGAAAGAGAAGAACAGCTGATTTTCAAAAAGTGAGATAACTGACACAGCAGAGAGAAAAGTTGCAAAATGTATTGGCTGCATTTCCCCATCAAACAGTCAATGGTTTGTTTGTCCAGTTTTTATTGTATAAAAGCACAATAGATGGCATTCATGTATTGTGCTAAGCAGTGAGCCTGAGTTTGTAAATTACAGACAAGTTGGTTGTAGAGAAGCTATGCCCCAAAATCACCTTATGAATAAAGTAAGCCTGCATGAGTAAATAATAAAAGAATGGAGTGGAGTGGAATGGAATAGGAATAGGAATAGGATAGAAAAAGGAATAGAATAGAATAGAATAGAATGGAATGGAATGGAATAAGGAATAGGATAGAAAATAGAATGGAATGGAATGGAATGGAATAGTATAGAATAGGGAATAGGATAGAAAATGGAATGGAATAGAATAGAATAGAATAGAATAGAAAATAGAATAAAATAGAATAAAATAAGTAATAGGTTAGAAAATGGAATAGAATGGAATAAAATAGAATAAAACAGAACAGAACAGAATAAGATAGAATAAGGAATAGAATAGAAAATGGAATGGAATGGAATAGGATAGGATAGAATAAAATAGAATAGAATAGAAAATGGAATGGAATGGAATAGAATAGAATAGAGAATAGGGTAGAATAGAATAAGTAATAGGTTAGAAAAATAGAATAGAATAGAATACAAAATGGAATGGAATAAAATAGAATAAAACAGAACAGAACAGAACAAAATAGAATAAGGAATAGAATAGAAAATGGAATGGAATGGAATGGAATGGAATAGAATACTGTATTCTTTGTAAGAGTGATGAGACACACAAGGAATTTGTGTGTATAAGCTTTCCAATGCATCAGCTCTCAACATATACAATACAAAAGCCACAAAGTGATAAATCATAAATCAATAAGATACAATCACAAACCATCAGGTACAACCAACGGACAGGTGATAGTCAAAAGATACCAATAGAGGTAAGTAATAGGAAAGATGAGAAGAAGAATAGTAATACAGTCCTACTAAATGGTAGATATCCTTAGGCGTAAGACAGTGCTGTGGGAATTATGCAATAGCTTTTAATTAAGGAAATGGGCAGCGAGGTAGACCTGAGTCACAGTTATCTGGATTCACACAGAAAAAAAATGTGGGACTTACTCATTGAGATGATGAATTGGGTTAGGCCAAATCTAAGCAAATCATACGATAGCTTCATGAACTCTGCCAGTGTGATTTTTGCACTTCACAGCAACTTTAAGGCAGCGGTTGATGGGTTCTCTCAAGAGGCATAGTGTGTGTTCCAATTCCACCACCTTACATTTTGTATTTATATGTATATAGGACATTGAGATCTTTTGCAATGGAGGTGTTTCTTCCCTAGCCCTGTTCATATGTCATGCATAAAACTGTTGACATATGCAAACGGTGGAAAAGAAGATGAATTTTGCATAGACATTTGGCAAACATCCTATGGCATCTCTGTGGTTTTATTTCTCATGTTAGCATTCTCCATAATTTGCAAAGCGTGAAGCTCTGCAGATATTTGGCTAGCCTTCTCTTTGTTTAGACAAAAGGTGTTTATTTAAAAAAAAAAAACCACTACATTTATTCTTGTAGTTTTTGATATTTTATTTCCATTATAGCATCGCTTTTCCTGTACATAATCTATTTGGTTTAGTTCTCAAATCAACTGCTATATTGCCTTACTGTTATTTATTTATTTAGCATAGGATGAGGAAATGACGTAAGAAACACACACAAACCACCTTTTACAAAACTTCTATGGCAGGGATGGCGAACCTTTTTCGCCTCAGGTGTGCGCGCTCACATGCCCACCCCCATAATTTAATGCCCCCCATGCCGTGCCCCCTGCACATGCATGCATGACCCCCCAACGCATGTGTGCACAGCTTTCTTGGAGCCTGGGGAGAGTGAAAATGGCCTCCCCTGCCCCCCCCTGGAGACACTCCAGAGGCTGGAAACGGCCCGTTTTCCAACTTCCGGTGGGCCCACTAGGTCTGTTTTCGGCCTCTCAAGACTCCAGAGGCTTTTTAGGAGCCTTGGGAGGGCGAAAAATGGCCCAACACACAAACCAGAAATTCGGGAATGGACGTCCGAGTTGCCTGTTGGGATGTTTTTCTTCCTCCTGAGGGCGAAAACAGCCGAATGCGCAAACTGGAAGTCTGCTCCCGAACTTCCGGTTTGTGCATTGGGCTGTTTTTTGCCCTCCGGAGGCTTCAGGGGAGTCTCTGGAGGGTGAAAAACAGCTGAAAATCAAGGCTGAAAATCAGCTGGCCATCGTGTGCATGCGCACTGCCCTCAGAAATGGCTCCGTATGCCACCTGTGGCACGCGTGCCGTAGGTTTGCCATCACAGCTCTATGGGGTATGTCAGGGGCCTCATAACTGGATGTCCAATTCAGCAACCCAGGTGATGTTGCTTTGGGCAGATCTTGCCCAATATGTGTAACAATTGGCCTAGCAGCACCACAATGGCAACATGGGGATACTTCTGTAGTAATACTGCCTTATGTAGATCTGAGATGAACGATCTTTGGGAAAGGATGTTGGAAGAGATGAACATAACGAAGGGAGGAATAAGTTAAATGGGCATAATCATATCAGAATAACAGTTTGGAGGGACCGTGGAGATCTAGTCTAAACCCCTGCTCAAGCAGGAAACCCTATACCATTTCAAATGAATGGTGTCCAATCTCTTCTTAAAAACCTCCAGTGTTGGAGTACCCATAATTTCTGGAGGCAAGTTGTTTCACTGATTAATTGTGGAATGTTGGTTCTCTCCTTGATTACTTTCCATCCATCATTTCTTGTCCTGCCTTCTGGTACTTTGGAGCAGGGGTCTCCAACCTTTGCAACTTTAAGTCTGAAGGACTTCAGCTCCCAGACTTCTCCAGCCAAGCTTTGCAGTACCAGCTGAAGTCCTTCAGACTTAAAGTTGCAAAGGTTGGAGACCCCTGCTTTGGAGAATAGGTTGACCCACTCTTCTTAGTGAGGGGTCTTCCTTCCTCCCTCTTTCCCATCTGGACAAGTCTTAGAAGTTTTCTTTTATTTAAAAAAAATAGTCTTTATTCACATAAAAAAAAGAAAAACAAAACATGACATACAAAAACACATACGCTTCCAAAAAAGAGAAAAGCAATTCATATAGTCTAACATTATACTCCACTCTATAAGTCTCTTTTAACTCTTCAACTCTGTAACATATTCATATAGAAAAGCATTCGCAAAATGTTACAGATTTTCCCTGACTAATCTCCAAACCATATTTATTTAAGGTGTTGGTTATCATCTTTAAAGTGCTCCATGGCACGGGACCTAGCTATCTGCGGGATCGCATCCTGCCCCATACATCCCTGCGGCCGATTTGCTCCCACAGAGAGGGACTTCTCCGGGTGCCGTCCACTAGGCTATGCCAGCGGGCGACGCCCAGGGGAAGGGCCTTCTCTGTGGTGGGCCCAACCCTCTGGAACGACCTTCCCCCCGAAATTAGAACAACCACGGACCTCCGCTCCTTCCTTCAAAAACTAAAAACCCATTTCTTCTGCCTGGCTGGCTTGGGTAATTGAACTGTTTTATTAGGGACTTTTTGGGGTCTAGTTTTAGTCAGTTTGGGATTTTAGCGCAGGGTCTAGTTTAATTTATTTTAATTGTATTTATGCTTGTTGGTTTTATGTATGTATTTTTAAATTCCCTGTGCACCGCCTCGAGTCCCTTCGGGGAGAGAGACCGGTTTTATAAATTAAAATTATTATTATTAAATTATTATTATTTCTTTATTCTTTTATCCATCCAAATATACCAATTATTCCAAGATAGAAATGCTGACATCTCTTCAGCTTCTTAGTCAGTTTATCTGCTTCTGCGCAATCTAATATCTTTTTAATTATAACTTCATCCGGCGGGGTATGGTTAGCCTTCCAGAACTGAGCGTACCCCAACCTTGCTGCCATTAAAATATGTAGGGCCAAGAACCATGTTTTCTTAATAATGTTTTCAGGCCTGGAGCCGAGCAGGTATGTTTCTGGTTTTAATTCAATTACACATCCTACAATTTCTTCTACCCATTTTTGAATCTTTTTCCAATATCTAACTGTTTCCAGACATGTCCACCATAGGTGATAATATGTACCTAATATGTACTTTCTCACATTTCTTGATAAGTCTCCAAAGTGCTTTTTCCAAAAGACAACTGGATTTTCTACATTGTTTCCATTGAAAATATTGTGCTTCTCATCCAAGAAACTTCTCCAAATTGTCTTCTGGAAAAAGCACTTTTGGGACAACTGTGACTTGGTTGATTGAGAATCTCCATAGAAACTTTTCTTGACCAGGTTTTTCAGAAGTGGTTTGCCCTTGCTTTCTTCTTCCCAGGGCTAAGAAAAAAGAACTACTAGACTCTAGTCGTCATCCAACTGGCTTCATGCCCAAGACAGAATTGTAACAGTCTTCTGATTTCTAGCCTGGTGCCGTAACCTCCAGATCAAATTGTCTCTTACCTTGCCTTTGAGTCATTCTTGATTCCTAATGGCTACATGAACAAATCCCTGCAGTTTTCTTGGCAAGGTTTTTCTCACTTGCCATTTGCTCCTTCCCAGGGCTGAGAGAGAGAGACTGGCCCAAGACACCTAGCTGGCTTTGTGCTTAAGGTGGGACTGTAGCAGTGGTGGGTTTCAATTTTTTTTAGAACCTACTCTGTAGGTGTGGCCTATTTTGTGGGTGTGGCTTGGCAGTCACGTGACAGGGTGGGAGTGGCCACCTTTTAAAATGTGGTGAAACTCATTTAACAACGCTCTTGCTTAGCAACCAAAATTTTGGACTCAATTGTGATGATAAATTCTTTCTTTCTTTCTTTCTTTCTTTCTTTCTTTCTTTCTTTCTTTCTTTCTTTCTTTCTTTCTTTCTTTCTTTCTTTCTTTCTTTCTTTCTTTCTTCCTTCCTTCCTTCCTTCCTTCCTTCCTTTCCTTTCCTTTCCTTTCCTTCCCATTTGGTCACTGGCAGCGGCGGGCAATATTTACTTCCAGGTACACCGGTGGAACCCCCTCTCACCGGTTCTCTAAATTTCACCAACCGGCTCTCGCGAGTAGGTGCGAGCCTGCAGAAACCCACCACTGGACTGTAGTATAGCATAGCCTTTATTGTCATTGTACAAAAGAAAGGCAACGAAGTTGGTTTTAGCCTCACTGGTGCAATCCATGATAACAAATACAAACAACATAAATAGCATAAAGAATAATCCCAATGCAAGTAATTAGGGAAAAGAAAAAGAAAAAGTAGCCATATGTTTCCACATGTGCATGGAGTGATTGTAATTGTGTTTAAGAGTCTGACAACCCAAGGATAGAAACTATTTTTAAAGCTATTTGTTCTTCTGGCTATGCTTCGATGTCTTCTGCCCAATGGTAGAAGTGCATAGAGACACTGACCAGGGTGTGAGTCATCTCTCAGTATCTTCCTTAGCTAAAGCAGTGAGACCTGGCTGTTAGGATATTTATCCTTATGTTGGGTTGACAATATATATAAGCCAGTATTATTAAAGAGTGTATGTAGCTTTAAGAACTATGTTGAATTCTGATTGGCTGTGCTTCTCAGCTCTACCATATAAGGAAGCTCAGAACCACAGTCCATCCCCTTTTCGATTCCTGTTGATTCCTGTACTTAGTGTTTGCCGTTGAAGCTGAAAACTGAAGAAAGAAGAAGTATTTGTTTTGCATCACTGTAAGATAACTCTGTGTATGGTGAAGGACTGTTATTGTTTGAGAAGTTAGAATCACTGGTCGGAAGAAGTATTTTAGTTGCTACACAGTAAAGACTATTTATTTTCTTACTATCAGTAAGTTTTTGAGTTTGTGTGTGGTTAAAGCAACGTATCTCTTTACTGTCCGGTGTATTACACTATTCCGCATCATTTTCAAACGGGGTGTTTGTTATCCCAAACACTGGTTACGGGAGCAGAGTTGTAACACTGGTTCTGAACCCAGAGTTGCTAACACTGGCGATGTCATCCAGTGGTGTCAGAGGGCAACCAATGGTTTGTTGTGCCGAATTGATCCCTCTCTGTAGTGCCTTCCTGTCTGTAGCTGTTAAACCAGCATACCATATTGTAATGCAGTATGTGAGGACACTTTCTATGGTGGACCAATAGAAAGAGGCCACCAGCCGTTGTTCCACTTGATTTTTTCACAGGACTCTGAGGAAATGTCTAGGTATGTCTAGGTATGTCTAGTTTGATGAAGAGAAGGACCAGGGGAGACATGATAGCAGTGTTCCGATATCTCAGAGGGTGCCACAAAGAGGGAGACAAACTATTCTCCAAGGCACCTGGGGGTAGGACAAGAAGCAATGGGTGGAAACTAATCAAGGAGAGAAGCAACTTAGAACTAAGGAGAAATTTCCTGACAGTTAGAACAATTAACCAGTGGAACAGCTTGCCTCCAGAAGTTGTGAATGCCCCAACCCTGGAAGCCTTTAAAAAGATGTTAGATAGCCATTTGTCTGAAATGGTATAAGGTTCCTGCCCACGCAGGGGGTTGGACTAGAAGACCTACAAGGTCCCTTCCAACTCTGCTATTGTACTGTATTGTATTGTCAGAAATGAAGTCTCTGTTGGGCCTTACCAGCAGAATTTGAACTTATGATCTCCCAGTTTCTAGACTGATGCTATAACCAGTAAACCAAACTGGCTGTCATGGAGAAGGATAGAGAGAATGTTTTCTTTTTTGGATTTTCTTTTATCTAGTTACAAATTGTACCCTTCTTTTAGAGCGGTTCTACCTTGGAGAGATCTCACTTGGAGTCGTCATCTTAATTTTTTTAAAAAAAAATTCACACCAATATTGTGGGAAGATGTGGCTCCTGTTCTCAAAAATTAACGCATGGACATTTAGAGAGAGGTTTATATGGGCTACTCTTGCTTTAGTTCAAGATTGGTGTTATTACAATTATTTATTGTCGCTCCCCCAAACTCTATTTATTTACCAAAATTTAAGGCAGTGTTTGGCAGTCTTAAACTCAGCAAATTTAAGATGTGTAGACTTCAATTCCCTGAATTCCTTAGCTTGGCTAGGTAATTCTGGGAGGTGAGGTATATACATCTTAAAACAGTGGTGGAATTCAAAAGGTTTTACTACCAGTTCCGTGGGTGTGGCTTGGTGGGCATGGCAGGGGAAGGATACTGCAAAATCCCCATTCCCTGCCCACTCCAGAGAAGGATACTGCAAAATCCCCATTCCCTCCCCACTCCAGGGGAAGGATACTGCAAAATCCCCATTCCCTCCCCACTCCAGGGGAAGGATACTGCAAAATCCCCATTCCCTCCCCACCCCAGGGGAAGGATACTGCAAAATCTCCATTCCCTTCCCACTCCAGGGGAAGGATACTGCAAAATCTCCATTTCCTCCCCACTCCAGGGGAAGGATAATGCAAAATCTCCATTCCCTCCCCACTCCAGGGGAAGGATACTGCAAAATCTCCATTCCCTTCCCACTCCAGGGGAAGTGTACTGCAAAATCTCCATTTCCTCCCCACTCCAGGGGAAGGACACTGCAAAATCTCCATTTCCTCCTGATCAGCTGGGACTCGGAGGGCAGCGAATAGATGGGGCGGGGCCAGCCAGAGGTGGTATTTACCAGTTCTTTTAACTACTCAAAATTTCTGCTACCGGTTCTCCAGAACTGATCAAAACTTGCTGAATACCACCTCTGGTCTATACATCTTAAAGCTGCCAAGGTTGCAAAATACTCATTGAAGGAGCAACTGAATCCCAAACGAGTTTGGGAGTTTAATGGTCTGTTTAAAAAAAAAAACTAGAACAATAAAATAAAAGAAGAAAGGGAGGGTTGCCCAGAAAAAGGGGAACCAGGGGAATAAGCAGGTTTTCAGTGTTTTGGGGAACCTCATTAGGATGGGATCCCTTTCATTTATTTTGGAATGGAACGTGAGTTGAGTTTGACTTTCAGATAAAATCTCCGGGGTTTCTTGCTAGATGCTGAAGCAGTTATGCCAGAAGGGGAGCGATATTTCTCAGTGGAAGAATGGGACCCATGCCTTGAGGCATTGGTATTAAGATGCCATTTCAATATTTTCATAAAACACGTTACTGAGCATTGGCTAGTGAGCCCTGCCAAATTACCCAAGTGTTCCTCTAGAAGAAAGAAATGAACAGATGGAGACTGTGGAAGAGAAGATGGCAGCAAGTAGCACCAACAGATTATCTGTAAGATCATAAAAATATGTTTGGGGGACTGCGAAAATTAAGCCCACTTCCAATCCTTGTTACATGCTCTTTTTATTAACGGAAAAACCAAGGTGGAAGGAAACATTGGAGGTATTCTAATCAACCATTTCAAAGAAATCTTTGTCTAGACTCTTCTTAAAAATCTCCAGTGTGGAACAGATGCAACTTCAGGGAGGGGGTGGAACTGGTTCATTGGTCTCACTGTTAGTAAATCCTCCTTAGTTCTAGGTTGCTTCTCGCCTTGATTAATCTCCATCCATTGCTTTTGTCCTGCCTTCTGGTGCTTTGGAAAATAGGGGGACCCCCTTTTTCTTTGTGGCAGCCCCTCAAATATTGGAAGACTGCTATCATGTCACCCCTAGTCAGAGGTGGTATTCAGCAGGTTTTGACCAGCTCTGGAGAACCAGTAGTGGAAATTTTGAGTAGTTCAGAGAATCGGTAAATACCACCTCTGGCTGGCCCCACCCCCATCTATTCTCTACCTCCTGAGTCCCAGCTGATCGAGAGGAAATGGGGATTTTGCAGTATCCTTCCCCTGCCACGCCCCCCAAACCATGCCCACAGAGCCAGTAGTAAAAAATTTTGAATCCCACCACTGCCCCTAGACCTTTTCAATATAGACATACCCAATTCCTGTAACCATTCTTTGTACGTTTTTGCCTCCAGCTTCCTAATCATTTTTGTTATGAAGATTGTTCCTGATTTAATTCTCATAATTAAAGCCCTGAAGATAATCACCCAATGAGCTGCTTGCATCTAGGACTTCCCTGCTGTTCCAAGAAGACAAAACATTTTTTAAAAATACAAATGGGTGTCAACATTGCAGTTGGTTAAGATTGTAAATAGAAATCAACCCAAAATGTGTTTCTGAAGACGACTCCGGAAACATTTTTGGACACTCAAAAAGGTGTGCAAAATAAATTTCTGGATCTGTCACTTCCAGCCTATCTGAGAATAAGTTAATGTTAAAATACTCATGACTAAGAGAGACATGGGAACTAGATCAGCCAATGAATAGGCATAGCAACTAAATCAGCCAATGGGAGCTTAAAGAGGTCTGAGTCTGTGCAGAGAATTGAAACAGAAACTTTAGCAGTCTGCTGCTCTGAGAAGTAAACTAAACTAAAGTAAACCCGTTCTGAATCTGACCGGACACAGGTAAGAGCCCATTTACGGACTTACATTGTGGCGCTGAGAGCAGCCAAACGCCATCATTGTGCTGCTCTCATAGCATCCGCAGAAAACCGCCCTGCCGCCCTGTTTAGGGTGACCCGCTCCCTCCTTCAACAGAGGGTGCGGGAAGCCCCGTTACAGGGTAGAGCAGAGGAATTTGTGATTTTTCTGCAGGAGAAAATCGCTCAGATACAGAACGAGCTAGCCCCCATTCATGGCCCAGTGGGATGCCACGAGACAGATCTTGTTTGGGAGGAGTTTGACTCCGTTACTTCCGAGGATATGGACAGGTTACGTGGGCGACTGCGAGCCACCACATGTTTATTGGACCCGTGTCCCTCCTGGCTTGTACTGGCATCCTGGGAGGTGACACGAGGCTGGCTCCAAGAGGTTGTCAACGCATCCTTAAGTGAGGGTTCCTTGCCTGCTTCCCTAAAAGAAGCGATGGTGAGGCCCCTCCTTAAGAAGCCCTCTTTGGATCCAGCTGTTTTGAACAACTACCGTTCAGTCTCCAACCTTCCCTTTTTGGTGAAGGTTGTTGAGAGTGTGGTGGCACAACAGTTTCCCCGTCACCTGGAGGAAGTTGATTATCTAGATCCGCGCCAGTCCGGCTTTCAGCCCGGGCATAGCACCGAGACGGCATTGGTCGCGTTGGTTGATGATCTCTGGAGGGCCAGAGATGGGGGATGTTCCTCCATCCTGGTCCTATTAGACCTCTCGGCGGCTTTCGATACCATCGACCATGGTATCCTATTGCATCGGCTGGGGGGGTTGGGGGTGGGAGGCACCGTTCTACGGTGGTTCTCCTCCTACCTCTCTGGCCGATCGCAATTTGTGTTGGCAGGGGGGCAGAGGTCGACCGCGAGACCCCTCGTATGTGGGGTGCCTCAGGGGTCGGTCCTCTCGCCCCTCCTGTTCAACACATACATGAAGCCGCTGGGTGAGATCATCCGTGGTTTTGGGGTAGAGTACCACCTGTACGCTGATGACACCCAGCTGTACATATCTACCCCAAACCACCCCAACGATGCCGTAGCGGTGATGTGCCAGTGCCTGGAAGCCGTGCGGATCTGGATGGGAAGTAACGGACTCAGGCTCAACCCGACCAAGACCGAGTGGCTGTGGTTTCCGGCCGCCCGATTCAACCAGCTCACTCCATCGCTGGCCATAGGGGGCGAACATCTTGCCCCTGTGGATGGGGCGCGCAATTTGGGTGTCCTCCTGGATGCCCGGCTGTCCATGGAAGATCAAGTGACGGCCGTGGCCAGGAGGGCGTTTTACCAGGTTCGCCTGGTTCGCCAATTGCGCCCCCTATTGGATCGGGACGCCCTTCGCACAGTCACTCATGCGCTCGTGACATCCCGACTGGACTATTGCAACTCTCTCTACATGGGGCTTCCCTTGAGGTGCACCCGGAGACTTCAGCTAGTCCAGAATGCAGCCGCGCGAGCAATTATGGGGACCGCAAGGTCTACCCATGTAACACCGCTCTTGCGCGAGCTGCACTGGCTACCTGTCGTCTTCCGGGTGCGCTTCAAGGTGTTAATTATCATCTTTAAAGCGCTCCATGGCTCGGGACCTAGCTATCTGCGGGATCGGATCCTGCCTCATACATCCTCACGGCCGATTCGCTCCCACAGAGAGGGACTTCTCCGGGTGCCGTCCACTAGACTGTGTCAGCGGGCGACACCCAGGGGAAGGGCTCTCTCTGTGGCAGGCCCGGCCCTCTGGAACGACCTTCCCCCCGATATTAGGACGACCACGGACCTCCGCTCCTTCCGTCTTAAATTAAAAACTTACTTTTTCCGTCTGGCCGGCTTGGGATAGTCCCCCTGTCTAGGGTTTTTACTGGGTAAATTTTAGTTTAGTTAGTTAAATGGGATTTTAGCACAGGCTGTGTTTAATTTGCTTTTAAATTGTTTGTATATTTTATTGATGTTTGTATGTTTTTTACTGTTTTTATTCTACCTGTGCACCGCCCCGAGTCCCCATGGGGAGAGGGCGCGGTTTATAAGTATTAAAATGATGATGATGATGATGAAACTAGCAGTCTGTCTGGGCTTGTCTGCTGACATGAAGCTAACTGCTTGTGTTTGCCTGTAACTCTCCAGCCTTGTGTTTACTTGGAAGAACCACCTGTTGGCATTGTACATTTATTCATCTATTCTTATGTCTATAAAGAAATTAATGAATCCAGCTGCATCAGTTATCGGTGTGTGCTTTCTGGATTTGAATTTATGCAACACAAACTCTGACAGTGAATATTGCTCTTGGAAGGCTATAACCTTCCAACTGTGCATCAGCTTGAATTAAAATAGCACACACTTGGCCATTAGGCAAATTGCACCCAATATTAACATTAAGCTGGAAGTGAATATGTTTGGGGAAATGTTGGTACCTCCAATACTTGAGGAAGCCAATTAGTCTCAAGCTGAGATGCTTTTTTATTCATATGAATAATGTATTTGCAGCCAGGGGCTGCCAGGGGTTGCATTATTAACCTCTGTTAGAGAAAAGATTCATTGGTCTACAGCAGAGGTTCCCAAACTTGGCAACTTTAAGACTTGTGGACTTCAACTCCCAGAATTCTCCAGCCAGCAGAGCTGGCTGGAGAATTCTGGGAGTTGAAGTCCACAAGTCTTAAAGTTGCCAAGTTTGGGAACCTCTGGTCTACAGTCAACAGGCAATAGTTGCCACAAGGTGTCAAAAGTATCAACAGTAGAGACCTTCTAATTTCTAGGTTCTGTCATATCTCAAGATCTAAAATGGACACCTAACATAAAAAAATGTCATCAAAAAAGCACAACAAAGAATGTTCTTTCTGCGCCAACTCAGGAAGCTCAAACTGCTCAAAAGGCTGCTGATTCAGTTCTACAGAGGAATTATTGAGTCTGTCATTTGCACCTCCATAACTGTCTGGTTTGGCTCTGCAACCCAGCAAGACAGACACGGACTTCAACCGATAATTAGAACTGCAGCGAAAACAATTACTGCCAACCTGCCATCCGTTAAGGACCTGGACACTGCACGAGTCAAAAAGTGGGCCGTGAAAATATTTAGACCCCTCGCATCTGGACATCAATTGTTTCAACTCCTACCCTCAAAACGACGCTATAGAGCACTGCGCACCAAGACAACTAGGCACAAGGACAGTTTTCCCCCCGAAATGCCATCACTCTGCTAAAGAAATAATTCCCTCACCCCTGTCAAACTATTCACTAAGGCTGCATTACTATTACTATTAGTCTTCTTATCATTCCTATCACCCATCTCCTCCCACTTATAACTGCAGGACTGTAACTTTGTTGCTTGTATCCTTATGATTTATATTGATTGTTTCCTGATTGCTTATTTGTACCCTATGACTATCATTAAGTGTTGCACCTTATGATTCTTGACGAATGTATGTTTTCTTTTTATGTACACTAAGAGCATATGCACGAAGACAAATTCCTTGTGTGTCCAATCACACGGCCAATAAAAAATTCTATTCTGTTCTGTTCTGTTCTGTTCTAAAACATCGCTGCTTAAAATACACAATCCTCAGTGTAAATTCTAGATCTCTATTTGAACTACCTAGATGTTCCACCTCGCTCCAAGCTGTTTGTGTTATGTCATTTAACTAGCTGGATACCCGTGCTTCATGAGGAAACTATGTGATCGGTCTATGCAGGAGAAATTCAGTTCACAATCCGTTTGCTCAGTCGTGGTCAGTGATTGAAACCCATAAGGGAATATTGTTCCTGCTGCTTGAGTCTGGAAGTAGTTCCATAGGTGGAAGGCGTAGACATTTTGGTGAGGTACCGACATTTAGTACTGTAAGGAGCCCCAGACTGCTCCTGAGTGAAGGAGTGGAACATCTGCCAGTTTGAACTGAGGTAATGGAATGTGAGGCAACTGGCAGTTGGAACAGAGTTCTTTTCAGGTGGGGAGGGGGAGTAGAATGCCTAACTCCTTGGCGTCAGAGCGTGTTAATCTGTATATATAAATACTGTATAAGAAATACTAATGATCTGATGGTCATTTCGAAAAATCCTTTTTTAGCGAGCACCTAGAAGCCAAGAGGAACAT
This sequence comes from Rhabdophis nuchalis, assembly GCA_039707465.1. Classification (NCBI taxonomy): domain Eukaryota; kingdom Metazoa; phylum Chordata; class Lepidosauria; order Squamata; family Natricidae; genus Rhabdophis; species Rhabdophis nuchalis. Next base: position 8,420,948 of record CM077657.1, on the reverse strand, counting down.
ATGTGCCAAATTTCAAATTTGTAGGCTTTATGGTTCTGGAGATTTTGTGATGATGAATGAGTGGTATTTCACTTTTATATATATATATATATATACAGATTCAAAACGCTTGGCAATATTTGGGATCTCTCCCTTCTGCCGAGTGGTCCCCAGGCCTTTGCCTGAAATTCCTACCCTTATGGCAGGACACAATTTTTGCACCATGAGAAGAAAAAACACAACTTCCTTTCTTCTCTCTTTTCATCCTCCACATCCGAACCTTGTCTGCCTAGGGCACTGCATTTCTTACATTAAATGCACCAGAAGGCACCACAGTCTTCCCTTAAAATACTCCATCCTCTACTCTTTTCCATGCCTTCTTTCATCTTATTCCTATCTTAAAAGACATATCAAGATATAGATACTCCCACGGTGGGGATCACCAGAAAGCATGATCACTGAAGCTCAATGTAGCAAGCAAAATCTGGAATGCTTAATTTCTTTCCCCCTGAATTGTAACCATCAGCTTGTCTCTAGACTATAAATATCCTTGCTACCCTTGTTTTACTCTCAGTTTAAGCTGGAAATGGATGTCAGGAAGCCTTTAAATATTAGATAAGAGCCAGCTACTGTAGTAGAACAGTCTAATTAAAACACACAGCTTTTATTGCCTTCGTATATTTTTACAGCCATTACTAGGGGTCAGAGTGAGGACCCTTCCCTTGCTATTTTCTTCCGAAAGATGCTTTCGTATATTTTTACTAGCTAAATCAGATTTTTATGAATATATAAAAAATGCTAGGCTAATCACTTTAAATATGCTTAGGTAAAGGTAAGGGTAAAGGTTCCCCTTGCACATATGCGCTAGTCGTTCCCAACTCTAGAGAGCAGTGCTCATCTCCGTTTCAAAGCCGAAGAGCCAGCACTGTCCGAAGACGTCTCCGTGGTCATGTGGCCGGGTAGTGGAGATATATAGCCATAACAACATTCTTTTCTCTGAGAGGAAGGAAGGAAGGAAGGAAGGAAGGAAGGAAGGGAAAGGAAGATAGGAGGGAAGGAAGGAAGGAAGGAAGGAAGGAAGGAAGGAGAAAGAAAGAAAGAAAGAAAGAAAGAAAGAAAGAAAGAAAGAAAGAAAGAAAGAAAGAGGGAGGGAGGGAGGGAGGGAGGGAGGGAAAAAGGACAGGAAGGAAGGACTACAGACCTGGCACTAGGAGCAGCTTCAGAGGATAATCCAGGGCTGGAAGGGACCTGGAGGTCATCCAGTCCAACTCTACTCCAGCAGGACATTGTGAGTTTCTGTCTTTTGATTCCTCAGTTACATGACTGTAGTGCCCAACCAGTCACATGACCCCACCAAGCCACGCCCACAGTAAAAAAATTAGATTCCACCACTTCATGCAGGGGATGGGTCTTTCACTTTCACTTGGGTGGGGAAACCCTGGAACTTTCAGATTTGGGTTTCCCCAGATGTGCCAATATGACGTCTGTAACAAAGTGGAACATTGAGGAATTGCTAGCTTCTGGGTCTTCTTTCATTGGGGTGTGTGTGTTACTTGGAACCCTGGCATTAGATTCGATTTTGATAATTTTAAAAATCAGCTTTGCTTGGAACCAGGATTACAGAGGTACCTACAGAAGTACTTGGGACTATGGAAAATTTAGGACAAAGCTTGAGTTGACCCTAGATGATCAATATTTCCTGGAAGAGAGAGACTATGCAAAAGCACAAAGTCAACACTTCAAGGTGTTGGTCATCATCTTCAAAGCGCTCCATGGCACGGGACCTAGCTATCTGCGGGATCGCATCCTGCCCCATACATCCCTGCGGCCGATTCGCTCCCACAGAGAGGGACTTCTCCGGGTGCCGTCCACTAGGTTATGCCAGCGGGCGACGCCCAGGGGAAGGGCCTTCTCCGTGGCGGGCCTGACCCTCTGGAACGACCTTCCCCCCGAAATCAGAACAACCACGGACCTCCGCTCCTTCCGTCAAAAATTAAAAACACACTTCTTCTGCTTGGCCGGCCTAGGGTAATTAGCTATTTTTAGGGGTTTTTAGGGCTTAGTTTTAGTTTTTTTACATGGGATTTTAGCACAGGGTTAGTTTAATTTCATTTTAACACTGTATTTATTTGTGGTTTGTATTAGTATTTTTAATTCCCTGTGCCCCGCCTCGAGTCCCTTCGGGGAGAGAGAGCAAGTTATAAATTAAACATTATTATTATTATTATTATTATTATTATTATTATTATTATTATTATTATTATTATTATTATTATTATTAACACTTGCCCTCATTATCACACATTCTCCATGGATTTATTTGGAAGACCATTTAGGAGCTTCAACGGGTTCAGAAGTTCGTAGCTGCACTGTCAATGAGCGCCTGCCAATTTGAACAGATGCCATTGGAGCTCCAGACTCTTCACGGGCTGCCGACTAGCATCTCTTGGCAATTCCACATGCTGATTTGGAAAGCCATCCATGGTTTGGCACCAGAACACATGTAGCATCACCTTCTCCACTCAATTTCAACCTGCCTGATTTGGACACCCCAGGAGAACTTGCTTATGAACCCACAAGGCAGGGGTGAAATTTAGCAGATTCTGACAGGTCTTGGAGAACTGGTAGTGGGAATTTTGAGTAGTTCGGAGAACCGGCAAATACCACCTCTGGTTGGCTACAGAGTGGGGTGACAATGGAGATTTTGCAAAGCCTTCCCCCAGGAATGGGGAGGGAACGGGGATTTTACAGTTTCCTTCCCCTACAGTGTGGAGGGAATGGGGATTTTGCAAAGCCTTCCCCCTGGAGTGGGGAGGGAATGGGGATTTTGCAAAGCCTTCCCCTGGAGTGGGGAGGGAATGGGGATTTTGCAAAGCCTTCCCCCTGGAGTGGGGAGGGAATGGGGATTTTGCAGTATCCTTCCCCTGGAGTGGGGAGGGAATGGAGATTTTACAGTATCCTTCCCCTGGAGTGGGGAGGGAATGGGGATTTTGCAGTATCCTTCCCCTGGAGTGGGGAGGGAATGGAGATTTTGCAGTATCCTTCCCCTGGAGTGGGGAGGGAATGGGGATTTTGCAGTATCCTTCCCCTGGAGTGGGGAGGGAATGGGGATTTGGCAGTATCCTTCCCCTGGAGTGGGGAGGGAATGGGGATTTTGCAAAGCCTTCCCCCTGGAGTGGGGAGGGAATGGAGATTTTGCAGTATCCTTCCCCTGCTACGCCCCCCAAGCCACGCCCACAGAACCGGTAGTAAAAAAATTGAATTTCACCACTGCCACAAGGGGCTGAGGCTGGTAGGCATGAGTTTTTTGGGGTTCCATCTGCTCTTCACCGCCATTCCATTAACTTTCCCTAAGCTATTAAAAACTGAATTATATCTGCGAGCCCTTTGGGAGGATGAACTGACCCCTTTGGGCTGACCGATCGATGGTTATGTCACTTTTGATTAACTCTTTTTATATTCTTTCACTGTGCTGTTTTATTGCTTTTCTCTTGATGTATGTGAAGTGCCAAGATTTTTTTTTTATTGCACGAGAGTACAAATCTGATCAATAAAGGCTCTATCTCACTATGATATAATTTAAAACCGATTTTTTACAAAATGATGCACAGTTGGTATATGACTCCGGAAAAATTATCTAGAATGTATAAAGGTGTTTCAGTTTTATGTTGGAAATGTGGACAGTGTGAAAAGTCATTTTATCATGCTTGGTGAACTTGTAAGAAAGCCATAAAATGTTAGGTTTAAATACAAACAATGATGCAAAAATTTTTTTTAAAAGACTAATATTAACTGAAACTTGAACTATTTTATTGGAAATAATGGAGAGAAAATTAGAGAAGAACCTTGAAGGATAATTTTTGTATATGATTACTCCTGCAACACTATTTTGTACTGCTAACTAGAGCCAATTCTCAAATACAGCTCATCTGTCTGGAACCCGCACTGCATATCAGACATTAATACTATCGAGCGAGTCCAGAGATATTTCACGAGAAGAGTCCTCCACTCTTCCACTCACAACAGATTACCTGATGCCACCAGGCTTCAAATTTTGGGCTTGGACAACTTAGAACTATGTGGTCTTCAGTCTGACCTAAGTGTAGTACATAAAATTATTTGCTACAACATCCTACCTGTCAATGACTACTTCAGCTTCAACTATTTCAACAATACATGAGCACACAATAGATACAAACTTATGGTAAACCATTCCAAACTCAATTGCAGAAAATACGACTTCAGCAACAGAGTGGTCAACGCCAGGAATGCTCTACCTGACTCTGTGGGTTTCTTCCCCAAACCCCCAAAACTTTAACCTTAAACTGTCTCCTGTCGACCTCACCCCATTCCTAAGAGGTCAGTAAGGGGCGTGCATAAGCGCACCAAAGTGCCTACCGTCCCTGGCCTAATGTTTCCTTTTATTCGTATCATTTCATGTATCCAAAATCATGTCCATACTCATATCTGTTATCTAAGATATGCTTGACAAAATAAAATAAATAAATAAATAAAAATTACATGTGCCCAAAGGGAAAGACTTTAAAATACTCACAGCGGAGGAATGGTTGGCAAGGTGGAAGAGATGACAAAATTAACTTTGAAGAAAGATCAACATTTATTAGTGACTTAACCTCTTTATGGATTTTTTTTTTTTTTGCTGTAAAAAGAAAAAAAATCAACCGCTAATTTATGGATCTGATTATTAGAAATGGCAGATTATGAGGAAGTTATGATGTAACTTCAGAGAGGGTGAGATTATGGGTTTTTTGCAGTAACCTTCCCCTGGAGTTGGGGAGGGGGAATGGAGATTTTACAGTATCCTTCCCTTGCTATGTCCACCAAGCCACACCCACAGAACCAGTAGTAAAAAAAATTGAATCCCACCACTGATTCCTCCACTATGGAGGAGGAAGAGAGGCAAGGAGGGGAAGGGGAAGGAGAAGAAGAGAGACAAGGAGGAGGAGAGTCACATCTGACCTCAGAATAGTTGTTCTATATCGTTGTTCTACGTAGAACAACTATTCTAAGATTAGATGTGACTTCTCCTCCTCATCTCTCTCCTTCCCCTCCTCCTTCTCGTCTCCCTTCCCCTTCTTCTCGTCTTTCTCCTCCTCCTCTTCCTCCTCCTCCTTCTCCCATATGATTTGCTTTGAGCCATTTCTTCCTACTCAGTGACCAATCTTTATAACTGAACTGTCTCAATTGGCTGGTTGATTTGAGAAATCGGCAGTTGTATCGGCTAATTTTTTCCCCCTCTTGATAAAAATGGAGTCACCCAGCCAGCCCTCTGCTCGACAGTAGGGGTGTGTGTAGATTTTGTGCATCATTTTGCAAAGTTATACAACATTCAGCTGCATTGGTTGGTTTTCCTTATAACTATTAAAACTATAGATGAGGCGTGCCCACAATCAGATAACTGGCAAGCATTGGTTGAAGAGGTGACTTTGCTGAGAAGCACCACTCAGTGTCATGCAAAATAAGGACCTCAGATTCTCAAGCATAACTTTAAAGGACCATCTGACTCCTCCTCCTTCGTATTAAGACCCACATCTCTACTTTCTGCTTACATAAATGCTGCAGAAAGAAACAAATGAAGTGCAAGCTTTATCTGCCCAACATAAGCCAGTGCGAATGTTATCTGCTATGAAATTCTTCCATGTTTCCATATGCTAGGTACCAGAAAATAACATTTGGAGAGGATCTTACATCTATTTAGCAGCCCAAGGGATAAGAGCAGAGGCAGATGGTTTTCAGAATCAATGCGCCCCTCCTTTTAGGCAATTTCTGCACCAGCAATTTGTAGCCTTTTCTAGTCTCGTCCGAAAATTGTTCCATCAAAATAATATTGATGAGAAAGGGTTTTATATCACTTTGGGGATGGCTAGGGGTTTCTATGAAGTCATTAGTGGGGAAATGGCCAACCAAGAAAAAGAAACCAGATGTAGCACTAACGATTGTGCAGTTTTGTGTAATGCTTAGAATGGCCTCTTCATCAAATCAACATGCTTTAAATGCAACAACCATCCTACAGCTTCACTCGTTGTTGTTGATTTTTTCCACACGGGGATTGTCACTGCCTGTGCTATTCTGATCCTTGTTAGGTCCCAATGCATCATGGCATCTGAATACCTTTGCCAAGATTTCAGCAATTTTGAGAGTCAACAAATCAGAGTCAAAACTTCTATGTGATTAGTAAAGGATGGCCTCTGAGTACAGCAGAGAATAAAACAATCCAATAATACAATGCTGACTGGCAATACCCAGGGGAAGGGCCTTCTCTGTGGCGGGCCCTGCCCTGTGGAACAACCTACCCCCTGAACTCCATACCATTACTAACCTCCGCCTCTTCCGCCAGTATTTCAAAACACATCTGTTTCATCAAGCCGGCCTTACATAGCCTCCGCTGTTGACTAGTATAAATAGTTTTAAAATGGGGGGGTTTTAATTGGTTTTAGCGCAGGATTTCATATTTAATAGGTTTTTAAATGTTTGTATTTTGTATTGCTTTGTATGTTATTTTAATTTTCCTGTGCTCTGCCCTGGGTCCTTTTGGAGAAGGGCGGGATACAAATTGAATAAAATAAATAAATAAATAAATATGGTTAGCTACTGATACCCACAGCACAGATAACAAAAGAATCAAGTTCAGGAGTATAAGGGTTCAGTTCCTGGGAATTTGTCTATGTAAGGAACATTTCCTTCCTTCCTTCCTTCCTTCCTTCCTTCCTTCCTTCCTTCCTTCCTTCCTTCCTTCCTTCCTTCCCTTTCTTTTCCTTTCTTTCTTTCCCCCCCCCTCTTTCAATCCATCCATCTGTCTGTCCATCCATCCGTCCATCTGTCCATCCGTCCATCCGTCCGTCCATCCATCCAGCTAGCAATACATCCAGTGGTGGCATTCAAATAAATTAACAACTGGTTCTCTGCCCTCATAATAATAATAATAATAATAATAATAATAATAATAATAATAATAATAATAATAATAATAATAATAATAATAATAATAATAATAATAATATATTTAATTTCTAGACCGCTCCCCCTCCCCAAGGGGACTCAGAGCGGTGCACAGGGAAATTAAAACAATAAATATACATAGATATACAAAACAGTTAAAAACACATTAAACAATAAGACCCTGCGCTAAAATTCCCCAAAAAATTCCCCATGCTTTCTTCCAACAACCAGTTCAGCTCAGAAAGTTAGCAACTGGTTCTCCTGAAGTGGTGCGAACTGGCTGAATCCCACCACTCTGCCTGCCTGCCTGCCTGCCTGCCTGCCTGCCTGCCTGCCTGCCTGCCTGCCTGCCTGCCTGCCTGCCTGCCTGCCTACCTACCTACCTACCTACCTACCTACCTACCTACCTACCTACCTACCTACCTATCTATCTATCTATCTATCTATCTATCTATCTATCTATCTATCTATCTATCTATCTATCTTTCAGTTCCGGGGTGTGGCGAGCATGCCATCCCTACCAGTTCGGAGACCAGTAACCATTTCCACTATCGGTTCCACTCAATTGGTGCGAACCTGTAGGAACTCACCACTGCTATGGCAAGATTAGAACTTATCCTCTCTGGGTGTTTGGCCCAAGATCACCCAGCTGGCTTTCCTGGTTAAAGCAGGACTCAAACTCAGTGTCCCAAAGATTGGTTCAGTCACCCAGCTGCCAGACTAGAATTCATATCCCAGGTTGTAGCCTGACAAACTGATGGTTTTTAAGTGCTATTAATACTTTAATATTCCTTAGTCCTGGATCATCCAAATCATTACTGAGTTCCCTTGTTTGTAGATCTTTCCCTAAAGAATTGACTGTAGAACTGTAGCAGAACGTGTAACTTTTTTTTATTAAATTGGATTTAACCCACATTTTAGCATTCCTGAAGTTCTTCAGCTGATGTGGGAATATAATGGCTGAAAATGTGCCCAAATATCCTAAATCAATATAACTTATTGTTTTATTCCTGTGACCACCAATACCGAAAGAATCTGAAAAGAAGGCAACATAATCTTCTTAATGAAGATTATATAAAAGTAAAAAAAGTCTTTTAATTACCATTTAAACTGACCTTGGCTCATAGAAACCAGCATGCCACAGAAGCCCCTCTGCAAATCTGATTTGTATTTTGTCACAGCAGAGCTGATGGCAATTATCAGATAAATGCTTTTAAGTGTTGAGTCTATTGTATGTAAATTATTAAGGAAAGTAAAAGTTCCCCTCGCAGATATGTGCTAGTCGTTCCTGACTCTAGGGGGCGGTGCTCATCTCTGTTTCAAAGCCAAAGAGCCAGCGCTGTCCGAAGACGTCTCTGTGGTCATGTGGCCAGCAAAACGAAATGCCAAAGGCACATGAACACTGTTACCTTCCCACCAAAGATGGTTCCTATTTTTCTACTTGCATTTTTTTTAATGCTTTCAAAGTGCTAGGTTGGCAGAAACTGGGACAAATAACAGGAGCTCACTCCGTTACGTGGTGCTAGGGATTTGAACCACTGAACTGCCAACCTTTCTGACCAGAAAACTCAGCCTCTTAGCCACTGAGCCACCGCGATGCAATTTTAAAAAAGTGATCCCTGAGGCCCCTTTTACAACTGCTTGACAGAACCTGCAAGTTTGGAAGATGGAAGTCATGTTTCTTTCTGTAGAACAGGAGTCTCCAACCTTTGCAACTTTAAGTCTGAATGACTTCAACTCCCAGAATTCTCCAGCCAGCAAAGCTGGCTGGAGAATTCTGGGAGCTGAAGTCCTTCAGACTTAAAGTTGCAAAGGTTGGAGACCCCTGCTGTAGAAGACTTCTGATAATTCTCCATTTGCTTGCACAGCATGTGAGCAGGACATCTCTTTCAATTGACTGTCCAAGCTTCTGTAACTAAGTTAGGAGCAAACTCTTTGTTTAAGCAATTACTGCAGTGCAGAAGAAAATTGAAGCTCGTTGGGCTACAGCCAGGCAGCTAGATGGTGTAAATGGGGAAGTGTTGCCAAATGTCTGTTTGGGGATTTGTTTATTTGTTCTGCAAGTTGAAAGACTTTCTTTCTCTCCATAATTTATTCCCTTGTCATTGGCTGCTATTTGGGGCTTCAGATAGATAGCTGCCAAGTTGGGATAACTGGACAGATGGATAAATGAATCTGCGTATGATCCAGGGTTGTGTGTTCACACATATCTATACTTACACACACAGGGAAACACCCTCACGCCTATTTCATTTACGGTCAAGTGCTGATTTCCACTTATAACACAATTTTCCATAATACGCACTCTATGGCCAAGGTCTGTTAATGGTTTCCTTTTCTATACAATGTTTCTATTAACCATGTTGAGAGAATCTAAACGGAAGCTATTTCTCACCTGCAAAATATCTCCAGGCAAGGTGTAAATTGCTTACCTGGTATTTTTGGGGAAGGAGGGGAGAACATTTTATATGAAGGAGGGATGGATAGATGGATGGATGGATGGGCAGATGGATGGATAAAGATCGTCCTTTTTGATGCACGTGAAGCAATAGTTTTCAGATTTTTAGGTGAGATTTGGTTACCTTGCCTGCCTATTCCAATCAGTGCCTTCATAAAACTTTTCAGGACCAAGAACAGCTCCAGTTTGAGATAGTGGAATAACCTTGGAAGAAATTGAGATGGGAGAATCTTCCTTTTCTCTGAAAACATCTTGTATATAGGTGTCCAACCTTGGCAACTTTAAGACTTATGGATGTCAATTGCTGGCTGGGAATTGCCAAGGTTGGACACCCTGCTCTAGTAGCATACTTATCTCATTGACCAGATTATGAAGTTGAATTTTTGACCCACTAGGAGCTTTGTTCTAATGAGCGTGGCATGATATGATAATCATAACACTATGTGAAGAAGAAGCTAGATTGGACTTTGACCCTAAGATGGATACTTTCCATGTTCAACGACAGTTGATATTTATGGCTGCGAGGAAATTGATGCAGTAACTTTTTATTTTTAGAAAAATATGGAGAGAAGCGTAATCCCTCTTATTGGGATTTCCTGAATGAGTGAGTCAAGCTATTGCTCACACAAGTATTGAATAGAAAAGAATATTAGTAGCTCAGGGTTAAATTGTGGGGTACTTGCCAAATAATATGAATAGCAAGTTCTTCTCAACCTTTCTGATATATGTAGGCTTGTCACAAACATTGCAGCCAAGTTTGGGCTATCTGATCCCTATTAAAATGTTTTCCAATCATATCTGAACAGAGAGACTTAATCTATGACTTTGAACTTGAATTCTCTGTTTTAAGTTTCATACCGAGGTATGTTTGATTGGATCTAAATAAGCTTAATGGAGCAACTATATCAATCAAATCACCAGAGGGCACAAAATAAGCCATCCTTGAATTCTACTGCACATATTATCTAAACCATGTTTCATCAAACCCGACTGCTTTTAAATCAGTTTGCCAAACATGGATTTACCATCCCTCAATTATTATCAAGACAAATAATGGTGTCCTGGATTTCATTTTCTCAACTTACCCATCACTTTGCAAAGTTTGATTTGCCGGGGTGTGTGACCAATGGATGTGGACACAAAAAAGCACAGGGCATGTAAATTTAGACAGAGACAGAGAGAGAGAGAGCGGGAGCAGGAGAGAGAGCAATTTTGGCAATAGGAGTTGCTTTTTGAGGGACATTTCAGGCCAATCAGTGGGCTGAAGGCAGAATGGAGGCTCCAGAAAGAATGAGGTGGGTGTGGGGGTGTGATGATGACTAACATCAAAAGAGGTTTGCGGTAAGAAAGATCAACAAAAAGCTATTGGAGCAGATTTGGCAGCAGAAATAATGGACTACTTCTTCAGAATTCCGTCCAAGAAATAGTCCAGCTACAAAGACTAGAAATGATGAATTGACATGAAGTTCTAGTTCGGAGGAAATTCTCACAAAGTTCCTTGTTATTATTACAAGGAACTCCAAAGGTTCAAGGAATAGAATTGTTCAGATGTCAGAACATAACACAGTTTGGCCAACATCTATTTTTGTGGAGCCAAGATAATTGATGGAAAGGATGCTGGAGTCTGAATACTCAGATGTCTGCTGGCTGGGTCCCTCAACATGGCGCCTCATTTGTCATATGCCTAGATATGGTCCTTGAGGTGCCCACGAGCCTCCATAGTCCAACTGATTTGAATTTATGTTAACTTTGGGTTAAAACCAACAAAAAAAGGGGGACATGGCAAGGAAAGTGCAAGTCTTAAGCATTATATGTATTCCAGAGATGACAAACCCTGCCCCTCCCCAAGTATTGTTTGCAATTTAAAAATGTTGGTATCTTGTCTGACAATGACCCCATTTGCCCCCTCCCTCAAAGTTAAAGCCAGTGTGGCAGAGGCCATCTAGAAGGAACAACATGGAACAATTTTATTTCTTCGTCTTGAGGTCTATGGGTGTTTGGTGATTGGCCACACCCTCCATTTTGTGAGATGGCCCTTGACTTTTCTGAATTCCAAATGTGGCTATTTGGGACCTGTAATATAAAGGAACTGCAGGGAAAGTACCTGTTAGGTAATATCTCCGTTGGGAGACAAGTAGAGGGTGTGCAGCAGAGAATGCAGCCAGAGGAATGTTGCTAATGTACACACAATAAGTATACCAGACACTGTTTAAGTAAAATAGAATAGCTTTTACTTAGGTTTGCAAAAACTACTAAACTAAGCTACTGCTCAATAAGCAGTGATGTCAAATTGAGTCAAACAACAAAGTCTCAACAATATCAAATATCTTACACAATCTTCAGTCTTCTTCCTCAGTAATCGCACTTCACGCAAACAGTTATCAAACACAGCAAGTCCAGCAGAGAGAGAGATACCGTATGTGCTCTCCTTGCCTTCTCTTATAGTTAGAGATAATTGCACTTACTAATTGCACTCTAACATTACATCAGCCTATAAATGACTATATATTGTCTACCCAACTATAGGAGTCTACTCCTAACACTACCCTTTGTGCAATTCTGGTGAGTTCCTATCATTTAGTGCTGATATTGTTAGGTCAAATGGACAAACAAGCTGATTCACTGTTAAGATGTGTTGCATGCTTTCGTGTTGAATCACATTTACCAGCATTAGCACTTTCTGCTGGTAAGTCTGAATTGGATCTGACTCTAAAGTGACTCATATGATAAGTGTCAGGGTTCCAAATAGCATCCAAAAGTATTGCTCAAAGTTCCACTTGATGAAGAGAGCCATGTTTGCACATCTGGGGAAACCCGAATCTGAAAGCTTCCCGGTTTTCCCCACCCAGTTGAAAGTTCGAGATCTTGCCCCCACACCCACAAGTCCATCCCATGGTCCAATCTCTCATTGCCATGCTGGTAGGTGCACCCATCCAGTTCCGGTCAGGTGCAGAGGTGTAAAGACAAAGGGTGACCTTGGTTTTCTAGAAGGGAATTTTGTTATGGCTACATAGCATCTAACTCCGTAGAAACCCCCCTCCCAATAGAAAAAGGCATAGTAGAGTAATAGAAAGTGTGGCAGGCCAAAGACCCAAAAGAAAAGATGGCTGCAGGCCTAACACCAGGTTTTCTCCCTACCAGTCAGGAAATGTCTTTCTCAGTTCCAAATGCCATGATCCTGTCTTCCGCAGGTGAGAAAGACCAGAAGGATCAGGAGGAGACATCTCAAGAGCCAAATTCAGTCTTTCCAGAACTGAGAAATGATGCTGAGACAGCAATTAGCGTCATCATTTCTGGAGCCCCGGATTCTAACCATCCCCCAGGGACTTCCTCTATTTCGACTCTAAGAACATTATTAGCTAAACCTAGAATGTCTAACAATGCCTGTCTATGGTAAGGGAAGCAGACTAAACCTCATGGTAGCAATTTGTCGAAAAGAAGCAGGCCTCATCGGTGCTCTGGGTATTTAAACAGCAAAAGTGCTGGAACTCTATTGATCTATGATAGTTCTCCCGTTCAGCTTACTCGAATGTTTATAGCTCAAAAATCTCTTATTTTGTTTCAGCCTTATCTCTTGACTTTCAAACTTCTTTAATCCTTTTGATACTTGTCTTCCAGTAAACTGACTTTGGTGTTCTTAACTTGGAATGGATTTATTGCAATAACATCTGAGATATTATTGCAATAAATCCACTCCAAGTTAAGAGATAAGTGTTGCTGGTCAGGAGGCTGGAGATTAAACCAGTTTTTTTTTTTAAATCAAGGTCTGCATGAAATACCTAAGCTCAAACTCTTTCTTTCTTTCTTTCTTTCTTTCTTTCTTTCTTTCTTTCTTTCTTTCTTTCTTTCTTTCTTTCTTTCTTTCTTTTCTTCAGTCACTCACTCATTCACTCACTCACTTCTATTTAACTCTTCTTTCCTTCCTTTACAGATTTAGCAGAAAGAGTTGGAAGGAACTTTATAGGTCATCTAGTCCAACCCCCAACTCAAGCAGGAGACACTACAACATTTCTGACAAATGGTAGTCCAATCTCTTCTTGAAAGTGTTAAGTGATGAAGCCCTCACAACTTCCGATGGCTTCTGTTCCATTGGTTGATTGTTCTCACTGTCAGAAAGTTCCTCCTTGTTTCTAGGTTGAATCTCTCCTTGGTGAGTTTCCATCCATTATTCCTTGTCTGGCCTTCAGGTGCCTTGGAAAATAGCTTGACCCCTTCCTCTCTGTGACAGCCCCTCAAATATTGGAAGACTGCTCTCCTGTCTCCTCTGGTCCTTCCTTCTCCTTCCTCCCTTCCTCCTTCCTCCCTCTGTCCCTCCTCCTTCAGAACTATCACTACTAACTCCAGCATAGGAAATATAAACCTGATACATATACATATTCTCCACCTTCAACCATTCATTTAGAGACCATTCAAAGTTATAATGGCACTGAAAAAAGGGACTTATGACCATTTCCAGACTTACAACCATTGCAGCATGCAATGTGATCAAAATTGGGACACTTGGCAACTGGCATTTATGACAGTGCTGTGGCTGTGTGATCACTTTTTGCGACCATCTGACAAGCAAAGTCAAATGGGAAAGCCAGATTCATTTCACAAACGCATTAGTAACCTAACAGCTAGAGTGATTTGCTTAACAGTAGCAAGAAAGATCATAAAATAGGATAAAACTCACTTAACAACTGTCATGCTTAGCAAGGGAAATGTTGAGCACAATTATGGTTCTAGGTCAATTATTACCCTAGACAGCATATTAAAAAGCAGAGACATCACCCTGCCAACAGAAGTGCCTATAGTCAAGGCGATGGTTTTCCCAGTTGCAATGGATGGCTGTGAAAGTTGGACCATAAGAAAGGCCGAACACCAAAGAATGGAGGCCTTTGAATTTTGGTGCTGGAGAAGAAGACTCCTGCACTGAGTCCCTTGGACTGCAAGGCCATCTAACTGGTCAGTCCTAGAGGAGATCAACCCTGACTGCTCTTTAGAAGGCCAGATCCTGAAGAGGAAACTCAAAGACTTTGGCCACCTGATGAGATGGAAGGACTCCCTGGAGAAGAGCCCAATGCTGGGAAAGATGGAGGGCAAAAGAAGAATGGGACGGCAGAGAAGAAGGTGGCTGGATGGAGTCACTGAAGCAGTAGGCTTGAGCTTAAATGGACTCCAGAGGATGGTAGAGGACAGGAAGGCCTGGAAGAACATTGTCCATGGGGTTGCGATGGGTCGGACACAACTTTGCAACTAACAACAACAACAACACGTCGAGCATTACCTGTATACTTGTTTTAACGTGATCCTAACATAGTATAACAATAATGCTAACTGTTCAATCGTGTCCAATTCTTAGTGATTCTCTCCATATATACTGTCCTTGTACACCTTCTTTCAATGTTTTACGCTCTACCTGGTGTCGATCTGGATAGTGTCTACCCATCGTGTTTTTTTTGGCAGCCTTGTTTCCTTTTACCTCTGACCGTGCTGAGCATGACTGCCTTTTCCAGTGAGTTGAGCACATGACATGACTAAAATAGATAAGGTGGGACTTTGTGATTTTGCCTTCCAGCGATACGTCTGGTTTCGTACGCTCTGGTATTTGCTTATTGTCACCTTTGCTGTCCACGTAATGCCCAGGAGACTTCTCCAGCAACACAGCTGGAACAAGTAGATTTTTCTCTTGCCTATTTTTTTCACGTCCAGCTTTTCCAACCATACAACTCTGTGCACCCTACACAGGAGGAAACCCACCCACATATATAAAATAATGCATCGGTAAACACACACCAGGCCAAGGATAAACAACTCAAAACTTCAAAAAAAAATGGCAAGGTCAGAGCGTTTAGGCTGCCATCTTGACATTTTTGACGTTACTTTCAGTTGCCCCAGGTTGGGGGTGCATAGGACATTCATGTAAAAACATGGGCTACACTAATTCAGTTTAGGAAATCATGGAATTGTAGCTACTAAATGTTTATCTGAGCTGGTAACATACCATATTTTTTCAGAGTATAAGACGCGCCAAGGTTTTGAAGAAGAAAATTAGGAGGGGGGGATTTTTTGCACTCTGCAGACCTCCCAAAAATGGCCTTTTTTCACGAAAACAGGCCCGTTCCCCCCCCCCCCCCAAAAGGGCATGAATAGCCTTTAGGAGGTTTATAGAGTGCTCCTGGGAGGGTGCCTCACCAAAAAATTAGCAATAAATGGCCTGTTTTTGGTCAAACAAAGGGCATGCATAGCCTTTATGAACCTTGCAGAGTGATCCTGGGGGCTGGGGGAGCAGAATTGAGCAAAAAACAGCCATTGTTTGCTCATTTCTGCCCTCCCCAGCCCCTAGGAGCACTCTATAAGCTTCTTAAAGGCTATGCATGACCATTTTGGTGAAGGGGGCGGGGTTTTTGGGAGGCAAAAAATATATATGCTGTATTCAGTGTATAAGACGCACCCAGATTTTCAGCCCTTTTTTTGAGAGAAAAGGGTGCGTCTTATACTCCAAAAAATATGGTACGTTATGCAACTCCAGCAAGGGATATAAATCCAAGCCATGAATTTATCATCTGAAAATCCTTGCAAGTACATACAAAAAATTGCACTAGCCTCAGAAGGAGTTTAGTGAGAGACTTTACAGTATGTTGTAGTTGCAAACTCGTGTCCGACCCATCACGTCCCCATGGACAACATTCCCCCAGGCCTTCCAGTCCTCTAACATCCTCCGGAGTCCATTTAACCTCATGCCGACTGCTTCAGTGACTCCATCCAGCCACCTCATTCTCTGTCGTCCCCTTCTTCTTTTGCCCTCCATCGTTCCCAGCATGAGGCTCTTCTCCAGGAAGTCCTTCCTTCTCCTTAGGTGGCCAAAGTACTTGAGTTTCCTCTTCAGGATCTGGCCTTCTAAAGAGCAGTCAGGGTGGATCTCCTCTAGGACTGACCAGTTGGATGGCCTTGCAGTCCAAGGGACTCAATGCAGGAGTCTCCTTTAGCACCAGAGTTCAAAGGCCTCCATTCTTTGGCGCTCAGCCTTTCTTATTGTCCAACTTTCACAGCCATCCATTGCAACTGGGAAAACCATAGCCTTGACTATACACACCTTTGTTGGTAGGGCGATGTCTCTGCTTTTTAGTAGGCTGTCTAGATTTGCCATAGCTTTCCTCCCTAGGAGCTAAGCCTGTTTTACTTTCTTGGCTGCAGTCCCCATCTGCGGTGATCTTGGAGCCCAGGAAAATAAAATCTGTCACTCTCCATTTCTTCCCAATCTATTTGCCAGGAATCGAGAGGGCCATTGTACATTGTATGTTGTATCGGGATTGGTGTCTGGATGCACTCACTCCCAGGTCCCCAGTGCCTCTGCTTGACATCCAGGCAACCAGCCTAGGATCCCTCTCTTAAGACAGAAAGTTGCTGGGTGGTTTGACAAATGAAGACAAGAGAGATGCTGCCTTTGCTCCTTTTTGACTCATCAGGGGAATGCCGAGTGCATTTGTTAACAACGCAGAGACGCAAGCTTTGCCCTTGGATTGGGATAAGCCTCCCCTCTCCCCCCAATCCGGCAACGGCTCAATCCCGTCGCAGGTGACAGGTGCAGCCGAAAGGCGTGTGAGAAAGCATGAGACTTCTTCTCCCTCTTCTTTTACTCCATAGAGCCCTTCGGACTTGCTCTTCTGACTTGTCATTTAGCTTTATTTCCATTATTATGGAAAAGTAAAAAGTTGAGGTTCGATGTTGATGCTTTATTTTACTGCAATAGAGGGAGTTGGACATCAATCAGAGGTGGGTTTCTACTGGTTCGCACTGGTTCGGGTGACCCAGAAGTTGTAATTTGGCCTGGGTCACAGAACCGGCAGTGACCCAGGGCCATGCCCCTGAACCACTTCAAAGGCCCTTTTTAAACAATCACGGCCAGGCCCTTGACTGTCATCTGAGGTGGCACTTGACACGCCCCCACAGACCTGACCTCACCTTGCACAGGGGAGGAATTCAGAAGACTACTACAGCTAAGGACACTTTGAGTCCGTCCCATTCAGGCGTTGAAGGGGAAGGTAGCTACAGGGTGTTTGTACCACAGCTAAGTGGGAGGTAATCCTAGCTCAGTGATGGCGAATATTTTTTGGCTCGCATGCCAAAAGCGGGGGGAGCGCAGGGGGTCATGTGCAGGCATGCCACACCCATAATGTTTTGCGCACGACCAGCATTCCCCCCCCCCATTTTTGGCGTGCTTTTTTCGCCCTCTCCAGGCTCCAGAGGCTTTATAGGGCCTCAAAGGGCTGAAATCAGCTCGCTAGTGCGCGCATGTATCCGCTGGCTAGCTGACAGGGCAACACCTTGCATGCCCTGACAAATGGCGCCGCGTGCCACCTGTAGCACACGTGCCATAGGTTCGCCATCACGGGTCTAGGACCACCAACAAAGGGGAAATAAGCCCGACGTGGTGGCCTGCCAGTTGCCCTTTAACTGCTCCACCATACAAAGCCAAGTCTCATGCAATCCCCCCTTTTTTTAGCCCAGAAAAGAGATTTTAAGGAACTGGGTGGGTGGGGGGAAGAGAATTGAGCTTCTGCTGGTCTTTCAACTTGGGGAGATGCTTAATACCGATTGAGCTCCTGGTGAGAAAAAGGGAAGTGTAAATTCTACACAGCTGCTTGGAAAATGCAGGACCAGCCCACTCACCCCAAGGCAGCTTCTTTGTGCTCCAAGAACTGTCGCCCAGCAATTCGCCCCTGCAGCTGCCAGATTGCACAATGGGGTGGGTGGGGGGAAGGAGCCACAGCCTCCATCAAAAGCCAGAAGTTAGGGAAAGGGAGCAGAGGAAGGGAAGGAAGGCATTACATGAGCTGGAGATATATTTTTTTATTCCCCAGGATAGTTTCGATATTGCCTTGGATGGAAACAGTCTGGAGGGTCAATGCTTCTCAAGACAGAGACAACCTTCACAATATCGGATTGGGAACTTCAGCTTGGAGAGTCTGCAGTATGGCAAAATTAATAATATCCTTACAAAACAGAAGTTTAACAGTTAAATAATGGTTCTCATACATACAAGGCATCATGTTGCACCACACACACACACACACACACACACACACACACACTGCTTCCCTGAAAATAAGCCCTCTTGAGATAATAAGCACAACTGGGCTTTTGAGCACATGTGCTCAAATAAGCCCCCCGAAAATAAGCCCTCCCCAAAAAAATTAAATGCATGCGCAGCCAGTTCCCACCATTTCCTGATGGCGAACCTATGGCAGGCATGACAGAGGTGGCATGCAGAGCTCTCTCTGTGGGCACACGCACCATCACCAGCTCCTCTTCTCATTTCCTGCGGGCATGTCTTCGCAGCAGTGGTGGGAGTCAAATGATTTAACAACCAGTTTTCTGCCCTAATGACCGGCTGGGTAGGCGTGGCTAGGTAGTCATGTGACCATGTGGCCAACTCAACGTCACTCAGGTCAATGGGTGCTTGGCCTTAGCTGGGACAATGGAATAAGGGTTAACCGGAGAGGCAGTTTCTGTAAGCAGGGCAATCAAGATGAGGCTAGAAACAGCACCAGAATGTTTCCTTCCTTCCTGCCTTCCTTACAGGATTAGCCCTGGAAAGTGGGAAAAAACACAAAAGGAGATTTCTTCCAACAACCGGTTCTTCCAACCGCTTTAAAAGTTAACAACCGGTTCTCCCGAACAGGTGCGAATTGGCTGAGTCCCATCACTGCTTCACGAGCACCAGAATGCTGGAAAACAGCCTGAAAACAGCTCAAAAAATGCTCCAAACTCAGGCCATTTTCCAAGCTCTTTCCAGGCTGTTTTCTGGACCAAAAATGGCCTGAAAACACCTCGAAAAACGGCCACAAAACAGGCACGCGCATGCCAGCCAGCTGATTTTCGGGTTTCCGGTGCTCTGACGTGTGCACATGCATGCACATTCTGGTCTGGGCACTCAATGCTGAAAAGCTTCACCATCACTGCCCTACATTCTTACTGGTATTTTTTCTTTAGCAATGGCTCAGAAATATTCACAGAATCATAAACTCCAGGGATGAAAACTTGATGGATTCCAGGCTTTTTATAATGATAACACACACACACACACACACACACACACACACACACACACACACACACACACACACCCATGGATTATTGGGACAGGGAAAACACTCTTAGGAACTTCTCAAATAGGCCCCTGCCCAAATCCTTCACAACCTGAGCAAGAATGGAAATTCAGAGACCCATCTATCTATGTGATGTGCCCCAGCCCCTTTTGTATCATTCTGCTGCCTGCTGTTTTTCATTTTTAAGTCGTTCAATCATTCTATTTCACAGGCTCAACCACAGTTTCAAACTGGGAAACTATTAGCATCTTAGAGCAAGTCACATCCCTAAATGCTGGAGAATGGCGTGGAAGGTTGGCATTCAGACAAATCAGGGATAAGCCCCATTTTCACACCATTCAAAAGAAACAACGAAGAACCTAACAGGGAAACAAGAAGACTAGACCCCCTCTAGCAGCCAGATAAGCAGGGATTAGAGCCAGATAAACAATCAAGCAGAAAACAATACTCTAATCAAGGACCACCAAGGAGGGAGCCATACCCCCCAACAGTGGTAGGGGAAGCCATTATATTTAAACAGGCAGCAAACCTCACACTCATTCACATTGATGTTGTAATCTAGGTGGGTAATGAAACATCCACAAACAAACAATCAAGCTGAAAATCCCACAAATTGAGAGAGGGAGAAAGAGAGAGAGGGAGAGAGGGAGACGGAGGGAGGGAGGGGGAAGGTGAGAGAGAGGGAGGGGGGTGAGAGAGGATTAATAAAAGGAGAAAATTGAGATAAGTGGAAAAAAACTAGAAAACAGTAACCAGTAAATTCCAACTTTGGTGTATAAAACAGAGATATTAAACACATTTTTAACCTACATTTATTTCTGTAACATCATAATAACCAACCTAAAGATATGAAAATAAACTTCAACAGTGGGGAGATAATCCCAAAGCATCACTTCCAATTTCATGGATTTATGAGATAAGACTTATTAGAAACTGAATCTGAGCTGTCATATAAATATCTGAAAACATCTTTTGTTAAATGCATCTCAGCTTGAATTTATTAGAAATATTCATTGTATTCTTTAATATATTTAGCCATTGACTTGTTAATATGGGGTAAAGGTAAAGGCAAAGGTTGTCCTCACATATATATATTGTTCCTGACTCTAGGGGGCGGTGCTCATCTCCATTTCCAAGCCGAAGAGCCAGCGCTGTCCGAAGACGCCTCCGGGGTCACATGGCCGGCATAACTCAACGCCGAAGGTGCACGGAACGCTGTTCCCTTCCCACCAAAGGTGGTTCCTATTTTTCTACTTGCATTTTTACATGCTTTCGAACTGCTAGGTTGGCAGAAGCTGGGACAAGTCACGGGAGCTCACTCCATTATGTGGCGCTAGGGATTCGAACTGCCGAACTGCCGACCTTCTGATCGACAAGCTCAGTGTCTTAGCCATTGAGCCACTTGAGTATAGGATACTCAAGCCTTCTTTGGACTGCCAACAATAAAGCCTCCTAATTGCCATGTCCCCAAGATTATGTAGCTCACTCAGTGCAGCAACAAACAATTGGATCTGGATTGAAAATATCTGGAAGTTTGCTAGGTTGCGCTAAAGAAAGCATTCTATACCCCTTTGCTATCATCTACCAACTAACTTGTTTTTGCAATCCAGGTCTGAGAATCCAATGAAATATTTGCGACCAGATATATTTTACTCATCCCTGTGTCTGAATTTACCACTATTAATGTCAGGTGCAAGTAACCAGAGCCACTCATGAATAGTTTAAGTCAGCAACTGCTATCCTATATTACAGGAATCTCCTCCTCCCTGGGAACAACCAAATAAGATCTCATTGACCTTGGTGGTGGTGATGGTGGTGGGGTGACTGGGTGGATCATAAGGGGGGTTAGGACTCTTGTAGTTGCACAAGGATTTAAGGCTAATTTCCCACTTGACCCCTCCTTCTAGTCCGGCTAGTAGATAATTAGTATGCAACCAATAACACTTTACTAATATTTAAGATGAGTAGTTCAAACAATTGGAGATCCTAGCCATTTAACAATATAGCAACAGCACTTAGATTTATATATTGCTTCGTGGTGCTTTTATAGCCCTCTCTAAGCGGTTTACAGAGTCAGTCTCTTGCCCCCCAACAATCTGGGTCCTCATTTGACCCACCTCGGAAGGACGGAAGGCTGAGTCAACCTGGAGCCTGGTGAGATTTGAACTGCTGAACTGCAGCAAGCAGTCAGTTGAAGTAGCCTGCAGGTGTCTTTCATTTCTTTTTCTCTTTATGACTTGCAAAATATAAAAAGAAATCAGAGAGGGAAAGGCCGTTTCTGATGATCACAAAGGCTCTAATGCAAAGCCTCAAACACAATGAAAAACAAAGAGGAAAAATTAAAGAGCATATTAATGTCAGAAAGCAGAGCAGGGACACATGTGTAATGGCATGTAGGAAAGACCTTGGAAGATAAACTGATGAGATGCTGCCAAGGAGCATAAGATGTTATAATTAACTAGAACATGTTAACCATATGATATTAGTTATAACATCTATTCTATTGCAACTCTATGATGCCATATTACAGATTAACAGAGTTGGAAGGGACCTTGCAGGTCATCTAGTCCAACCTCCTGCCCAAGCAGGAGACCCTACATCTGCCTCTACCTAGGATTGAACTCACAACCTCCTGATTGGGAGGTGAGAGCTCCACCTCTAGGCCACAGCAGCAGATTTGTAATCGTTTTACCATAATATTTTGTCATACCATATTTTTCAAAGTATAAGACGCACATTTCCCCCTCAAAAAACAGGTGAAAATCTGGGTGTGTCTTATACCCTGAATACAGCATTTTTGGCCTCCTGAAACCCCTTTGCAAAAATGGCCATGCATAGGCTTTGGGAGGCTTCCGGGGTGCTCCTGGGGGCTGGCAAGGGAAAAACGAGCGAAAAACGGGCCGTTTTTGGGAGGTCTGCAGAGAGCAAAAACTTTTTTTCTTAATTTGCCTCTTCAACATCCTGGTGCGTCTTATACTCCCAAAAATATGGTATACTGTATTGCCCACAAACTTTACATACATGTCTATGCTGATGTTTTATTTAAACTTATATTTGTGTTTGTACATATGATGTGTTTTATTACAGTTGCATATCAGTGGTTGCATGACTTCTGTAGATGTCACATATTAAACCAGGGGTCTCCAAACTTGGCAACTTTAAGACCTGTGGACTTCAACTCTCAGAATCCCACATGCTGGCAGACTTCTGGGAATGCTGGCTGGGGAATTCTGGGGGGTGTAAGCAGGGGTGGGCATCAAAATTTTTAGCAAGGGGTTCTCTGCCCGGTTGTTGGGTGGGTGTGGCCTACTGTCCTCCTGAGGAGGGCAGTGTTTTTGCCCTCCTCAGGCAAGCCTCAGGCAAAGCCGGAGGCTTTTCTCGAGCCTCCGGGAGGGCAAAAATGGCCTCCCCAGGCTCTGGAGGCTCCCTGGAGGCCTGTTTCTGGCCTTCCCTACGCCCGTTTTTTGCCCTCCCCAAGCCTCTTAGGGTCGGGACCAGCCAGGAATGGGATTTGGAAGTTCTCCGAACTGCACATAATCTTAGCTAGAGGTTCTCCCAAACCTCAGCAACCCACCCCTGATCCTGACTTATCAGCTCCAGCCAATTTAGCAAATCCCAAAGGTGGCTTAATTGCTCTGCACTTCCCGTTCCTAGGAACCATTCAGATTTTTAAAAAAAATATATAAAACCAAACAAATTCTTAGAATAAGAACTACCGTATTTATTCGAGTATAACGCGCAAAATTTTCTACCAAAAAAAGAACTCAAAGTTTGAGTGCGCGTTATAAATGAGGGTGCGCGTTATAAACGAAGGTGCGCGTTATAAACGATTTTTATCATGGCCGCACGTGTTCAACAACGTTTGTCACTTACAATGCTTGGTCTGAGCCGAGAAAAAGTGAAACAAAATTTTATACCGATTTTAAATCGAAAATTAGGGGGTGCGCGTTATACACGTGTGCGCGTTATACTCGAATAAATACGGTAATGACAAGGACAGAGTAAGATATAAGCATTCCCCCCACCTTTTCCGTTGGAGCAAGGAATTGGAGCAAGGAGATTTTTTGTTGCTGCATGATCTGTGACAGCTTAGGGAGAAACCGCAATTAAATTTGCTTTTTTTAGTCTTAGCTTTTGAATTAGGGTGAAAATTATCTTTTCTTCGCTTTTTCAGAACTGAGGAGCAGAATATGCAGCACAGAGAAGCTGCCTGAGCTAAGGCCTGCGGTTGTGCTCCAGGGGGATATAACATTTGAGTTAACATTTTAGAAGAGGCAACTTCTAAAATAAGAGCAGTTTGGAATTTTGCTATTAGCAGTTTCTGGAGATGTAGTTTTGCTTCTTTCTTGAGTTGATTCAAACTGAAGCAAGGATTAGTGTCCCATTTCCTACGTCGCCTTATCCACGTGCAGAATTTATTTTGCATTTCTGCTTAAAGAAAATGGAATTTTGGCAGGAGAGAGGGGGACTTCACTGACAAAATATCTGTCTACTACTAAAACTGCCATTTTGTCTGTTTGTACCCTCATGTTAGCCCAAATGGTGCATTGCATTGCAACAATTTTTAAATTAAGGTACCTAAAATCTGCTAACTTAAAAATGCATAAACAAATCCAGGACCTATTACTACTGTGGAATTAAAATTTCAAGGATCTTCAGATCGGTTTTATTCGCAAAGTTGTGACTCTTGCGGCATCTCTGTGACGATGTGATTTTTAGTTCCAATGTTCTCTGGGTAGCTCCCCAGAAGAAAAGTCACTGGGGAAGCCAGCAGGAAGTCAGAGATCGTTCCTGCTGCTTTTTTTGCTTGCCTGTGGTCCTTCTGTTTATCTGTTTGGGTAAATAAATATTGCCTTATTGTTGAAGTTCATGTAGAGCACAGTGATTCACTTGGGTAGGATGCTGGGTTGGAGGTTAGCATGTCCATGTTTGAGACCCAAGTTCTGCTATGAGGCAAAGTGAACTCCCATCCTTCGCTCCCAACCCCCAGGCAGCAGTGATGGCACTGGCTAATCCTTTCAACCTAGAAATGCCTTGGTGCTTCCAACATGAGAGTGATGCAATCCGATTGAAGTTGTATTACTATTATTTTTCTATCTATGATAAATACTCTTTTTACATGATCAGAGGTACAGTGGGGAGATTCAAAAAAATAACTACCAATTCTGTGGGCGTCGTTTGGTGGGCGTGGTGTGGCTTGGTGGGTGTGGCTTGGTGAGTATGGCAGGAGAAGCATACTGCAAAATCTCCATTCCCTCCCGATCAGCTGCGATTCAGGAGGCAGAGTATAAATGGGGGAGGGGCCAGTCAGAGGTGGTATTTACTGGTTCTCTGAACTACTCAAAATTTCGGCTACCAGTTCTCCAGAACTGGTCAGGACCTGCTGAATACCACCTCTGCAGAGAACCATCCAATATTGGGACAAAATTGCAAAATTCAATCCAACGCAACTACCAGAATTACAGCAACTAAACTATTTTAAATTGAGAACCAGAACATCTTCTACTACTTGAGGTAAAGTTCTCTTTACAGGAGAGCTTTCACATGGCTCTGTATGTAATAGGTTTTTTTTTAATTTTTCTGTAGCCTGGATCCACTCATAGAAAGATGGACGAAGAAAAGAAAGGACAAATATAAAAACTGATCTTTAAAAAAATATGTATCAGGATTCCAGCTCACATGGAATCATTCATGTTGGCTCACATTATGATCATTTGCATTCATGGAGACAGTC
This sequence comes from Rhabdophis nuchalis, assembly GCA_039707465.1. NCBI lineage: Eukaryota > Metazoa > Chordata > Lepidosauria > Squamata > Natricidae > Rhabdophis > Rhabdophis nuchalis. The sequence goes on along the minus strand of CM077657.1, from coordinate 8,395,723 downwards.
CTTTTATGTCAGAGTTTGTTGCATAAATTCAAATCCAGAAAGCACACAAAGATAACTGATGCAGCAGGACTCATTAACTTCTTTATATACATAGGAATAGATGAATAAATGTACAATACCAACAGGTGGTTCTTCCAAGTAAACACAAGGCAGGAGAGTTACAGGCAAACACAAACAGTTTCATTTCAGCAGACAAGCGCAGACAGACTGCTAGTTTACTTCTCAGAGCAGCAGACTGCTTAAGTTTCTGTTTCAATTCTCTGCACAGACTCAGACCTGTTTAAGCTCCCATTGGCTGACTTAGTTGCTATGCCTATTCATTGGCTGACCTTGTTCCCATGTCTCTCCCAGTCATGAATATTCTAACATTTTAGTCAAATCTCTGCCTCAACATGGAGAAGAAAAAAATTCCTTCTATTCTGAACTCAACATGAAAACAAACAGCTTTAACAGGACTAGGGTGTCACTTCAGTGCTTATTTGGGGGGCACGAAACACCCAACCTTTGTGATATTAATTAAATGTCTACCTTTATTTTCCTGATAAATATTTGTTGTAACTCAAAAAATGCCTGTCACATAATCTCTATGGTCAAAATACAATATCGACTGAAGTGCCTTTGTTACGTGGGCCATTTTCAACATTCTTGGCTTAAAACAGCAACACTCACACACAACTCTTTGTGACCTGTGCGCAGATATTTTAAAGGAGCCCTTGTGACCCATTAATTTCTGATCCTTGTCAGTTGTGGAGCTGCCACGTGCTATAAATAAGTGCTCTGATGTGCAAACTCTTCTGCAAGTATGTTTGACATTTCAAGCAACAGGTTGTTTCTCAATGAAGTACATGTGAAATGTGCCAGCCATCTATTCTCTTTCTCCCCTTGCCCCTGGTTAGGAATCTTTTAGTATCGACTGACATAAAATAGTGCAATAAACACCATTTTGACACAGTGTTCATTCATGTGGAAGCTCGGTTCTGTTTTACCTCAGGATTTCAAACCTTCTGAGGTATCTCCCCTTCCCCCCAGTTTTCCTCACACACACAATCAGTATTTAAAGCTCTCCCTGAACAGTCTTCATTTTTATTTGGCATTTTATTTCCCCATCATCTCTGTTTTAACACTTATCCCATGATGCTTTAAAACCTTCACATTGTTCATTGATCCAAAGATATTTAAGGTAATCCCTTAAGCAAACCAGGAAATGACCTACCCAAAAAATGCTTGTTTGTCATTCGTTGGGGTTTCTTCAGCTGTTCCAACCAGATGTCCCTTCTTTTCTCTTTTCCTTCCCTTCCCACTCCTTCCCACAACAAGACAGACACAGACTTCAGAGGATAACTAGAACTGCAGAAAAAACAATGGCTACCAACCTGCCTTCCATTGAGAACCTGGACACTGCACGAGTCAAAAAGAGGGCTGTGAAAATATCTACAGACCCTTTGTATACTGGAAATAAACAGTTTCAACTCCTACCCTCAAAAACACACTATAGAGCATTGCACCCCAAGACAACTAGACACAAGAACACTTTTTTTCCCTGAACGCCATCACTCTGCTAAACAAATAATTCCCTCACCACTGTCAAACCATTCACTAAGGCTGCATTATGATTAATATTAGTCTTCTCATCACTCCTATCACCCATCTCCTCCTATGTATGACTGCAGTGTGATTATATGGCCATCATGACTATATGCTGAGCCACACACAATCCTGTTCCATTCCCAACAAAGTGGTACTTATTAATCTACTCGCATAGGCTTGCTTTTGAACTGCTAGGTGAGCAGGAGCTGGAGTAAGGAACAGAAGCTCATCCCATTGTGCAGCGCTCGAGTCTCGAACCCACACTGCTTGCTTTCCAGCTGACAAGCTCACTGTCTTTAACTGTTGAGAGACCAACCTCTAAAAAACAGGAACAAACTGCTTGCACAGAGCTGTCTTGGGAGGAATATTCCTAGTGATTAGAATCCCAGTCATTTTGCACCTGCTATCCTCTGAACATTGGCTGCCCTGCTCTCCGTGATGCAAGCCGTAGTGACAATTTAGTTCCTGCTGCCACTGGCATGACAAGTCGGGGAGCAGATGGCGGCCACTTTAGCAGGCTAATTTTGAGCTTCGTTGGACGTTCACTTAGTCATCATGGCTTCTTGCATCCCAAAAAAGGACATCAGAGAAAAAACAAGGTTAAAAGATCTATTGATTGTAAAGGGCAGGAGAAAGGAATTAGGTGGAAAGGATTACAGTTTCAAATTTGGGAGTACGTGGATTAGAATAAGGATAGCTTGGCTTTTGAATTATTTAAGGAATTACCCCCACGTTTGATTAAGTTGAAGGCATCATTCCTTGGGTGAACAGGCAGATTTTCAGCAGAGAGACAGGAGAGAGGATTTTCAAGCAATTTGGCTCAACATTCTTGAATTATTTAGGCTATAATTACATATTTACAACATGCACTTTCCTCCCTCTCTTTCTTTTTATTTATACATAGTATTGTCTCAACGCTGTTTCCCCCCCACTTAAAATAGATTTAAGCTTTTGCAGTACCTAAAAATATTGAAATGACTATATATATGGAGCTGTATTTCCCTCCTTTTTTCTTTATGTTTACAAGAATAGTTTGAATCAATGCGCAAATGTTATTTATCTCCCAGTGCATTTATAATGCAGGAGGAAGTTCTGGGTGATTTTATGGTTTTAGAATAAGTCACAGAAGGTACTTCCCCACAGATCATGTTAAATCATAAGCCACGATTTACTTATATGATGTCCAGGTTCACATAACCACAACAGATCACATTAGTCTAAATGTAATCTCATACACCGCTCAAGAGAAGAGAAGCTAATCTGAATGATAGAAATTTCAGAGGGCCCAAATCAGCAGGCCAATACAAGTTCTTGATCAGTCAGAGCAAGAAATTAAATTTTGTTAAGAGACACAAAAGAAGAAAAAGTCGTCGTTTTTAAAGGTAGTTTTTAAAGGGATTTTATAGTGATTTTAGTATGGGGTTTAAAAATGTAGGCCATTTATTTAATATCTTTTTAACATATTGTTTTAGATTTTGTACCGTTTATTTTATTGTGGCTGTACACCGCCCTGGGTCCCAAAAGGGAGAAGGGCGGTATATAAATCAAATAAACTATAACTAACTATAACTATAATTTCCTGAAAGGGACATGTGAATTTAAGAAGCCTGATTTCTGGATTCAAGACTCCAGATTAAGATTAGGTGGATTCTAAATTTCAGCCTATGAACCACCACGTTGAAGCATTTTTTCATCTTTTGATCCAAGATGGCGCCGATGATGGCTGCCTTGGTGAAATGCTCTATAATTCCATCAAAACGTTAGAGAGGGTCCAGAGGTATTTTACAAGAAGAGTTCTCAACTCCTCTGCTCGTAATAAAATTCCGTAGACCACCAGGCTTGAAATTTTAGGCCTGGATAAGCTTGAACTACGCCATCTTCATTCCCACCTGAGTTTAGTGCACAAGATAATCTGACATGACATCCTACCTGTCAAGGACTACTTTTACTTCAACTGCAATAACACAAGGTCTATCACTAGATACAAACTTGATTGCAGGAAAAACTATTTCAGCAATAGAATAGGAAAAGTGTGGAACACCCTACAGGATCCTGTTGTTAGTTCCTCTAACCCCCATACCTTTTACCTTAAGCCAGTGCTTCTCAAATAGTGGGGCGCGCCCCCCAGGGGGGGCGTGAGGCTCCGTAAAGGGGGGCGCGTGCTCCTCCCTTTCGAGGAGAACAGACCCGATTGGATAGACATGATGCTCTATCCTGATTAGCCAAACCCGCCCGTGTGACTTTTAGACCCGGATGATACTATTTACAGTCGCGCGGGGGGCGCGAAATGTTTTCTTCTTCCTAGGGGGGCATGACAGAAAATAATTGAGAAGCACTGCCTTAAGCTGTCTACCGTGGACCATAGACATTTCTTAAGAGGTCCCTAAGGGGGCGTGCATAAGCACACCAGCGTGCCTACCGTCCCTGTCCTACTGTCGCATTTATAATTACTCCTTTTATGTTTTTATGGCTATGTTTTTGTTTGCTTAATTCTGTTAAACAAATAATTCCCTCACCCCTGTCAAACTATTCACTAAGGCTGCATTACTATTACTCTTAGTCTTCTCATCGTTCCTATCACCCATCTCCTCCCACTTATGCCTGCAGGACTATAACTTTGTTGCTTGTATCCTTAGGACTTATATTGATATTGTTTCCTGATTGCTTATTTGTACCCTGTGACTATCATTAAGTGTTGTACCTTAGGATTCTTGACAAAGGTATCTTGTCTTTTTACGTACACTGAGAGCATCTGCACCAAAGACAAATTCCTTGTGTGTCCAATCACACTTGGCCAAGAAAGAATTCTATTCTATTTTTCTTCCACATAAACTTATGGCTTGACCATAACTGGAACCGGTTTACCAAAAGGTTGCTATGTCCTTGCTTGTCCCACTGTTGAGTAGAAGGTTTAAAGGCCTTACCTGCTTCCCATCCAGCGTATACAGCTTTTTAACGACTCCTGTTTCCAGTTTTATGGCTTCAGTAATGTCAGTGAGCACCTGCTCAAAAGAATGAGCTGTTTTCTTATTCAGGAGCACACGCACCGCCTTCCTTGGCTTCACTCCACTCCGGATGATGGTCACCAACTTGGGACGCACAAAATCCTTGTTCTCCCTTGCCTGGGCACTGTTGCTACTGGCCAGGGACTGAGGAGCTTTCATGTTGGCAGAGGTTTTCACATTGACTGACCAGTTTGGGTTGACATTCTTGGTATACTCCACTTTCTTAAAGAAGTTGTCCGATGAACACACATAGCTTTCTCCTGTGAAGAACAGAAAATATAGGGATATTTATCAAGGGCAGAAGCAAGCTGTTTTCAGCAGGAATGATAGCCATAGAGGTTTGGACATCTCTAAAGAGAGAAGTCAAATGTGGAATGCCGGTGGCTTCTGAAAGACCATCTTTTCTGTTATCCATCCATCCATCCATCTCTATTATCTTCTCCACCTGAGTCTTATCTGGCCACTAAGAGTTAGCATCCCCTGTTTGAATACACCTAATGGGAATGCATTTATATATTTATTTGTTTATTTACTTGTTTTATATGGCCACCCAGCTGAACACAGTAACTCTGGGCATCTCACAATACATCAAAACATACCTACAGCACAACACAAAAATAAAGCCAATATCTCAATACTCAGAGAAAGTTTGTTCGTCTCCCATCTCTCAGATTTTTACAATTAATTGGTTGGTTGGTTGGTGGGTGGGTGGGTGGGTGGGTGGGTGGGTTGGTTCGTTCATTCATTCATTCATTCCAAAATGAAAGAAACATGTGCTAACTATCCTGTCTTTCATGATGCATTCATTCATTCATTCATTCATTCATTCATTCATTCATTCATTCATTCATTCATTCCAAGATGAAAGAAACATGTGCTAACTATCCTGTCTTTCATGATGCAACATTCCCTCCAGTGGTCTGCAATTCCTTTGTTTTTTCTATACTTCCATTCATTCTCAAGGGAACTCATGAGAGAGAAACATGTTTTCCATGGGTATAATTTCCCACAAGGAGTAGCAAACTCATTGCTTCCTGGAGAAAGAGTGGAAGGGTTTTTGCTTCCCCTGCAGACCCTGGGAAAAAAATGAGCCCAATGTTTCTGTTGCTAAGTGAGAAAGTTGTTAAGTGAGTTTTGCCCCAATTTATGACATTTCTTGCAACAGATGTTAAGTGAATCCCTGCAGTTGTTAAGTTAGAAACATGGTTGTTAAATGAATCTGGCTTTCCCATTGATCTTTCTTGTCAGAAGGTCACAAAAGGTGATCATACAACCCAGGGGACACTACAATCGTCATAAATATGACTCAGTTGGCAAGTATCTGAATTTTGATCATGTGGCCATGGAGATGCTGCAATGCTTATGTGCAGTGGTGGGATTCAAATGATTTAACAACCGGTTCTCTGCCCTAATGACCAGCTGGGTAGGCGTGGCTCAGTGGTCATGTGACTGTGTGGGTGTGGCCAACTCAATGTCACTCAAGTCAATGGGTGCTTTGCCTTAGCTGTGACAATGTGATAAGGCAGGGGTCTCCAACCTTTGCAACTTTAAGTCTGAAGGACTTCAGTTCCCAGACTTCTCCAGCCAGCTTTGCTGGCTGGAGAATTCTGGGAGGTGAAGTCCTTCAGACTTAAAGTTGCAAAGGTTGGAGACCCCTGTGATAAGGGTTAACCAGAGAGGCAGTTTCTGTAAACAGGGCACTAAAGATGAGGCTAGAAACAACACCAGAATGTTTCCTTCCTGCCTTCCTTACAGGATTAGCCCTGTAAAGTGGGGAAAAAACAAAATGAAATTTCTTTCAACAACCAGTTCTCCAAACTGCTTAGAAAGTTAACAACTGGTTTTCCTGAATAGGTGCGAACCGGCTGAATCCCACCACTGGTTATGTGAGGAAAAAAATGTCATAAATAACTTTTTCCCATGCCATTGTGACTTCAAAGTCCACAAGTCTCAAAGCTGCCAAGTTTGGAGACCCCTGATCTAGAAAAAAGAATCTTAAATTAAATGTGGAAAAGGAAAAACAATGAGGCTACATTTGCTGCTCTGAAAGAACAATTTCCTGGAACCTAGCCATTTTCAAAGGGCCGTGTTTATATTACACTGAAACCCTTAAAAGAGAAAGGATCTAAAGGCAGCTACAGTGAAAGAGTCTTGTCAAGTAACACAGCTGCTGTCATGGATGTAATTAATTTTTGACATTGCAATGTATCTAACAAACCCAAGCTTATGTCTACTCATCATAGGAGGAAGAGAGACAATTTTAGAACAACGACTAGCCAGAACCTTTTCACTCCCATCTCCCCAACCAAGCACTATAATCTGTAATCTGCCAGCACAAAGGTGGCAATCAAAGTTCTGATTACTGAAATAATTCTACATATAGTTAACAGGAAGAATTATCGCTTGTCACCCTTTGTGGTGTATGTATCTCCACATCTCTGTCTCCATAGTTGCTATCTCCAGCAATTCTGTCTCTCAGTGGCATTTCATCTGGTTTTTATCTCGTTCCCTGACTTTGCTTTTAATAAGGTAAAGGTTCCCCTCTCACATATGTGCTAGTCGTTCCTGAAATTATGGGGTGGTGCTCATCTCCGTTTTCAAAGCTTAAGACCCAGCATTGTCCAAAAACGTCTCCGTGGTCATGTGGCCGGCATGACTAAATGCCGAAGGTGCACGGAACGCTGTTCCTTCCCACCAAAGGTGGTCCCTATTTTCCTACTTGCATTTTTACATGCTTTCGAACTGCTAGGTTGGCAGAAGCTGGGACAAGTCATGGGAGCTCACTCCATTACACGGCGCTAGGGATTTGAAAAGAAGGCCTAGGGGGTATATGATTTATTTTTATTTTTATTTTATTAAATTTATACCCCGCCCTTCTCCTTGCAAGGACCCATGGCGGCGCACAGGCAATATTAAAAACCATACAAAATACAAAAATATATTGTTAAAAAACTATTAAATTTTATCCCGTGCTAAAACTCATTATAAAACCCTAAGAATTTAAAATTTATACATATTTAAAAGTCAGAAAACGGGGGGTTATGCTAGGCCGGCTTGTTGGAATAAATAAGTCTTGAGACGCCGGCAGAAGAGGCGGAGGTCTGAGGTGGTGCGTAGTTCGGGGGGTAGGTCGTTCCAGAGGGCCGGGCCCGCCACAGAGAAGGCCCTTCCCCTGGGCGTCGCCAACCGGCATTGCCTGGCCGACGGTACCCGGAGAAGGCCCTCTCTGTGGGAGCGGATAGGTCGAAGGGATGTATGGGGCAGGAGGCGGTCTCATATGTAGCTAGGCCATGGAGCGATTTAAAGATGGTAGCAATGATAGCAATGTTCCAATATTTGAGGGACTCCTACAAATATGGGGGGGGGGGTCAACCTATTTTCCAAAGCACCAAAAGGCAAGACAAGAAACAAGGGATGGAAATTAACCAAAGAAAGAAGTAACTAGAACTAAGGAGAACTTTCCTAATAGTGGTAACAATTAACCATTGGAACAGCTTGTCTTCAGAAGTTATGGGTGGTCCATCACTGGAGGCTTTCAAAAAGAGACTGGACAATCATTTATGTGAAATGATATAGAGCAGGGAGGAAGACTAGAAAACCTCTATGGTCCCTTCCAACTCTTGTTATTCCGTTAACATAAATTATTAAGGGATGTATTGATCATTTATCTGCCCCAGGTCTCTGACTGAGATGACATCTGCAAAATAAATACTATATTATATTTTTAACTTTTCCTCCAGCAGCTCAAGATAGCTTTCAAAACTTGCTAGCAATTTCATCTAAGTGACCTCAACAACAATTGACAAGAATACAGTAAACATTCAGATTTTGGCATGTTCCCAAGCTACAGAGAAAGGATGCAGGATTTCCTCCCGTTTTTGACCGAGCAATGACCGAGCTTCAGGGTTTGCGTGATTCTTTACCCAACAGTTGTGTCTCTCTGAACACTCAATAGATTGTCAAGGAGAACAGATAGGTTGTGGCAAGAGCCTGATAGATTTTAATCATGGATACGTTTTGTTGGGCAATTTAATCCATTGCCCAGAGAAGTCCTTCTCCAAAGGGCATTGGGAGATGGTGAATTTCTGTGTCATGTTTCTGCTCTATATCAGGATCTGTGAATGATTGATGTGGTTGAACATTCACTCTGCTTCAGCTATGTCCAGCTTGTTGGGGGCTGGGGGTGGTAACGCTCAAAGTGGGATGAACGCAGGGCAGGAAAGAGCCAGATTCTAGAAAAACCATGTTAAGTTGTTGGCCATGCCTTCTTTCTTTATATTTATCATTGTTGTTTGACAAGGAAGTGCTGTGAGGCCTCCTGACTTGCCAAACATTCGTTGTGAAAGTAAGGGAGAAGAAAAGCACATTTTCAAATCTCAAAAGACATTAAGAAAAGGGATGTCAACCCCTCAAAGGAAAGTTACAGAATTATAGAATCATAGAATTGGAAGAGACCTTGGAAGTCTTCTACTCAGAACTCCTGATTAAGCAGGAGACTCTAGTCTAGTCTATATCATTTCAGACAAATTGCTGTTCAATCTCTTCTGAAGAACCTCTAGTGATGCAGCACCTACAGCTTCTGGAGGCAAGCAGTTACATTGATTAATTGTTCTCAGTGACAAGAAATTTCTCCTTAATTCCAAGTTGCTTGTCTCTTGGATAAGTTTCCATCTATTAATTATTGTCATGCCCTCAAGTGCTTTGGAGAACAGGTCAATCCCCTCTTCTCTATGATAGCCCTTCAAATACTGCTATCATGTCACCCCTTGTCCTTCTTTTTGTTAGATTAGATAGACCCACTTCCTGCAACCATTCATCATACACTTTAGCTTCAGACCCCTAATCAATTTTGTTGCTCTTCTCTGCACTCTTTCTAGAGTTTTAACATCAGTTTTGTAACGTGGTGACCAAAATTGGATACAATATTCCAAACGTGGTCTTACAAGTATAAAGCAGTAGTATCACTCCTCATGATCCTGATGCTATCCCTCTGTTGATGTAGCCTTAGGACTGCATTGACTTTTATGGAAGCTGCAGCAACTTGCTGACTCATATTTAAGTGATTGTCCACTAAGATACCTAGATCCCTCTCACAATTACTACTACAATTTTTTCCTCTTCTCAAATTATCTCCAGATTTTATGTATTCCTCCCCAAACAGGAAGAATACAACAATATAACAGAAGCCCAAATCCAGTATCTCTTTTAGAGGAGAAAATGATTGGCATAGTAATGACTTCTAGCATTTTTTAATGACCTTGCATCAGGGTGGAGTTGGGGGTGACTGAATACAGCTGAGCATTTACCGGCCAAATGCCCTTCCTGGTGCCTATGCAGAGGCCATAGCAGATTCCTTTCTCTCTGCACCCAGAGATAGAAATATCTGCCGCTACCTAGGATTGAACTCACAACCCCCTGATTGTGAGGTGAGAGCTCCACCTCTAGGCCACCACACTGCTACTAGGATAACATCTAGCATTGGCCTGTACTAAAGCTTAACACGTTTCTTCCCGACTAATCAAGACATGCAACTTGCAATGTTCTGTACCAGGGGTCTGCAAAGTCGGCTCTTTTAAGACTGGGGAACTCTGGGAGTTGAAGTCCACCAGTCTTAAAAGAGCCGACTTTGCAGACCCCTGTTCTGTACAATTTGGAATATGTGCACAGTCCAAGAACATAATGACAAATACAGCTGAAAAAAGGCATGCCCATGAGGTTAGCAGGAGCAGGTTAGTTCAATTTGATGGAATCTTTCCTTTTTTTTATACAGCCACTTTAGTGAAGGCTTCCAAATATAGTAAGGGAACTAACAGTATTTCATAAATATTTTGAAAAACAATATTGAAACTCAGTGCAAGGTTGATAAAACTAAGAGAAAAAGCCTTTGGTTTTATGCTAGGGACACAACAGCTGGAGATAACTGGGCTTCTTGGAGAACAAATTTCATAAGTAGCAAAGAGACCTCTATAGAGGATCCCAAACTGAAATATTCTAGAACAAGGGTGTCCAAACTTAGCAACTTTAAGACTTGTGGACTTCAACTCCCAAAATTTCCCATGCTGGCTGGGAAATTCTGGAAATTGGTCCACAAGTCTTAAAGTTGCTAAGGTTGGACACCCTTGTTCTAAAGCCATTGTGCCAACCTTGATATCTTTCTAAATAGAACATAGAATAATAGAGTTGGAAGGGACCTTGGAAGTCTTTTAGTCCAACCCCCTGCTCGAGCATGACTATCCAGGATTTCCATCTAGAATTACTTGGGATTTTGGGAGAAATATATGGAGCATCATCTCTTCCTCTGACTTGTCTCCTAATTCTAAAACCGTATCTGGCATTTGGCTTCCTCACATTCCACTTTTTAGACCATAGATTTCTTTGGACATCATGGTTTGCTATTTTTATGTTTAAAGAACACAGTATCAACAGTAGAGACTTTCAAATTTCTAGGTTCTATCATATCTCAACACCTAAAATAGACACCTAACATCAAAAACATCATTTAAAAAAGCACAACAAAGAATGTTCTTGGCTCAAACTGCCGAAGGAGCTGCTGATATCGTTCTACAGGGGAATTATTGAGTCTGTCATCTGCACCTCTATAACACTCTGCTTTGGCTCTGCAACCCAACAAGACAGACACGGACTTCCGAGGAGAATCAGAACTGCAGAAAATTACTGCCAACCTGCCTTTCATTGAAGACCTGGACAGTGCACGAGTTAAAAAGAGGGCCGTGAAAATATCTACAGACCCCTCACATCCTGGACATAAATTGTTTCAACTCCTACTCTCAAAATGACGCTATAGAGCACTGCATACCAAGACAACTAGACACAAGAAGAGTTTTCCCCCCGAATGCCATCACTCTGCTAAACAAATAATTCCCTCACCACAGTCAAACTACTCACTCGGGCTGCATTACTATCACTATTAGTCTTCTCATCGTTCCTATCACCCATCTCCTCCCACTTATGACTGCAGGACTGTAACTTTCTTGCTTGTATCCTTACGATTTATATTGATTGTTTCCTGATTGCTTATTTGTACCCTATGACTATCATTAAGTGTTGTACCTTAGGATTCTTGATGAATGTATCTTGCCTTTTTATATTTATTGTGAGCATCAGCACCGAAGACAAATTCCTTTCTATTCTATTCCCTTCCCTTCCATCCCATCCCATCCCATCCCATCCCATCCCAACCCATCCCATCCCATCCCATCCCATCCCATCCCATCCCATCCCATCCCATTCTATTCTATTCTATTCTATTCTATTCTATTCCATTCCATTCCATTCCATATTTTCTATTCTATTCTATTCTATTCTTCTCCATTCCATTCCATTCCATATTTTCTATTCTATTCTATTCTATTAAGTTTAGTCTTGCTAGAACACAAATTTTATTTTTGTCTGTTTCAGAAAAATGAAACCGTGTTCCTTCCTTACCACTAGAATTAAACAGTAGACAATTAAACACTGAAAAAAGTTAGCACTAATTTAGTGTTATCCCCTGCCCTCTTCTGCTGTTGCCTTGCCACCATGCCAAAATATCCTTTCCTGTCCTCACTTGAGGGCTCCTTGGGGCTCTTTCAGCTTAGTTGTTTCTTGCATATCAAACTAGGTAACATCATCAGTGCTAGGGAAATGCCTGCAAGAAAACGACCAAACTCAGAGAAGCACCAAGGACCCCTAATTTCAACCCTGAGATGTAAATATTCTCCTTTATTGTTCTCATTTGATTGTAAAATTATCAAAAAAAAAGCTTTCTTTGTTCTACATATGGTAAGAATTCCAGTATTTCTGCAAGGAAAGCTCTAAGAATCTTCAAGGAAATGGGGGTTAATCATGACCTCTCTTTTGACACTCCAGCATTAATACTAATTTCACCTTAAGTGAAGAATAGGAAATACAGATGTAATTTAACTTCATCTCTTTCTTCTCTCCCCCTTGCCATTTGGTTTAATCAAGCATAAAACAGGAAGATATATTTGCTGGCATTTTTCTCTTCCCCTTTTCTCTCTTTCTCTCTCTCGGTCTCTCCTTGAAGAGCTGGCAAGGCAGCACATTTTTAATAAGACAACAAGAAAATGCTGATTAATTTCATTATTTTAGCTTTGATTTCAGAACAGGGATGTGAAAAGATGAGGCTGTGTGTATTTCAAATTACTTTTGCTAGTCAATTGCCTTGAGAGCTTTCTGCGGTAGGAAATGGATTTGGGCAGTATAAATAAATCAGTACATCTGTCATCATGGCGTACATGAGGGATATGCAAATTATCAGAGTAGGAGAAGCAGCAATTTATTTTATTTATTTTATCAAATTTATACCCCGCCCTTCTCCTTGTTAGGACCCAGGGCGGCGCACAGGCATCATTAAAAAAACATTACAAAAACAATACAAACTCTTAAAAGCATATTAAATTAACCTAAAACCCGTGCTAAAACCCTATTAAAACCCTAAAAATTTTAAAATTTATAAATATAGTCAGAAACGGGGGGCTACACTAGGCCGGCTTGTTGAAATAAATACGTCTTAAGACGTTGGCGGAAGAGGCGGAGGTCCGAGATGGTACGAAGGTCGGGGGGTAGGTCATTCCAAAGGGCCGGGCCCGCCACAGAGAAGGCCCTTCCCCTGGGTGTCGCCAACCGGCATTGCCCGGCCGATGGCACCCTGAGAAGGCCCTCTCTGTGGGAGCGGATCGGACGAAGGGATGTATGGGGCAGAAGGCGGTCTCGTATATAGCTAGGCCCTGAGCCATGGAGCGATTTGAAGATGGTCGTCAACACCTTGAAGCACACTCGAAAGGCCACAGGCAGCCAGTGCAGCTCGCGCAGGAGAGGTGTTATGTGGGCATGCCTTGGGGCACCCATAATCACCCGCGCGGCTGCATTCTGGACTAGCTGTAGCCTTCGAGTGCACCTCAAGGGGAGCCCCATGATACAGGTGGCTGCGAATGGATGGCAAATATTTCCTTAAAAAGACAAAGGAACCTGCATTCTCACCAACTCAATCCAGTGATATTTACAGCGAGAACTGTAACCGTATCCTATGAGCAGTCAAGATGCTGAGATCCTTAGAATATCCCAGTATGTAATCCGAGAAATCTAGCCCAAGGGTTTTGGTACAAATTAGCACAAATCAACCAATCAATCAACCAATCAATCAATCACTCAATTAATTAATTAATTGGTATTAAATTAATTTGGTACAAGAAGAGATTGGACGAAACTTGCTCAATAACAGTAACTGTGAGAGAGACCTTGGAGTCCTAATGGACAATCACTTAAACATGAGCCAGCCATGTGAAGTATTAATACGGATTTATAAACCCTTAGTACAGCCACACTTGGAATCCTGCATCCAGTTTTGGTCACCACATTACAAAAAAAAAGAAGATGTTGAGACTTTGGAAAAAGTAAAGACAAGAGCAATTAGGATGATTAAAGGCCTGGAGACTAAAACATATGAAGAAGGGCTGCAGGAATTGGATATGGCTTGTCTAGAGGAAAAAAGGACTAGGGCAGTGATGGCGAACCTTTTTCGGCTTGTGTGCCAAAAGTGGGTGGGGGGGGAAAGCAGGGGTGTCGTGCGCAGGTGTGCCATGTGCACAACCACAGAGTGCATGCCGCATGACCAGTGCTCCCCCCTTTTCTGGGGAGGGCGAAAACGGCACCCCACCCCCTCGAGGCTCTCCGGAGGATTCAGGATCTTCCCTGAAGCCTCCGGAGCGTGAAAAACCAGCCTTAGGGGCAAACTGGACTTCCGAGCAAACTGGGCTTCCCTAAAGGCCCCGGAGGGCAAAAAACGACACCATGAGCAAATCACTTTGCTCGGAGGGCCGGTTTTCGCTTTCCAGAGCCTTCAGGGAAGCCTCCTGAGGGTTCCTGAATCCTTCAGAGGGCTAAAACCGGCCTTAAGAACAAACCGGAAGTCCGTTTCCGAACTTCCGGTTTGCCCGTAGGGGCAGTTTTTCGCTCTCTGGAGGCTTCAGAGAAGCTCCTGAAGCCTCCAGAGGGCGAAAAATGGCCTCAAAAGAAAGCCGAAGTCAGCCAGCCAGTTTAATACTTGCTGCACTCACATATTAGGTGTGAAACAATTTCAAGTTTGTCATTGCAAAGTCAGCAGTTTGGATTGTCAGTGGATTTTTGTATCTTCGTTTTCATGGCATTAGTTTGTAGTGCTTGTTGTTGAGCAGCAAGTATTAAACCTTCCGTTTCTTTCTTGATGGTTCCTATCTTAAGCCATGTCCATGTCAAGTTGTTATCATGTTTTCCTTCAATGTTTTTCAACTGCTTTCCATGCAAAGCTTTGGTTTTCCATCTATTTAATCTGTCAACCAGCTGTTTTTCCTTATATTCTGCCTTTGTTTCTGTAGTTTTTATAATGTTCTCTGTTTTTTCTTATTATTATCTCTTTAACGTGAAACTCAGTCAACTGAACATTTAAAAATGTATCATAAATACCATTGACTGGTGCCAATGGTTGATATGAGTTGCTGCCAGTGTCCTAGGTATCAACCAAGTACCTTCTTAAAATATACAATGTTCTGAGTAGCGCAATTTTTTGCAGTTCTGCTGGTGTTATTGCAGGAAGCTTCAATTTATTTCTTGATGTCTTTTGTAAAATTCTTGGACCTGGTACCAAGTGCCCCAATGGCAATGGGTATCACTGTTACATGTTTCATCCATAGCCGTGCAGTTTTGATGGCCAGGTCGCGATATTTCGTGATTTTTTCCAGTTCTTTTTCTTCAACTCTGGCGTCTCCTGGTACAGCGATATCAATAAATTGTATGCTTCGGCTCTCGACAACCAAGATATCTGGCGTGTTGTGTTCATTACCCTTTTCTACTTTCCAAAGATTTACATTCTTAACACCAGTCTGTGAGATTCACCATTTGATCAAATCAACCCTCTGGAACGACCTACCCCCCGAAATCAGAACAACAACGGACCTCCGCTCCTTCCGCCAGAAGTTATAGACTCACTTCTTCCATCAGGCCGGCCTGGCCTAACTTTTTATAGCTAGCCGCAGAAAGAAATTGCTTAATTAGAATTTTAAGGGGTAATTGTTAGGGTTTTAGGGGTTTTAATATTGATTTTAGCACAGGGGTAATTTAATTCGGTTTTAATATTTTGTATATTGTCGTATTTATTAGATTTTTAATTTCCTGTGCACTGCCCTGAGTCCCCATGGGGGAGAGGGGGCGGTCTATAAATTTAATAAAATAAAATAAAATAATAATAATAAATAAATTTATTTATTACATTTTTATGCCACCCATCTCGTGGGATCTAGCCCACTCTTTATTACGCCGTCTGAATTTTAGGTCACTTCAGATTAGAAGCTCTAGAAATCTATACAATATGAATGTACAAAATAGTTCAGAATGTTGTTTTTCCTTAAGCCCCTTCCCTTTCTGCAGTTCAGTTGAACCCTCTGGAGATACACGATATCATAACAAATAACATAGTTTCAGCACAACAGGATAAGAACCCTCGGGGGTAGGATGATATTTTTTTTACAGTGTGGCATAAACCATCTGGAAAAAATATTACCACACACACACTATATTGAAGTGAGGCACCCTAAAATTTCTTTATTCCAGATATTTTATTGCACAGACAATGTCTTAGGACTCTGTTGGGGTATCCATTGCATTTAGGACCTATTGGGCATGAAGACTTCTAAACAAACTACGGTATCTTCCAAGCTTGGTCTTCATTTAAATAAAGTCTGCAGATGAACTCTTGATTTGATCTGAGAATGGTGGGCCATGAAGGTTGGAATAGAAGGAAATTAGCTTTTTCTAATCTGTGCAAGATGGCTTAAGTTTCCCTCAATGTCAACTTCTGTCCATGGAGATACCTTCTTCTGAAGATGAATAGGAAATATGGGCTTGTTATTTCTGAGAAAGAAAAGGGCTCTGTGTTCTGACCCAGGCTTCCTGAGAAAGCATATATCACAATCTTGGTCCCCCAAACCCCCTTTTATTTAAATGGTTGTGAATTATGGTCATTCACAACCCTTAATGATTCAGTCTGCAAAGAGTCCAACAGATGTCTGCTTGAGTTGCAGCAGGTTTTCAGGGTAATGTTAATAAGCGCCCACCTTTATCTCCCTTGAAACGCTGCCAGAGACCTCATTGCCAATTAGTTTTGCAAGGCCCAACGGAGCACAGAGTCAAATGGAGCTTCTCTAATTCTCTAATTGCTTCCTGCAAAGACTCGCGTCCATTTGCTGCTCTTTTATGTCTTATGGGAGGGGCCAATCATCTCCAAGCCTTACGCCTGAGTCTCCCTTTTTGTCTTAACTGTTCTTGCCTTCTGGCAGCTCTGCGCAGGCACACACTGGGAACAGGCTCACACTGCTCTTCTGCCTCACTGAAATCTTGACTCTGAAGGCAGCTGATAACTGTCAGGCGGCCCTGGCCTCCTCTCTGCCTCCGACACAGAGCCCTCGTCTGAGCTTTCCCCAGACTCCAAGACTGGCCCATGTTCCTCCCCAACTCTGCTGCCAGCTCCGCAGGCTTCTGGCAGACCACAACACTCTTGTGCATATGTTACACATGCACAGAAGGCTCTTGTAGCATTTAGTTTACCAGAAATATCAAAGGAACTTCTCATATGAGATATGCTTCTTCTTGTTGTCTATGGAGATTCTCAAATCATTCAGGTTACGAACGTCCCAAAGGTGCTTTTTTCCAAAAGGCAACTGGGCTGTCTTGATTTTTTTTTTTCTCTGAAAACATGTCAAAAAGTTCTCAAGACGTTTCTTGGATAAGAAGCGAAAGATTTTCAAACAAAAAACCAAGAGAGACCTATCTAGGAGATTGTAAGACAGTGTGATACAAAGTCATTTGGCTGTTTCGTTTTTAAAGGTGTTGTTTTATGGATCTAATTTCATGGTTCAGCTGACTTGCCATCTTATCAAACCATCCCATTAAAGCAGGGGTCCCCAACCCCCGGGCCGTGGACCGGTGCCGGTCCGTGGCTAGATAGGAACCGGGCCGCAGGGCCGGACAGGAGGAGGAGGGAGGAGGGGGCAGCCCCCTGGGCAGAGTGCACGCCAGATGCGGGAGAGCACAGGTGCGGCCGTTCGCGCCGTTGGAGGCCCTAGAGGGCCGAGTGAGCCGACTCCCTCTGCGTGCGCATGCGCCGCCTGTTCCCCTTCCCCGCTCCTCCTCTACGCCAGCCAGTCCGCAGAATTTTCTTGAAAATGAAACCGGTCCCTGGTGCAAAAAAGATTGGGAACCCCTGCATTAAAGGGTCGAAACATCGCAATCTTTTCTTTCCTGCTCTATTCCCAATAAACATTCCCTCTCAATTGACCTTACAGGAGAAATCTCCCTTGGTACTGGTGAGCAGGTTGGAATCACAGAATAACAGAGTTGAAAGGGACCTTGGAGGTCTTCTAGTCCAACTTGCTGCTCAAGCAGGAAACCCGACACCGCTTCAGACAAATGGCAGTTCAGCCTCTTCTTAACAACCCCAGTGCTGGAGCACAGACAATTCTGGGGACAAGTTGTTCCATTGGTTCATGGCTCATACGGGTAGGCATTATTTCCTTCATTCTAGGTTGGTTCTTTCTTTGATTAGTTTCCATCCTTTGCTTCTTTTCCTGCCTTCAGATGCTCTTGAGAATAGGTTGACCCAGGGGTGGGTTCCTAACCAGTTTAGTACTGATTCGCTAAGAGGGCGTTTTGCCCATGTGCTGCTTGTTTTGCTCACGCGCCCGTGCGCCCGCCATGCGTTCCTTCATATGATCAGTTGAAAACTGTTTTGTGCATGCACAGAAACATGCTGGTTCACATGATCAGTTGAAAACTGTTTTGTGCATGCACAGAAACATGCTGGCGATGGCCGAAGAGATCAGGGAACCGGTTTGGGGCATGGCAGGCCTGGGTCACTGTTGGTTCCAGCGACCCAGGCCACCATATCACTACTGGTTCAGCCGAACCGGTCCAAAGCAGTAGGAATCCATCCTTGGGCTGACCCCTTCTTCTTTGGAACAGCCCCTTAGACATTGAAACAGTGCTATCATGTCGTCCCTAGGCCTTCTTTTCATTAAACTAGACATACCCAGTTCCTGCAACCGTTCTTCATATGTTGCTCTATTGAATTTCTATTGAATTTTTATTGTGGAAACTCTAGCAACATGAGGAAGAATTTCCACTCCACTGTTTGTCTGAAGTCCACATTATTATATACACTTGTTCTTATTTTTGTTGCGCTTTGGGTCAAAAGTCTTTGGCAGATTTCCCTCCCATCAAATCTTTTCTCCTTGCTTTCCTGCATACCCCTAGCCCCTAACTATGGAAAGCAGCTTTCTGATATGAGTTACTGCATGTATCTCAGTGTAACTACTAAATCAGGTAGCATTGCTGGTAATATATTATAAAGTGCAGCCGATTAATGTCTTCCTTCATTTCAAGTTCACCTCCAGCACACATTAAAATGCATGGCTCAAAATCTAGCCAAAACCACTTTGCATTGTTAAATTAAACCTGCATATTTCCCCAAGGCTTAGCTGAAAAGTTTTAGTAAGCTTACTGTATATAGGAGGCCAATCTGTGGTTGAAGAGCTGTTTGAATGTGACATTTATTTTAAATAAATAATTATTTATTTGAATAATGCATTTTATTTATTTATTAATTTTTTATGTCATCCATCTCTCTCTCTCTCTCTCTCTCTTGTAAGAGATTGTGGGCGGCTTTATTAATAAATACATATATTCTAACACTGTATTTCCACTCAACTGTTTTGTAATGTGATTAGGGTAGAATAGAAGGCGAGAATAGAAAACCTCTAAGGGATCCTTGGTGGTTTTCCTGCAGATGTTTCATTACCCAAAGTGAGACGGATCATATATCAACATCACGCTAGCACTGATAATGTTACCTATTTTGGGTAATGAAACATCTGCAGGAAAACAATCAAATTCAGAGAACACAAAGGACCTCTCATTTCAACCCTGAGCTACAAATACCGTGTTTCCCCAAAAATAAGACAGGGTCTTATTTTTTTTGACAACCCCCCCTCCCCACAAATTAAGTGCTTGGCCTTATTTTCGGGGAGGTCTTATTATTTTTGAGGTGCAGGAGGTGGCGAGAGTGGTCACCTCACGGCTGCTGCTGTGTTGCAATATTTTCAGGGAGGGCTTATTTTCAGGGAGGGCTTATTTTCAGGGGAGGGCTTATTTTAGTGCATGCACTCAAAAGCCCGATTGGGCTTATTATCCAAGAAGGTCTTATTTTCAGGGAAACAGGGTATTCTCCTTTACTGGCAGAAAAAACCCACTGTTGGATATTTTCAAAATCTTCTTCTCAGGACCAAATGGCTGACTAACTCACCATTAAAGTTTTACAAGGCCTAACTTCCTTGGCTAGTCACACTGCAGTAAAGCCCCATGGAAAAAGGATTGCTCAAAATCAAAGAAGCTGAGAAAAATATTATCTGGGGAAGAAAATGGGCACAGCCACTATCAGAATTGGTCTGAAATGGTCTTCTGCTTGGAAAGGGTTACTAAAAGAAATTTTCATCAAATGGAATAAAAACTGGTAGAAAAATGCATAGAATTTGCCTGCCTGGCATTAATAATTTTACCTAAGGAACCTTTTATTCCTTTCCCATTGTATAACGGCAGTGATTTTTAAAAAAGGTCTTTTGCAATCCTGATTGTCTCTCTAAATCTCTTCTAAATAGCTTGGACTGAAAATGGATCTATCTATCTATCTATCTATCTATCTATCTATCTATCTATCTATCTATCTATCTATCTATCTATCTACCGTGTTTTCCCGAAAATAAGACAGGGTCTTATTTTCTCCCCCCCCCCCAATAAATGCTTGGATTTATTTTGGGGAGGTCTTATTATTTTTGAGGTGCAGGAAGCCCCTTAATCTTGGCGCATGGATCTGCTGATCCAGCAAGAGCAGGAGGTTCTATGTCTGTTTCTGGCACACTCTTGCCAGCCCTAACGTCACTGGGTCTGCCATTCTTTTTTTTGCCGCCACTAAGAGAAGGGGCGTGGTAGCTAGGGGTTGAGAGAGCAGCCACTGCAAGGCCATTCCACGTGGATGGCATGTGAGGCATGTTCCCCCCTTTCCCCCCCACGGAATGGTGGAGATTGGCAGCACATGCATTTAAATATTTAAGGGGAGGGCTTATTTTTGAGGGAGGGCTTATTTTAGCGCATGTGCTCAAAATCCTGATTGGGCTTATTATCCAGGGAGGTCTTATTTTCAGGAAAACAGGGTATCTATCTATCTATCTATCTATCTATCTATCTATCTATCTATCTATCTATCTATCTATCTATCTATCTATCTATCTATCTGATCTATTACCTATACCCATGATAGGAACCTATGGCACACGTGCCACAGGTGGCACTCAGAGCTTTGTCTGCAGGCACGCGAGCCGTCACTCCAGCTGAGCTCCACCATGCATGCGTGCGTGCCTCCTGCTGGCCACATGATTTTAGGGTCTCTGCTGCACTTGCGTGGGAGCAGGGCGCATGCTGGAGACACACATGCATGTGCAGGGAGGGCAGGGGGATGCGACACCCTCCATTTTTGGTTTCAGGAGGCAGCAGGGAGGCCTGCTAGGCCCAAAGTGGGGCATGGGGGGTGTTGCATGTGTAGGTGCAGGGAGCAGGGCATGTGGGTTGCATGCACATTGCATTATGGTTGTGGGCACACGCATGGGGGGTATCCCAAGCACATGCATGCTTTTGGCACTCAATGACAAAAAGGTTCGCCATCATTGACCTATAGCTATCCATCAATCATCTATCATCCTCTACCCTGTTTTTCCAAAAAATTCAACCTTCCCCGAAAGTAAGCCCTAGCTTGATTTTTACCTCTGCACCCAATATAAGCCCTACCCAAAAAATAAGCCCTAATTAAGACCCCGCCCACTCCATGGTGCACGGGTAAATATTAAGCTAGGGGTGGTTGGGAGTGTATCTGCCCTACTACTTACCTTCGGACAGTCGCAGGCAGGCCTCGCATACCCAGACACCTATCTCGCCATCCCATTTCTTCTGCAGCGGGCAAGGCGACAAGGCTTTCCTAAAGGCCTCTGAAGCAGATAACAGAGCTCTGGATCGATCTGGAGATCTCTTATCGACTGCAGAGAGTTTCAGTTAAGTCTTGCTGGCTGCATAAGAACTTCCTGAAGGTCTCTGACAGCAAAAAGGCGATGCGAGCAAGTGAGGTGAGTCAGTGGATAACATCCCTCTCCCCCCCCACAAAAAATAAGACCTGGTGCCTTTTTTGGTGGCAAAAAAATATAAGACAGAGTTTTATTTGGGGGAAAAACGGTCTGTTACTCCCGAAATACCGTCAATCAGCTGTTCTAGGCGGCGAGGATTGCCTATCGCCGCTGATCAGCCAATTGCCAACCAGAACAGCTGATCGGTAGTATTCCGGGAGGCAGATCCAACTGCCAATCAGCTGCTCAGCAGCGAAGGCTCCAGCATTCTCCAGTGGCGGTGAACAGTGGGTAGCGGTGACAGGCAGAGAATGCTGCCGCCATATGAAGCCCCCTCCCTCTGCTGCAATATTCACTATAAGACACACAGACATTTCCACCCACTTTTGTGGGGTGGGAAGTGTGTCTTATAGTGTGAAAATATGGTACTTCCTTTGTGGTTACATAGGGATTCTAGCCTGATCCCTCTCTTGACTCCACCCCCAGATTCTGCTCCTTCCCCTACATACACAGGCAGTGAATTGAGATACAGTTGGGGCTTTTGCTGAACACCTCTCTCCTTAAGGCTAGCTAAGATTTACTCCCGCTGCACATAGATTTCACCCAACGCATCCTTTTCCATCTCTTTCAAAGTCATTTGTGAAGCTCTAACTGAGTTACTTTATTTCCTGATACTTCCTTAGTTCAAAAATAGCACTTTTTAGGAAATATCTTACAATTGGCCATCTTCACACAACATACTTACCCACTTCTCTGGAACAGACCTCTGGAACCTACAACCTCTGGAACAGCTTGCCTCCAGAAGTCGTGAATGCCCCAACCCTGGAAGTCTTCAAAAAGATGTTAGATAGCCATTTGTCTGAAATGGTATAGGGCTCCTGCCCACGCAGGGGGTTGGACTAGAAGACCTACAAGGTCCCTTCCAACTCTGCTATTGTATTGTATTGTATTGTACTTCTTAGGTTCGAACTGTAGCTGAACCATCAACTAACCCAACTAGGCTCAATTTTGTTTGTTTATTTATCTACCTACCTATCTACTACCTACCTACTTAATTATTTACTTACTTACTGATTTATATTTTTTATTTCTTGTACCACACCGTAAGCCAGCAGGAGAAATAAATCAAGATTAAAGCTAACTAAGCGTAGCAACTTAATCACAGGCAGCCTGTAGGCTTTGATCGAGCTGATGAGATTGTGCGAAGCGAAGGCAGGCATAGGCTAAGACTAATATCTCATGAAAGCATAGAAAGGCGTGCGTGAAATGAAACCATTGGGCCCTCAGCAACACGAAGACAAAGGATCCCATTCATGAAAACAAAGAAGGTTCCATTCTCCATTAACTCTGGTGGAAGCCCTTTACTTCCTGTAGAACAAAATCCCCCCCGTGAGTAGCGGGTAACAAAGCAATTTCTGGTGGCTTACAGATAACCATGACGTCACCCTTTTCAAGCCTCACTCTGGGGGAGTTTTCAAGGAGAATGACATCATTCAAAATGGTAGCCTCTGGTAGGAGAGGCAAAGAGTCTCGGGAACCTAGGGAAGCCCCTAGCAGAAGAAGCCCTGGGGTGAAGTCCACCTTGCATCTCCAGAAACATAATGACTGAAGCCCAGCTATGCCCCGAGGGATAGAGGTCCCTTCGAGTCCCTTCGGGGAGAGAGCGCGGGTTATAAATTAAATTATTTTATTTATTATTTAGAAAGCTGCAAAATCCAGATGCACCCACTGCCACCCAAGCCAAGTTTAAAACCTGGGTGAAGATCGTGTCGATAAACCCTTCCTTGTGCTCCACATTTTATCAGCCTTTCCAACAGAGGCAAGCATTTTTCTTTTCTCTTTCTCTTTCCAGCCTTGCCAAGGAACGTTGCAAAGATATAAAATTGATTGGATCCATATGGAAAGCTTTCCTCCCGAGAAGACGGCAACCACGGCCAGCTTTCTCTCTCCCAGGCAGGCTAATTACAACAGCCATCCTCCCTCCCTCCCTCCCTCCCAGCTCAGAAGAGTCTGGAGCCCCCTCCCTCCCTCAAAAGACACCCCTTCCCCCAGGGGCAAACCAAAGGGACACCCCCTCGGAGCTTGGACCGAGGCACTTTGGAGACACACTGAGCACATCCACTCCAGACAAAGAGACACACCCTGCAGGCTGCCTCCCAGATGGACGTTTAAAACAAGCGCCTCTGATTAAAAGGTTTAAAAAGATTTTTTTAGGAAAACCTTTAAGCTAAAAATGCATAAGGCTCGGCAAGTCTTTTTTTTAAATTATTATTACAAAAAGGAAGAAATAAAGGTGGGGTTTTTTCCCCTTTCATTGTTACTGCAGCAGAGAATAGAATTCTGCTTTTTCGTTAGGGTTAGAAGGAGAAAAAAGAAAAGCACATTCTAGCACAAATTTCCAAAGCAGAGATGACATCAGCATTATATTTAATTCCCCACTGCCGTTTTTGGCTAATCTCGCCAGCTTTAAGGCAAGCTGCATTGAGCTTTGTTGCCTCTCCATACTGCACCATCGGTGGTCTCGGAGCCCATCAGGCAAAAAGTGCACAAATCCAACAGATTGCATTCACACACGCTGAAGAGGATTTCTGCAGGATGCAGGCAGAGTGTACACGCCTTCAGACGGTCACACCCACTGCAAAATATTTGCTCAAAGCTTTCGTGCTCACCCAGAACAGCTGCTTCACCACATAACTCATAGAAAGGATGCTTAAATGCTAAGGCTTCCGAAAGAGGGTTGAAGACATTAGCAGACCTAAGTCTTAAAGCAGACTTCCAACCTCCTGCATTCATAATTCTCAGATATATTGCAAAAAAGTGTAATAGACCTCCTCTAGAAGGTAACACAGCCAGTCTAGAAAGTCATAATGTGCAAAGATATTGTAGACAGGATCATTTAGATACACAGATGTTCCAAAGTTAGGGAGCTAAACGTCCTAAATGTAATTTGTGGGCCCGCAGATGGGTACCCATATCTCCTCCTTAGGCAAGTCAACTAATGGTCCACCGAGACTCCTTCTCTGCAAACCCACCGGTAGGCCTGTCACTACAGAGAGGCAGAAAAACGTACAAGACATGACATCAGCCCACCCGGCTAAATGAGCAGGCATCCCACTTCCAGTGCAAGTTATGGAAACATGTGCACAGATACACACCCACCATCTGGACTGAGATCATTCAATTACATGCCTTTCTAGATTTGCATCTACGCTGCCTGCCCAGCGATATATTTTAAGCTTCCAGGGAAGAAATCCATATTGAAAACAGGGTGGATTAGAACTTCTAATCTTCTAACAAGGGTTTGCTTCTTCCTCATGCAGCAGGGATTGCAATTAGGTGGGCAGGAGGACCACTGAGAAATGCACAAGAGAGATTTCCCCCATCTATTGAAAGGATTTCGGAGGGGCTGACAAAGCCGAAGTCACAACCAGAATAAATGATTATCAAGCTAGATCAGAGCCTTTCCGATGGACATGACGACAACCCCCATAATCCCCGGTCATCTTGCCCATTTATGGGAGTTGTAATCCAAGAAAGCAGGCTTGAGAGGATTGGGCTGGACAGCCACAGTGTAGAAATTTGAGGGGTGAGGTTCACACTTGATTCTTATGTGCAGTCAAGTCCAAAAATAAGACACAGTTGAACTTGCTTTGATTAACATCAGATTGAATTATAAATCATAAAATCATGATTGAAACGATCACATTACACGTTAACATTTGGTGACACCTTTTAGATGACTGCAGTAGGTCACATCAAAATTTCCAGATACTTGCAGTGCATCTAGAACAAGGAGGACCCAATGATATCGAGCAGTGTTTCTCAACCTTGGAAACTTGAAGATGGGTGGATTTCCATTCCCAGAATTCCCCAGCCAGCATGCTGGTCACTTTCTTCTTCTTTCTTTTTCTACCAGCTTTCCCAGCATTAGAGCCTTCCCCAGAGATTGCCTTAATGTTGCTTACTCTGAAATTAAATTTCAAGATGGCTATTCTCAGCAACTTTAAGAGACATGGACTTTAGCTCCAGCATGCTGGCTGGGAGATTCTGGGAACTGAGGTCCACCTTTATCTTTAAGTTGCCAAGGTTGAGGAACACTGGTGTAGAATATTATATGCATCCATCCAAAGATCAAATACGAACTCTGACAAACTTTTGGACAACCCCCCCCCCCCCCGAGATAAATTATTCCCACCACTGAAATTCATGGTTTTAATTTTAGCACCCTGAATCAGGAACAAAGTGTCATCTTCCATGGGGTGGAACATGGGCCATTCCTCATCTTTCCACCCTTCCTTCCAGCTACTCTACGATGCTGTCCTTCTTACCTTCTTCCAGTTCATCCATGCTGCCAATCTTTCTGTTGCCATCGATGGTGTAAATGTAGCGAACTCCCTGAGGCAGATTAATGTTATCAGACAGAGAACGGGTCAGATCAGCAAGCAAGGCATCGAAGCTTCGGAAGCGGTCACTGGAGACGGCGTAAACAATCCCCTTGAAATAACGGTCCCCGTTGCGGTAGAAACGCACTTTCTTTGCCTTCTTCTCATTGCTCAGCGCCTGTAAGGTCCTGGTGCGGTAGAAACTACAGTGGGCGCTGTGAGTGGGACTTGGCAGGCCATTCATTCGGGAGCCACGCATGTTTCTGGACGCCTTATCTCTTTCGTCAAAGTGTCCAAAATCAAGTTCCATTGCTTGGTGACCCCTAAAGATGTGAAGCTGAGGCAGAAGAAGAAGGAAAAGAATTGGAAGCAAAGAAGAAATAAATATTATAATAATAACAACAACAGCAACAACAACCTTGGATGCAATCTCAAAAACAACTGGAGTGCCACTTGAACACCATTGGCATTGACAGGTTCGCCATCAGTCAATTGCAAATGGCGGATTTACTAGGAACAGCTTTCATCCTGTGATGATATCTGTAACACCATCAAATATCTACATCTGCCTATCCAAGGTACTTGGTAAGGACTCAATAGGTAAACAACAATGCCAAATCTAGTCTGAAACATCTGACTGACTGTGGGAATAATAATAATAGCACCAGTCAATAGTATTTGTTGGTGTTGGTAACCATCAAGGTGTTGGTAACCATCTTTAAAACGCTCCATGGCATGGGGCCTAGCTACTTGTGGGACCGCCTCCTACCACACACCTCCCTTCGGCCGGTCCGCTCCCACAGGGAGGGCCTCCTCAGGGTGCCGTCTGCTGGTCAATGCCGGCTGGCGGCCCCCAGGAGAAGGGCCTTCTCTGTGGTTGGTCCAGCCCTCTGGAACGACCTACCCCCCGAACTCCGTACCACCACGGACCTTCGCCTCTTCCGCCGATTGCTTAAAACGCACTTTTTTCATTTAGCTGGCCTAGCCTAGATCCTGATATAATTACTGCAGATTTAGTTATTGAATTTTAACATTTGTTTTAACAGTTTTAATTATATTTTAGCACAGGTCGCATCTAATTTAATTACCTTTTAATGATATGATTGTATTTATTATTGTCTGTTTGTTGTATTCTTTTAATTTTCCTGTGCACCGCCCTGAGTCCCATTGGGGAGATAGGAGCGGTATAGAAATGGAAATAAAGTTAAAGTTAAAAGTTGTGATACATTTTTAAATGTTCAGTTGGCTGAGTTTTATGTTTAATGAATCAAGTATTATAATAATAATAATAATAATAATAATAATAATAATAATAATAATAATAATAATAATAATAATAATAAACAAATTGCAGCTTCCTGCAATAATACCAGCGGAACTGCAAAAAACTGCGCTACTTGGAACATCTTACATTCTAAGAAGATACTTGGTTGATACCTAGGATGCTGGCACCAAACTGTATCAACCATTAGCACCAGTCAATGGTATTTGCAATGCATTTTTAAATGTTCAGTTGGCTGAGTTTCATGTTTTATGAATAAAGTAAATAATAATAATAATGTTCACTTAACTGAGTTTCATGTTTAATGAATAAACGAAATAATAATAATAGTAATAGTAAAATAACAACAACCACTTTACTCAGAACTGTCTATATACTCAGACATTACCTTAACAGCTGTTAGGTTCTTGGTTAGGATTTGAACTGTTAAGTTTTTACCAGTCCCAGACCGTAAATCAAATTGAAGATTAAATCAATGATGATGATGACGATGAAGATGATGATGATGCAAAAATTACTGGGAACACTAAATCGACAAAGTTCTTGAAAATGAACAGGTCAAGATCTTGTGGGGGTTTCCAATCCAAACAGAGAGACATCTGGCCCACAACACACCTGATGTCACTATTATGGAAAAGAAAAGAAAAAAACTCTGGTTCATTGATATTGCAATACCAGGTGATACACGAACTGGAGAGAAACAACTAGAAAAAAATAACAAAATACTGTAAGTTGACGTTGAGCAATTGTGGGGGAAGAAATCAATGGTTGTACCAATAGTAACAGGAGCCCTTGGAGCAATACCCAAAGGGCTGCCTAGATCCATGGACATTTTGAACTTATCAGACCTGAATATCCTGACTTTGCAAAAAAGAAAAAGAAAAAAAGCCCTACCTTACTCAGAACTGCCTACATACTCAGATGCTACCTTAATAGCTGTTGCATTCTTGGCTTTTTTCTCTCTAGTCTCAGACTGAATCAAGTTGAAGATTACATCTTTAATAATTAATAATAATAATAATAATTAATGATGATGATGCAATGAGACAACACAGCCTTTGGAGAAAGAAAGCTGATGGTACAGAACTTGGATTTAGGCCCCTAGAAAGGAAGGAAGGAAGGAATGAAAGAAGGAAGGAAGGAAGGAAGGAAAGAAAGGAAGGAAGGAAGGAAGGAAGGAAGGAAGGAAGGATGGAAGGAAGGAAAAGGAAGGAAGGAAGGAAAGAAAAGAAGGAAGGAAGGATGGAAGGAAGGAAAAGAAAGGAAGGAAGGATGGAAGGAAAAGAAGGAAGGAAAAGAAAGAAAGGAGAGAAGGAAGGAAGGAAGGAAAAGAAGGAAGGAAAAGAAGGAAGGAAAAGGAAGGGAGGGAGGGAGGGAGGGAGGGAGGAAGGAAGGAAGGAAAGAAAGAAGGAAGGAAGGAAGGAAAAGAAGGAAGGATGGAAGGAAGGAAGGAAGGAAAAGAAAGGAAGGAAGGAAAAGAAGGAAGGAAGGATGGAAGGAAAGAAAAGGAAGGAAGGAAGGAAGGAAGGAAAAGAAGGAAGGAAAAGAAAGGAAGGAAGGATGGAAGGAAGGAAGGAAAAGAAGGAAGGAAAAGAAAGGAAGGAAGGATGGAAGGAAGGAAGGAAAAGAAGGAAGGAAAAGAAAGGAAGGAAGGAAGGAAGGAAGGAAGGAAGGAATGGAATAGAACACCTGGGTTTTCTTTCTCTTGGAAGGCTACCAGGGAAGATTTTTCCATATATGCGTTGAGTGAGCTGTTGCTAGCATTCGGGAAGGAAGGAGCCTCCTACGCAATACAATCAATTGAGATTGATTCTTTCTAAGAATAATTTTCACCCCACCTCCCCATCTTTCAGGATCTCTCTCTTTCCAGAGCAGCTTATAAGCAGAGAGAGAGAGAGAGAGAGAGAGAGAGAGAGAGAGAGAGAGAGAGAGAGAGAGAGAGAGGAGAAAAGAAAGCCAGGAAAGAACCTTTCCTTGAGCCTCATGGACTCTCTACGGAAATCTGTTCCGTGCATCACGAGCAGCAAAACCTTTTATGGACACTGTTGGAAGACGGCTCTGTGAACAGCTGTAAGGAGTGAGCAGAAGTTCACTGCAGTTTAGATGGGGCTGTGGACTGGGGGTGGGGGGTTGGGGAGGGGATGGGTGGAAGAGAAAGGAAAGAAAGAAGACCTGCCTCCCAATGGAAGGAAACATGGAAGTGACAATCCCCTAGAGTTACATGGCCGGCAAAGCAAAGAACCAAAGACCTTCTCTGTCACGGATTCAACATGGCCAAGCTAGAGAACCCCTTTTAAAAGGGGGTGTGAAACATCGGCCTCTTCGTACAGCAACATTTTCTTTGTGAGCAGCTGGTTGCAGAAGCCAGCCAGCCAGCCACCCCCCTCCCGTCCCCCGTTCCCCCCCCCGTCCCCCAGTCCTTCCCTTGGCTCATACGTCCCTCCTAAGCCATCAATCACTTTGGAGGGTTATTCTCAACCGCCCAGGAGATAACATGGAAGGGTGGGAAGGAGTTAATAGGGGAAAAGCAGCGAGGAAGTTAGTGGGGAAGCGCAGCATTGTTTCCACTTGGAATGCAATTCGAAGGTCAATGAATCAGGAAGGCTTTTGACATTCCCCTTTCACACACACACCCCACTCCGCCTTCTTACCGGTAAAAATGAAGTGACTTTTAATTGCCGAAGGCACCTCCTCGCCGTATTCCTGTCACACCCTTGCAAGTGGCACCTTTCATTGTTCGGAGCCAGAGCAGGAGGGGAACGAGAGGCTTAGCTTAAATTTGGGCGGCGGAGGAGCGATAGGAATGGCAGCAAAACCGAGATGCTAGGAATCTCCTCCTTTTGCAGTTTAAAACTTGGCATGCAAACCCAAGCTCTGACCATGGGGTGGGGTGGATGGAGGTAGGAAGAAGGATGCCAGCTGTGGCTCTCCTTAGCCTTCACACAATTAGCATGCAGGTCACATCTCCATCACAGAAAGAGGGTGAAACATGCTCTGTGCAATCAGGGACAAATCTTGAGCAAAAGCCATGGCTTCCCAGCTACACCCTATCAGCTCTGGCTCGAGTCACAACCCACCATTCATTTTCTACAGGGCGATAGTGACCGGTCCCTGACCTTCGTATTGTCACCCTGGAGCTGCAGAGGGAGTTTTCCCAGCCTCTTTTCCTACCGTCCAATTGCAGGCTCCACTCCTGCCTGCTCCTTCCTACTCAAGTCTGCATGTACAATGGAATGGCACCAAAACCCAACTTTTTCCCCCAGAAAAAAAGAAAGAAAGAAAGAAAGAAGGAAAGGCGAAATCCAACAGCTGAGTAGTGGGCTAAGAAGGCGCCTCGGGCTCCAAAGATTCAGCCTGTCCTTCTTTGGGCACCTGACATCTGTTACTCGCCCTGCTTGGGGAAAGTCAGCCTTTACTTACCGGTTTTTTTTTCAGCTCACAGGGCGGAGATGCTGAGAGAAAGAAACCCAGCTACACTCTGCCTTTGTTGTCTGTGCTCCAAGCAAGAAATTCCTGCCCGTTTGGCCAAGATTCCTGCTAGGTCCTAGTGCCTTTTGCATGCATGGTTTTGCACGCCCATGCACACAGCGAGATGTGCAGACCCCCTTCGGAAGCATGAAGTGCCTTGGCTTGGCTTCACACTCAGGAGCAATTTCCCAGCAAAGGTTCCCCTTCCCACCTTTTGAAAGAGAAACGGTGGCCCGGTGTGTGATTTCAATGTTCACAGGAAGCCACAAAGAGTGGGGACACGAAGAGCCTTATTTGGGGAGGCATTGTCTGTGCTTTTTCCAAGGAAAAATCTTCCATTGTCTACAGTTCCTCTAATGCTCTTCCCAGCCCAGCTGAAAATGGGCACGGTTTGATTTATGGCACGGCATTAAGACTTCGGCACACGCAGGGCGTGCGAGCTAGACGCCTATGAAAATCTCGGCTACCTTGTGGATTCAAGAGGTGTGAGGCTTTAGGCAAGCAAGGTGGTGTAAATCAACACATCCTTATGGCCACACGCCATGATTCTCCAAACCTCAGCATCAAAAGGGCAAGGCACACAGATCGGCGTAACCAGGACCTTGATCATGGGCAGGGATTTAACCCACTGGTGGGATTCAAATAATTTAACAACCAATTCTCTGCCCTAATGACCATCTGGGTAGGCGTGGCTAGGTGGTCATGTGACCGTAGGGGCATGGCCAACTCAACGTCATTCACGTCGATGGGCACTTCACCTTAGCTGTTAAAATGCAACAAGGGTTAACCGGAGAGGCAGTTTCTGTAAACAGGGCAATCAAGATGAGGCTAGAAACAACACCAGAATGTTTCCTTCCTGCCTTCCTGACAGGATTAGCCCTGTGAAGTAGGAAAAAACAAAAGTAGATTTCTTCCAACAACCGGTTCTCCAAACAGCTTAGAAAGTTAACAATCGGTTCTCCCAAATAGGTGCAAACTGGCTGAATCCCACCACTGGTTTAAACTCAAGCCATCTGGGTGGAGACTCTTCTTAATTTAGAAGGATGTCATTCTGACTTTGATTCCAGATGCCCTAAGCTATATCCATAACAGGCGTGAAATTCAGCAGGTTATGAAGAACTGGTAGCGGAAATTTTGAGTAGTTTGGAGAACTGGCAAATACCACCTCTGGCTGGCCCCAGCCCCATCTATTCTCTGCCTCCCGAGTCCCAGCTGATCAGGAGGGAGTGGAGATTTTACAGTATCCTTCCCCTGCCACGCTCACCAAGACATGCCCACAGAACCAGTAGTAAAAAAAAAAAAAGAATTTCACCACTGATCCATAGGGGAAAAGCAGTATCCTTCCCCTGGAGTGGGGAGGGAATAGAGATTTTGCAGTATCCTTTCCCTGGAGTGGGGAGGGAATGGAGATTTTGCAGTATCCTTTCCCTGGAGTGGGGAGGGAATGGAGATTTTGCAGTATCCTTTCCCTGGATTGGGGAGGGAATGGAGATTTTGCAGTATCCTTTCCCTGGAGTGGGGAGGGAATGGAGATTTTGCAGTATCCTTTCCCTGGAGTGGGGAGGGAATGGAGATTTTGCAGTATCCTTTCCCTGGAGTGGGGAGGGAATGGAGATTTTGCAGTATCCTTTCCCTGGAGTGGGGAGGGAATGGAGATTTTGCAGTATTCTTCCCCTGGAGTGGGGAGGGAATGGAGATTTTGCAGTATCCTTTCCCTGGAGTGGGGAGGGAATAGAGATTTTGCAGTATCCTTTCCCTGGAGTGGGGAGGGAATGGAGATTTTGCAGTATCCTTCCCCTGCCACACCCACCAAGACATGCCCACAGAACCAGTAGTAAAAAAAAAAAAGAATTTCACCACTGATCCATAGGGGAAAAGCAGTATCCTTCCCTTGGAGTGGGGAGGGAATAGAGATTTTGCAGTATCCTTTCCCTGGAGTGGAAAGGGAATGGAGATTTTGCAGTATCCTTTCCCTGCCACGCCCACCAAGACACGTCAACAGAACCAGTAGTAAAAAAAAAAAAAATTTCACCATTGATCCATAGGGGAAAAGAGGTTTGAGATTATTCTGCCATTATACACTCCTTAGTTCTTTATGATGGAATCTGTTTGTTTTTACAACAGAGGTGAGCAAATCTGAAGTCTGTATTGATCCAGAAAAGTCACGTTTTATGGCCAAGATCTCTTCTGACAAAGCTGCCCAAGGTGCTTTCCTGCCTTTTCATCTGTAGGGGATGATCAGGCTGAGCCCAAGGGAGGAATCAAACACAACATCAGTTTTGAGTCCCTTCGCCTCCACACATTCCTAGAATTCCGTTGACTGCTTAATGTCAAGTGCAGAAAATCAGAAATCCCAGTAGTTCAGATGCATGTATGTTTATTGTAGGCTAAAGTCTTCTACAAGAGTCTGAGCTACTAACGGTTAAGGCAAATTGGCAGTAGGGAAGAGTCAATGGAATTGAAGACAGCTGGACTTAGATCTCTTGTACATACAAAGGGACTTGACACGGAAGATATATATGACCCCTTCCAACGGCTCAGCCTGATCATCTCTTGCATCATCTTCTTCATCATGTTCATTGTCTCTCCCCTCACAAAACTGTTGAACTCTTGCTCCCCACTTCTTTAACTACAGTTGCCCAACCCCACTTGGGGCATCTTGTTAACACTATGAGAAACAAATCTCTCACTTATCCTTTCCTTTTGCGTTTTCATTCAAACCAATGGAAGGATGAGCCATACAATCATAGAGTTGGAAGGAGCCTTCAAGGTCTTCTAGTCCAACTCCCTGCTCAAGGCAGGAGACTCTGTATCAGGGTTGGTGAACCTATGGCACCCGTGCCAGAGGTGGCACGCCGAGCCATCTATGTGGGCACACATGCACAGTGGAGCTGAGCTGTCAAGCATTCAGTTGCCAAGCATCTGAATTGCAATCACATGACCATGGGAATGCTGCAAAGGTCGTAATTACAAAAAATGGTCTTAAGCAGGGGTGGCCTTCAAAACTTTTAGCAAGAGGTTCTCTGCCTGGTTGCGGGGGGCGTGGCCATGGTGGGCATGGCCTAGTTGACCTCCCGCATCCTGGGAGGGCTTTTTTGCCCTCCCCGAGCTCCGGAGGCTTTCCTCGAGTCTCCGGGAAGGCGAAAACAGACTCCCCAGGCTCCAAAGGCCCTCTGGGGGCCGGAAAAAGGCCTGAACCTCTGGGACGCCCAGTTGACTCCCTCCCTCCCTGAACCTCCACGTGCACCTTGCACTTACCTGCATCCAAAACGGGCTGCATGGGAACTCCTGGGAGGGAAGGGGAGGGCAGGGGAGGGCAGGGCCAGCCAGAAGTGGGATTTGGGGGTTTTCCAAACTGCACAGAATCTCAGCTAGAGGTTCTCCCGAACCCCTGAGAACCCCCAGCATTCCCCCCCACTGGTCATAAGTCACACTTTTCAGTGCTGTTGTAACTTGGAACAGTCACCAAAGGAACTGTTTTAAGACGAGGACCATCTGTGTCGCAAACATCACTGCAGGGCAGGGCTGCGTATGAAAAATGGGTGGAGCTTTCATCACACCAATGCCGTTGATGGGCTGTAAGCAGGGTCATGGCACACACTTGGAAGTAAATCAGGAAGACTGTAATTGTGGGAGTGGGGGGGTCTGTCTGGCAAGGACAAAGAATGCTTATCCACAGGAAATAGGCATGGGTAGTTAGACTACTTGCAGACCTCAGCTAAAAGTTAGGGAAGGCCTGCAGCAAATGAAATGTGTATTAGATAACTCCTGGGGCGTTCACTAGCCAAGTCTTAGGAATAGGGACAGCTAGAGACCAATAGAACAAATTGTAGAAGTATTACTCAAATGTTGATTAGATGATATTTCTTATTATCTCATCTTGTCCCTCCTTTCCCTTTAGTGAAAATGTCTAAAGCTTACTTAATCCTTTGTTCTTGGTTCTTGGCCTTTTGACCAGGAACCCTTTTCCTTGGAGTCCTCCAATAAAAAAACAATCAGAAAACCTGCACCTCGTGTCTGGTGTCCATCGTTGGCTTCGGCACTAGGATCAGAGCCGAATTGGGGACAACGCAGTTGTCATCCTGACTTTTTTGATCAAGAAACTCTTGTTCAAACAAAAACAGTGGTCCATCCTGTTCCGCTGTACTCCTTACTCTAGTTCAGCTGAAATGAAGCCGTTCGGATCTCCCATTCACAAACCTTTTGCTATCAGTTAAGGTAATCAGCAGAAGCCACAATGGTATCAAAATGATGTCACACGTCACGCACCTCTCTGCGCATGATAAATTAAACCAGAGGTTCCCAAACTTGACAACTTTAAGACTTGTGGACTTCAACTGCTGGCTGGAGAATTCTGGAAGTTGAAGTCCACAAGTCTTAAAGTTGCCAAGTTTGGGAACCTCTGACTTAAACAATTGCACCTTGACACCTGATGCAAGTTCTGTCTTGCCTGGGCGTCTTCAGCAGAGCACAATGATGCCAAAATGATGAAATGTGCATGATGACATCGTCACCAAAATGCCAGCCAGCTGACCTCTGCTTCAAATACACGATCGCTCCCTTTGCCTGATAATTCACATTTCAGTTCTGTTTTGCTTTATTTATTACAGCCTTTCGCCGGCAAATAAATCAGAAAGGAAAGGAAAGAGTACAAATAAGCATTTATAACAATCCAACTTAAATCTCATTATGGATCCCCTGCTGAAGCATGGATGCCAAATAAGAAAACTTTGCAACATTTTGTTTGCTCAAGAAGCATTATTGGTGAGCAGTAAATCAACACCACAACTGTCTGTTGTGCTAGAAGGAGAAAAATAAGATTTCAATGCAATTTTGTATAAAATATTCAATATACAAGAATGTGCATTGGTAACCGACAAAAACTGGGGCAGTTTATTCAGTTCCATTTGGAAAAACTGTTGGTCCATCAGATTCATAGCTTGAGACCAGAGGTGGGTTCTTACTGGTTCGGACTGGTTTGGTAGAACTGGCTCTCCGAACCAGCAGGCTGGCAAGCTGGCCACGCCCCCGGACTGGTCTCCTGGTCGCTGCTTGCATCCATCGGATGGCAAGCTGACCAGAGCTAGGAAGTGGCTGGCAGGCAAAGAAGCCTTTCAGCCACCTCTTTGAGGGCCAGAGGATCGGAGGCTCCTTTTCCACCCAGCCGCTGGCCGCAGGGCACCGAAAGGGCCTCCAGCCAGTGAGACGAAAGCTGCGCATGTGCGAAGATGGTGGCAGCTACCAGAGGTCTTTTTGGCGGCCTGTGCCAGCGACTGGGTGGAAAAGAAGCCTCTCGGCCTTCAAGTTCAGCAGCAGGCTTGGTCCCTTCACAGGGTGGCTTTTAGGCTGGAGCCCTCCTCCCTCCCGTCAAATCTTTTCGCCACCCTTTCGGTGGGCATGGCTTGGTGAGGGGGTCAGGTAGTCAATCTGGTCCCTACTGCCCACTAGTGGGTGTTCCAGCTTTCATGGTGGGCAGTAGGGGTATCTATCTATCTATCTATCTATCTATCTATCTATCTATCTATCTATCTATCTATCTATCTATCTATCTATCTATCTATCTATCTATCTATCTATCCATCCATCCATCCATCCATCCATCCATCTATCTATCTATCATTGCTGCTGCCGTTTGCGGTGGCAAATGGCAGCAGTGGTGACAGGCAGCCAACTTCCCTCCCCCCCCCCCCCCACAATATTCACTCTATAAGATGCATTTCCACCCACTTTGGAGTGTGTCTTATAATGCGAAAAACACAAACACATCTATGTATGAGAGACTACAGTCAGGGAATACAAGTTGACCCTGCCAATCAATGCCTACTTCCATAGACAGGCCTGGGGTCTAAAATGTATCTAGGCAGCTTGCTTTATACAGAAGAACATAGCTTAGCGATAGAGTCTCTATATGCCATCTCGGAATCAGAATGTAAAAGATCCTTGTCTAAAACCACAGCAGCTACCAGTTATGCCTCGGTAATACTAAACTAAAATTTCAGTATCAGTATGGAAACTATCCTATTACTTCCAGATTCGTTTCACAATCTGACAAATCTATCAATCAAAACCTGAACTTGTCCAGACATGACTCTAGCGACCAGGCTGGGCGACCCAGAGCTGTATTGCTCTGAAGTGATGTAGTTAAATAATTATCATTAATAAGCCTCCCTTCCCTCTTCTTTCTTTCGACCTCATACTCAATCATTCTTCCAAGAACATATAATAATAATAATAATAATAATAATAATAATAATAATAATAATAATAATAATAATAATAATAATAATTATTATTATTATTATTATTATTATTATTATTATTATTATTATTATTATTATTATTATTATTATTATTATTATTATTATTTATTTATTTTATATACCGCGTCCTCTCCCCAGGGGGACTCGGAGCGGTGCACAGGGAAAACATTAAAACACATAAAATATATACATAAATAAATACAATAAGTAAAAACAGATTAAATCTAATTGTCCCTGCACTAAAATCCCCATTTTTAAAATTAACGTTCCCTAACCCCTAAGGTAGAGACTACCCTAGGCCGGCCAAGCAGAAAAAGTGTGTTTTTAATTTCTGATGGAAGGAGCGGAGGTCCGTAGTTGTTCTAATATCGGGGGGAAGGTCGTTCCAGAGGGCTGGGCCCGCCACAGAGAAGGCCCTTCCCCTGGGTGTCGCCCGCTGACAAAGTCTAGTGGACGGCACCCGGAGAAGTCCCTCTCTGTGGGAGCGAATCGGCCGGGAGGATGTATGGGGCAGGATCCGATCCCGCAGATAGCTAGGTCCCGAGCCATGGAGCGCTTTGAAGATGAGAACTAGCACCTTGAAGTGCACCCGAAAGACGACAGGTAGCCAGTGCAGCTCGCGCAAGAGAGGTGTATGTCATATTAGAAAGAGAGATCTGGATGTCATATTAGAAAGAATAAGGTTTTTGAACGTTAGAGACATACCTATGTGGGGACTTGCATCTCTTCGGTCTGGTCTCAATGTGTGATAATCTAATTATAGAATTTAGCCCCAAGGAACTAAAAAAAATCCCGCTTTTCAATATTTTCCTGTAATTCAGAATGACATCCAGACATGGGGTTGTTTGTTTGTTTTTGGAAGAAATATTGAGTATAAGGTTGAAAGAAGGGAGAAAGGACATTTATTAATTATTTATTTAAAGGCATCGCAACTCTGCGTATATTATTCAGGTTGCATAGCCTGGCCGTTAAGACTCATGTCTAGAAATGCTTAGGTTTTAATCGGCAGATTTGAATTGACCCAGCTAATGGAAAGCAAGAAAATTCTTTGGTTATTGCTATTTCTCAATGACACTCACTGTGAAAGAAACACATTTCACCCTGCGTTTTAAAACTGTCGTAATTAGATTATTATGGGGGAGAAGCCGTTGCAATGTGTTTGGAATAGTGAGGGCATTGCTTTCCAACACCCTTGCTCCATTTGCTGCAACTTATATTTTTGAAAGAAGTCTTGACCTAATTGTGAAAAACTTCATTCAGTAAATTTCCAATACACAAATTGAAATTTGGAGGGTGAGAAGAAACCAATTGGTTGAATGGCAATTGATGCTACCTACAATACTATCCAAGATATAACTATAAGTTTGTTGCATAAAGTCAAATCCAGAAAGCACACATAGCTAACTGATTCAGCTGGATTCATTAATTTCTTTACATACAAAAGAATAGATGAATAAATGTACAATACCAACAGGTGATTCTTCCAAGGAAACACAAGGCAGGAGAGTTACAGGCAAACACAGGCAGTTAGTTTCATATCAACAGACAAGCCTAGACAGACTGCTAGTTTACTTCTCAGAGCAGCAGACTGCTAAAGTTTCTGTTTCAATTCTGTGCACAGACTCAGATCTGTTTAAGCTCCCATTGGCTGGCTTAATTGCTGTGCCTATTCATTGGCTGACCTTGTTCCCATGTCTCTCCCAGTCATGAATATTCTAACATAAGCATCCCTGGGATGAAGATGGGAGCAAATGATAAGGACTAGTTTTGTCTAATAGTTAAGGCTAGAAACCAGGTGACTATGAGTTCTAGTCTCTGCTTATGCATGAAAGCCAGCTGGATGATTTTGGGCCAATCACACACATTCAGCCTAACTCATCTCATAGGATAGCTGTTGTGGAGAAAATAGAAAGGGGGCTTTAATTTATTTTTTTATCAAGCTAAATTTTACTAGTTTAGCTGGCCAATTCAATTGAATTCAATTGAATTCAATTCAATTCAGAATAGAGATAGAAGAAACCTTGTAAGTCTTCTAGTCCAGTTTGAGCAGGACACCCTATATATTTCAGTCTCTTCTTAAAAACCTCCAGTGATGAAGCACCCACAATTTCTGAAAGTTAGCTGCTCTACTGATAATTCTAGCTGTCAAGAATTGTCTCCTTAATTCTGGGTTGCTTCTCCCCTTGATTAATTTCCGTCCATTGTTTTTTTTTTGTCCTGCCCTCTGGTGCTTTGGAAAATAAGTTGAGCCCCTGTTTTTTGTGGCAGCCCCTCAAATAGCATTCGTTATCACTTTGACTTATTTGTAAAAATAATAAAGGCAAGAATTAAAAAAAATCTAATAAATAAATAAAGTGGCCATGACATATTTATTGGCACTGGATGTAATGATCACATCTGAATGACATCATTATACACATAGCAATAGCCGTAGATTTATATACCGCTTCACGGTGCTTTTACAGCCCTCTCTAAGCAGTTTACAGAGTCAGCCCCTTGCCCCCAACAATCTGGGTCCCCGTTTTGCTGATCTCGGAAAAATGGAAAATTGAGTCAACCTTGAGCAGGTTGGGATCGAACTCTTGCTAGTGAGCAGAGTCCGACTGATATACTAACCACTGCACCACGACTGCTCTTTGTCATGACGTGTTATCATTTTGGCATCATCACCATTTTCTAAAAATAATAAAAGCAGGATTTTTTTAAAAAATATCTTTTAAAACAATTTCTATCCAGACCTACCCCCAGATAATAATAATAATAATAATAATAATAATAATAATAATAATAATAATAATAATAATAATAATAATAATAATAATAATAATATTTAATTTCTAGACCGCTCCCTCTCCCCAAGGGGACTCGGAGCGGTGCACAGGGAAATTAAAACAATAAATATACATAGATATACAAAACAGTTAAAAAACACATTAAACAATAAGACCCTGCACTAAAATTCCCCAAAACCAATCACTAAAACCCTAAACCCTATAATACTATGGTAAGAGGCTACCCTAGGCCGGCCAGGCAGAAAAAGTGCGTTTTCAATTTCAGACGGAAGGAACAGAGGTCCGTGGTAGTTCTAATATCGGGGGGGAGGTCGTTCCAGAGGGCAGGGCCCGCCACAGAGAGAGCCCTTCCCCTGGGCGTCGCCCGCTGACAAAGTCTAGTGGACGGCACCCGGAGAAGTCCCTCTCTGTGGGAGCGAATCGGCCGTGAGGAAGTATGAGGCAGAATCCGATCCCGCAGATAGCTAGGTCCCGAGCCATGGAGCGCTTTAAAGATGATGACTAGCACCTTGAAGCGCACCCGAAAGACTACAGGTAGCCAGTGCAGCTCACGCAAGAGCGGTGTTACATGGGTGTACCTTGTGGTACCCATTATTGCTCGCGCGGCTGCATTCTGGACCAACTGCAGCCTCCGGGTGCACCTCAAGGGGAGCCCCATGTAGAGAGAGTTACAATAGTCCAGTCGGGATGTCACGAGAGCATGAGTGACTGTGCGCAGGGCATCCCGGTCCAATAGGGGGCGCAACTGGCGAACCAGGCAAACCTGGTCCCAAAAGGACAAATGCATCTGAAGTAATTCTCAAAAGACAAATGAAAGTTTTATGAGACAGTTTGTTCTGGTGTTTAAGGAACCAGATTAAAAAGTGGGAGCCTGTGAAATCACATTTGCATGATGTCATTGTATAAAGGTAAAGGTTCCCCTCGCACATCTGTGCTAGTCATTCCTGACTCTAGGGGGCGGTGCTCATCTCCGTTTCAAAGCCGAAGAGCCAGCGCTGTCCGAAGACGTCTCCGTAGTCATGTGGCCAGCATGACTAAACGCCAAAGGTGCACAAAACGCTGTTACTTTCCCACCAAAAGTGGTTCCTATTTTTCTACTTGCATTTTTACTTGCTTTCAAACTGCTAGGTTGGCAGAAGCTGGGACAAGTAACGGGAGCTCACTCAGTTACGTGGCGCTAAGGATTCGAAACGCCAAACTGCCGATCTTTCTGATCGACAAGCTCAGCATCTTAGCCACTGAGCCTTCGATGTCATTCTATACACGTTGTTATTTTGGCGTTAGCATCATTTTCTAGGATTGCATACAGTTTTCTCCAAGAGCATCTTGCAATACTGAAAAGCGAAGCCCTTTTAGGAGAGTTGGATTACTTACCATCTTAAATCTGAACTTCTAAGACTGGCTCCTTCTTTCAATACAATACAATACAATAGCAGAGTTGGAAGGGACCTTGTAGGTCTTCTAGTCCAACCCCCTGCGTGGGCAGGAACCTTATACCATTTCAGACAAATGGCTATCTAACATCTTTTTAAAGACTTCCAGGGTTGGGGCATTTACAACTTCTGGAGGCAAGCTGTTCCAGAGGTTAATTGTTCTAACTGTCAGGAAATTTCTCCTTAGTTCTGAGTTGCTTCTCTCCTTGATTAGTTTCCACCCATTGCTTCTTGTCCTGCCCCCAGGTGCCTTGGAGAATAGTTTGGCTCCCTCTTCTTTGTGGCACCCTCTGAGATATCGGAACACTGCTATCATGTCTCCCCTGGTCCTTCTCTTCATCAAACTAGACATACCCAGTTCCTGCAACCGTTCTTCATATGTTTTAGCCTCCAGTCCCCTAATCATCTTGGTTGCTCTTCTCTGCACTCTTTCCAGAGTCTCCACGTCTTTTCTACATCGTGGCGACCAAAACTGTATCCAGTATTCCTTTCAATTAATCTACTCTTGCCTCAATCTGAAAAGCAAGACGAAGATCTAAAATATCTTCCTAACCCTGCTAAATAATTTGTGACAGCCCCTATCAAATATCATGACTTTCACATAAAGCTATTTTGGAATAGACTGCCAGACAAGGAGTGGGGAGGGGGGAGAGCCAATTTTCTCATTAAATGTTAAACCATGAGATGGAAAAACTCCATTATGGCCATCAAAAGAGATCATAGTAGGGTTATGATATATTTTCAATCTAGCCTGGGTTTGCTGTATTCCTTAAGAATCGTTTATCAGAACCGTATGGCTTCTATTAGAGTCCTTAATAGAACTGGGGCTTCTATTATAGTCTATTTCTATTCTATTAATACAGGGGTATCCAAACTTGGGAACTTTAAGACGTGTGGACTTCCCATGCTGGCTGGGGAATTCTGGGAGTTGAAGTCCACACGTCTTAAAGTTCCCAAGTTTGGACACCCTTGCCTTAATAGGACTATATAGCTATAAAGCAATGCCTCCAGATTCTTTTCCAAGCACCTTTTCAAACACCTCTCAATGTCCCAAAGGTGTTTTTTTTTAAAAAAAAGACAACTGGATTTACTTCGTTTTTCCTTGAAGACATTTCGCTTCTCATCCAAGAAGCTTCTTCAGTTTTGACTGATTTCCATTCTCCACCATTTAGTCAAAGCTGAAGAAGCGTCTTGCATGGGTCCCTTCCAACTCTGCTGTTCTTGTGTGTCTTGTCTTCTTGATGGTTTATGTCAAAATCAAATCAAATCAAATTTAATTTGTAAACCGCACCCTCTCCCCAAAGGGACTCGGGGCGGTGCACAGGACATTAAA
Source organism: Rhabdophis nuchalis (assembly GCA_039707465.1). Lineage (NCBI taxonomy): Eukaryota > Metazoa > Chordata > Lepidosauria > Squamata > Natricidae > Rhabdophis > Rhabdophis nuchalis. Next base: position 8,352,965 of record CM077657.1, on the reverse strand, counting down.
AAGCATACAAGCATAGAAACATTTATAAATATCTAAAATCAAATTAAACCAACTGTATCCCTGTGCTAAAAACCTAAGATCCTTAAAAAAAACCCTTAAAACCCAGTTAAAACAATTTACATATTCAGACTAAGGCTGGAGCGATAGATCAGGCCAGGCCGGCCTGTTGGAAGAAGTGGGTCTTAAGCTTTTGACGGAAGGAGCGGAAGTCCGAAGTTGTTCTTAACTCGGGGGGTAGGTCATTCCAGAGAGTTGGGCCCACCACAGAGAAGGCCCTTCCCCTGGGCGTCACCCGCTGACATTGCCTAGTGGACGGCACCCGGAGAAGTCCCTCTCTGTGGGAGCGGATCGGCCGCAGGGATGTATGAGGTAGGATGCGATCTCGCAGATAACTAGGTCCTGTGCCATGGAGCGCTTTGAAGATGGTAATCAGCACCTTGAAGCACACCCAAAAGACCACAGGCAGCCAGTGCAGCTCGCGCAGGAGTGGTGTCACGTGGGAGTATCTGGAGGCTCCCAGAATTGCCCACACGGCCGCATTCTGGACTAGCTGCAGTCTTCGGGTGCACCTCAGGGGAAGCCCCGTGTAGAGAACATTGCAGTAGTCTAGGCACAAGTGCATGAGTGACTGTGCGATGTCAAGTGTTGTTTTTTCTTCCCTTCCTTTCTCAGCTTCCCAGTAAATCTCTCCCATCAAGATACGCATTTGTCATGCACGTCGGATTCAGAGGTGGGTTCCTATTGGTTCGGACTGGTTTGAATATGTAGTAACTCAGTCGGACATGCCCGACTGAGTTACTACCTATTCGAGCCAGTCCGCCATTTTGAGTTTCTGTTCTGCACATGCGCAGAACAATCTTCATTGAAAAAATGCAATTGTTTTTTCTTTTCTCATGTTGTGTGCAAATGTGCATGCATTGGTGTGCCGAACCAGTAGTAATGCCTGCAGGAACCCGCCCCTGGTCTAAATTGGTGTCATCCCATTGGAGAAGCGAGGTGAAAGGGGCCACATTAGGTAAGAAGATGGAGATGAGTTTTCTCCCAGGGTTTTCTCAATTTTTTGAAGGGCTTTGTAAGCATCTTATAAAACACAAAAAGCTATTGGATTCTTCCCCAAAAGGACAGAGGGTGGGGGGAGGGCTCCACAATGTTGATTTGTCTGATTTTCAGCCGAAAATTCCCAAATTGCAAAGTTGCACTTAGAAAGAAGAAAGCATTTGGGAGGGCCCCCAAATCATGGTTTGCTCATCTTTGGTCTAAGGTGACATGAGGTGTGGCCCGCCAGCGGCCAATATAGCTGGCAGCAGATTCGGACAGTGAGAAAGTTGAGGAGGAACCTGGGCCAGTCCTGGAGTCTGGGGAAGGCTCTGAAGAGGGCTCTGTGTCGGAGGCAGAGAGGGGGCCAGGGCCGTATGCCAGTTATCAGCTGCCTTCAGAGTCAGACATCAGTGAGGCAGAAGAACAGCTGGAGCCTGTTCCCAGTGTGCACATGAGCAGAGTTGCCAGACGAAGGGAACGGCTAAAGAACAGGGGTCGACTTGGGAGTAAGGCCACAGGTGGATGATGAATGTCCCCTCCCAGAGGAAACAAAAGAGGAGCGAAAGGGGAGTGGAGTTTGCAGGAGACAATTATTTCACTTAATTGGTTTGGGACTCTCTGAGACTCCTTGTCAAGTTTTGCAGATCTCGGCCTGGCAGCTCTCCAAACCAGATAAGGTCTGTGACTGTAAATCCTCCCTGGAAAGACTTTGCTGGAAGTGAATGAGCAGAATTCACAGTAAATGAATAAAATGTGTTGGGGTTTTTTTTGTCTGGACCAGGAGTTTGCTTCATGCACTTGGGAAGAAGCCTCGGTCAGAACAACATGGGAGTTTCTGAGGAAAACTGACCCTTCCAGCAAATGTGGAAATCAAACAATCCGAGCTGTTTGTTAGCAACTGCCCTCACATCTCAGAACTGTCCGAATGGGTGAGGCTTTTATATTTAGCACATTCTTGAGCAGAAATGATCGTAATTCATCTCTGATGAGTAATAAAATACCCCGACTGAGAGAAAGCAGGCAAAATCCTGAGTCATAACTATTCCTATTGTAAGCAACAGATGTCTCCCAAAATACAACATTATAAATCTTGTATGACTTTACACACATACAGAGAGTCTAACTACCACTAAGGAAAAGGGAAGAATGACATTGTTCATATTTTGAGAGGAGCTTACCAAATTTGTGGTTCCCGACTCAAAAAGTGAGTTGGGACAAAATCCATCAAAAACGTTGAGGCTGCAATTCCATGCAATTCCTCCTTCAAACAGCACCAATGATGACCATCGTTGCTGGTGACAGGATTGTCTTGGTGGGGAATAAATTAAAGGTCAGAATAATGTCAGGGCTCCAAGAAAAACCCCCAATGAAATAAAACTCCAAGGCTTGAGTTTCCTCAAAGTTCCACTTTATTACACTCCATGTTGGCACATCTGGGAAAACCCGAATGTGGAAGCTTCCAGGTTTTCCCACCTGGTTCAAAGTTCAAGATCCTGCCCCAACACCCACAAGTCCATCACACGGTCCAATCTTCCTCTGCCACGAAGACAGATTTCTCCCATCCACATCCAGCCAGGTTCCCAAGGACAAAAGAGACCTTGACTTTCTGAGAAAGAATATTATTATTATGACTACATATCACCCAACTCCATATAATAACCCCTCCCATTTTCCCACAGTAGAAAGTGTGGCAGGCCTGAAATACAAAAAGAAAAGATGGCTTGCAGGTCTGACAGAGTGGGAAGGGACCTTGGAGATCTTCTAGTCCAACTCCCTGCTCAGGAGAAAATACATCATTCCAGACAAACTTGTCCGGTGGTGGAGCTCCCAGAAAGTGGTCCATTGTTTTAAATTCTTTAGAAGAGGAAAAAACAGCGAGAAAGAATAATTATATTTATACTTCTCAATAGTCCCTATATTTTTAAAAAAACAACAACAATTGACTAAAGGGCATAATAAGATGCTGAGCTTGTCGATCAGAAGGTCAGCAGTTTGGTGGTTCAAATCCCTAGCGCCGTGGAACGGAGTGAGCTCCTGTTACTTGTCCCAGCTTCTGCCAACCTAGCAGTTTGAAAGCACGTAAAATATGCAAGTAGAAAAATAGGGATCATCTTTGGTGGGAAGGTAAAACCTTCGGCATTTAGTCATGCCGGCCACATGACCCCGGAGACGTCTTCGGACAGCGCTGGCTCTTCGGCTTTGAAACGTAGATGAGCACCACCCCTAGAGCCAGAAATGACTAGCACGCATGTGCGGGGGAACCTTTACCTTTATCTATTGACTTATAACCATGTGCTTAGCAGTCGTTCAAAGTTACAACAGAATTGAAAAAAAGGGGGTCTTATTTGTGGTCCTTGCATTATAACCGATGCAGCATCCCCATGGTTACATGATCAAAATTCAGGCACTCGGCAACCAGCATATGTTTATAATGGTTACAGCATCCCAGGGTCATGCAATTTTCATTGGTGATTTTCTTCACTGGCTTCCGATAAGCAAAGTCAGTGGGTGAAGCCGGATGTGCTTAACAGCCACATGCTCACTTAACAACTGCAGTGATTGGCTTGCCACCCCTGGGAAAAATGGTTGTAAAAACCAGGCACAACTACTTTCTTCCAAGGAAACCATCTTGAATCCTTCCCGTGATATATGTCCCTCTTCTTCTTCTTCTTCTTCTTCTTCTTCTTCTTCTTCTTCTTCTTCTTCTTCTTCTTCTTCTTCTTCTTCTTCTTCTTCTTCTTCTTCTTCTTCTTCTTCTTCTTCTTCTTCTTCTTCTTCTTCTTCTTCTTATTATTATTATTATTATTATTATTATTATTATTATTATTATTATTATTTTAATTTGTACATCGCCCTCTCTCCCGTTGGGACTCAGGGCTGCCTTGCTTAGTAATGAAAATTCCAATTTCAATTTTGGTTATTATCTGTTGAGTAGTGGGCAGCCTGGGGAGCTGGCAGCAGAGTCAGACTGTGAGGAAATCGGGGTGGAACATGGGCCAGTCCTGGAGTCTGGGGAAGGCTTGGACGAGGGCTCTGCATCGGAGGCAGAGAGGGGACCAAAGCCATCTGGTAGTTATGTGCTGCCTCTGGAGCCTCTGGAACCTGACATCTGCGAGGCAGAAGAACAGTGGGAGCCTGTTCCCAGTGCGCGAATGTGCACAGCTGCCAGAAGGCAAGAACAATTAAGAAAACGGAGTCGACTTGGGAATAAGGCTTGGAGATGATTGGCCCCTCCCATAAGACATAAAAGAGGAGTGAATGGGACCTGAGCCTTTGCAGGTAGCAATTAGTTCATCTGGTTGGTTCAAGCTTTGAGAAGTTCTGTTTGACTCTGTGCTTAGCTTGGCCTTGCTCTGCATTTGGCAATTAGGTCTCTGGCAGCATTCCCAGGGAGATAAGGTGGGTGTTTATCAACATTCCCCTGAAAGACTGTGGCAACTCAAGCAGACATCTGTCGGAATCTTCCCAGACTGTTTGTGAAGCCTTGTGGACTGGGAATGACCATAATTCACAGCCTTATAAATAAAAGAGGGCTTTGGGGGCTAAGATTGTGATTTCTCAGGAAGCCTGGGTCCGAACATTGAGATTGATGGGTTTCTTTCTTATTTTTTTAAAGGGAAACATTTGAATTATCAAGGCCTTTCCTCAAAATGATCTTGTTTGCATTTCAGCTGACCTTGCCCCAGGCCAAGTCAAGGTCAGCGGTTGGGGTGGCGAACAGGAGGTGTTAGACACACTCCAGGAGCCCAGTGAAGAAACCTGTCAGATGGCAGGAGATGAGTAATCTGTTGCGTGAAAGTGTGTGTGTCAATTCTGGCTGAGCTCAGCTGCTGTGTGCAAAACACCCCGGCTGTCAGACAACATTCTAGGAATAACTGGTCAAGGTCTTCCTCCTTTTCAAGAACAGCTGAGAAGCTAAAATCACACTCAAGTCATCTGCACCAATTGCTTAAGCAGGAGAAAAGCAGGGTGCAATTTTACCTCTTCTTTTTTTCTTTCTTTTTCTTTTGTAAATTTTTTTATTAGTTTTATGACATTTATAGGAAAGGGGTATATGGGTACATAGAAAATTTTGGTAGCTCCCACGCTGGCAGTAGAAATCCCCCCAAATCCCACAGGTTTACAATTTTAAGTGCGACATACAAAGGATAAGCATATACAGAGTTCTTACTTTATATCAACTGCATGTTCAATCCTTTCTTTCTTTGCCATTTTAAAAATATTTCAAATACAATTACTTTTGTGACCTGAGCCTTGTCGATATTTGTCCCTCCTCCTTGTCCCCAGGTGGAAGGATAGCCCCCTCCGTTCCCATATCTTGTGCCTTGCTGCTCTCTTCCTCGCCTCCGCTATCTTTATCAATTTTACCTCTTCTATTTAACTGTTTTTTGTGTTTTTTTTAATAACATTTTTGCAGTGGCTGGAAATTGCAACTCTGCCAATCCTCCTGCGCCAAAATTACATGTCACTATTAGTGTTCCTAGTTGACTGCTTTTAGTCACATCAGATATATACCCTGTTTCCCCAAAAATAAGACCTACCCAGATAATAAACCCAATCGGGCTTTTGAGCACATGCGCTAAAATAAGCCCTCCCTGAAAATATTGCGACACAGCAGCAGCCACAAAGTGACCAGACTCGCCCCCTCCTGCACCTCAAAAATAATAAGACCTCCCCGAAAATAAGGCCAAGCACTTATTTCAGGGGTCAAAAGAAAATAAGACCCTGTCTTAATTTCGGGAAAACATGGTAGAATCAAATAGATCAAAAATATAGAATCAAAATCATGTGAAGCATTAGTACCGCTTGATAAAATCTTAATAAGGCCACACTTGGGATATTGCATCTGGTTTTGGTCACCACATTAGAAAAAAGATGTTGAAACTTTAGAAAAAGTGGGGAGAACTAGGGTGATTAAAGGCCTACAGCAGGGGTGTCCAAACTTGGGAACTTTAAGACTTGTGGATTTCAACTCCCAGAATTCCCCAGCCAGCATAGCTGGCTGGTGAATTCTGGGAGTTGAAGTCCACAAGTCTTAAAGTTCCCAAGTTTGGACACCCCTGCCCTAGAGACTAAAACATATGAAGAATGGTTGCAGGATTTGGGTATGGCTATCTAATCAGACAAGTGATGTGGTAGCTCAGTGCCGAAGATGCTGAGCTTGTTGATCAGAAAGGTTCTCTCCTTGATTTGTTTCCACCCATTGTTTCTTGTCTTAGCCATCTGGTGCTTTGGAAAATAAATTGACTCCCTCCTCTTTGTGGCAACCTCTCAAATACTGGAATACTGCTATCATGCCAATTGCGCCCCTTACTGGACCGGACTGCTCTTTGCACAGTCACTCAAGCACTCGTGACATCCCGGCTCGACTACTGCAATGCTCTCTACATGGGGCCTCCCTTGAGGTGCACTCGAAAGCTACAGCTAGTCCAGAATGCGGCCGCGCGGGTAATAACGGGAGTTCCGAGATACTCCCACATAACACCGATCCTGCGCGAGCTGCCCTGGCTTCCTGTGGTCTTTCGGGTGCGCTTCAAGGTTCTGACGACCATCTTTAAATCGCTCCATGGCTCGGGGCCTAGTTACATGCGTGACCGTCTCTTGCCCCATACATCCCTACGGCCGATCCGCTCCCACAGAGAGGGCCTTCTCAGGGTGCCGTCGGCCGGGCAATGCCGTCTGGCGACACCCAGGGGAAGAGCCTTCTCTGTGGCAGGCCCTGCCCTTTGGAACGACCTCCCTCCTGAACTTCGTACCATCTCAAGATCTCCGCCTCTTCCGCCAGTGTCTAAAGACACATCTTTTTCAGCAAGCCGGCCTAGCTTAACCTCCCGCTGGGGCTATTTTAGATAGTTTTAAATTGGGGTTTTAATTTGGTTTTAGCATAGGATTGTTCAATTTAATATGCTTTTAAATTTTGTATATTTTGTTTTATATGTTTTAAATTCCTGTGCGTCGCCCTGGGTCCCTCGTGGAGAAGGGCGGGATATAAATCGAATTAAAATAAATAAAAAATAAAATGTCACCCCTAATCTTTCTTTTCTCTAGACCAGCCAAACCCCAATCCTACAACCGTTCTTCATATGTTTTCGTCTCAAGGCTTTTAATCCCCTGAGTTGCTCTTCTTTGCACTTTTTCCAAAGTCTCGGCATCTTTTCTGCAAGGTGGTGATCACATCGGGATGCATCGTTCCAGGTGTGGCCTTACTAAGGCGTTACATAGCGGTACTAATACTTCGTGTGATTTTGATTATATGCCTCTGTTTATACAACCAAGGAGGGTATTCGCTTTTTTAGCTGTTGCAGCACACTGCTGACTCATGTTTAAGTGATGGTCCGCTAAGACTCCAAGGTCCCTCTCCAAGTTAACGTTTTTGAGCCAGGTTTCATCTAATCTGTACTTATACCTTTGGTTTTTCCGGCCCAGGTATACAACTTTGCTTTTCTGCACAATAAATTTCACGTTGTTGGATAGGGTCCATTGTTCAAGTCTGTCAAAATCCTTTTGGATCCTGAGCTTGTCTTCTGTGGTGTTGGCTATTAGTGCCGGCTGCAAATTTGATGAGTTCCCTTTTATTTCCACATCTGTCATTTATAAAGATAACGAAGAGTACTAGGGGTAAGACGGAACCTTGTGGTACCCCACTGCTTACTTCCCTCCATGTAGATGTAGTACCATTAAGGACTACTTGTTGAGTATGAGTTGTCAGCTAGTTACAAATCCATCTGGTGGTGATGTTGTCTATCCCACATTTTTCTAGCTTACTAAGAAGTAGGTTGTGGTCTACTTTGTCAAATGCCTCGCTGAAGTCTAACTATGCTATGTCCACAGCATTTCCCTGCTCTAGTGATTTAGTCATTTTGTCAAAGAATGAAATCAGATTGGTTTGGCATGATCTGTGGGCTGCTACCGACAGCTATAACTTAATTTGTTTCTGGATGTTCATAGATGATCTGGTGTTTTAAATTATTTTTTCCAATATCTTCTCAGGTATTGATGTTAGGCTGATTGGTCTGTAGGGTCCTGGGTCTTCCACCCCCCGTTTTTTTTTAAAAAAAAATTGAAGATGGGAACCACATCAGCTCTTTTCCAATCGTCTGGTAGTTCCTCAGTACTGCAAGATTTTTTAAGATATGATACAGTGGTTCTTAGAGAACATCTGATAGCTCTTTCAGAACTGGGATGTAATCCATCAGGTCCCAGTGATTTACATTCATCAAGGTAGACAGCACCTGAAGGCAGGACAAGAAGTAATAGATCAGAGGTCTCATTCTCACGGCCCACGGACCAATTGCGGCCCGCAGGACAGTATCTTGTGGCCCCCACCGTGATATGAAAGTATAATATCCAATATAATGGAATCCCTTATGCGGCCCAGCCTCACCCAGACTCTGCCTCCAGTGGCCCCCAGGTAAATTGAGTTTGAGACCCCTGTAATAGATGGAACAGCTTGCCTTCGAAGGTTGTAGGTGCTTCTTCACTCTTTAAGAAGCGAATGGACCACCACAAGTCTGAAATGGTATAGAGCCATGATGGTGAACCTATGGCACACGTGCCACAAGTGGCACACAGAGCCATCTCTCTAGGCACGGGAGCCATCGCCCGTTGCTCTTCCAGGGTCTGGTATGCTGGCCTTCCCACGTCTTCACACATGCAGGAGTACCAGAAACCAGAAGAGGAGCTGTCCGGTGTGCATGTGCACATCAGGTGGCTGTTCTTCAGTTTCCGGCTGTGCAGGCACACCAGCCACGTGGTCTTCTGATATCTGGCACGCATGCGCACATGAAGACCACCTGAGCAGCTGCTCTTCCAGTTTCTGGCCAGTGCATGCGCATTAGCCAGGTGATCTTCGTGCATTCATGCGCGCCCAAAACCGGAGGACCAGGAGGTTGGTATACATGCAGGTGCCGGAAAATGGAAGAGCAGCTGCTCTTCCAGTTTCCAGCACGTGTGCACGTGCGCACTCCCATTTTGGCACTCAGTGCTGAAAAGGTTCACTGATATAGGGTCTCCTGAGTGAGCAGGGGGTTGGACTAGAAGGCCTCCAAGGTCCCTTCCAGCTCCATTCTGATGGATTAGACCAAGTATGCTTCCCAGGGATTCCAATACCCAATAACCATATTGGGACACTGGAACCCTCAGAATATGGCTTATATTGGGGGAAAACGTCTTGTGCAATCCTAGATTTAAAGCAGGAGGCATTCCTCCCCTTCTCTTTAAAAGCTGACTTTTTGAATAAATCACCTGGGTCAGGGGTCTGCAAAGTTGGCTCTTTTAAGACTGGTGGACTTCAACTCCCAGAATTCCCCAGCCAGCCATGCTGGCTGGGGAATTCTGGGAGTTGAAGTCCACCAGTCTTAAAAGAGCCAACTTTGCAGACCCCTGACCTAGGTCTGTTTTTGTTTGCCTGCCCAGTTACACACCTGCAGCATTTGAACAATAGATTCCATTTCTATTTGTAACCTCAACAGCGACTGGAAATTTTTTATTGAAGAAGCAAAGGCAAATGAGGCAGAATACAATAACGTAAAGGTCAAGGTTACCCTCACACATATGTGCTAGTCGTTCCCGACTCTAGGGGGCGGTGCTCATCTCCGTTTCAAAGCCGAAGAGCCAGCGCTGTCCGAAGACGTCTCCGTGGTCATGTGGCCGGCATGACTGAACGCTGAAGGTGCACGGAGCGCTGTTCCCTTCCCACCAAAGGTGGCCCCTATTTTTCTACTTGCAATTTTTTGTATGTGCTTTGGAACTGCTAGGTTGGCAGACTGCAGTAACGGGAGCTCACTCCGTTATGCACCGCTAGGGCTTCGAACCACTCAACTGCCGACCTTTCTGATCGGCACGCTCAGCGTCTTAGCCACTGAGCCACCGCGTCCCGATCTGAATACAATAGGCTAAGACCAAAGGCCAAAACGAAATGCATTGCTACTCTGATAAGCAAACAAAGCAAAATAAACAGCGTTTGGGAGGGTGTTTGGGGTGTAGAAAAGAATCGAAGGCATTCAATCAAAACCGAGCCCCTAAATTCAATTGCTCTTAAAATGCCCGGCTGCCATTACGTTTGACTCTTGAGCTAAGTAGCCACGGGATGAAGGAAATTCATCTGGTTTTTTGTTCCAGCTAAATTCCACGCGCTAATAGAAGCAAAAATGAATGGTGTGGGGCTACAAAATAGACACCGCGTCGCATCCCAGCCCTTCCCCCCACCAGCTCTCTAGGAGTTAAAAGAACCGCCTCTTCGGTTGAAAAGCGCATTGTGTTAATGTGATGGGGATATTTTTGGAAAGGGGAGGTCTATTCATCACCCACCTGCTAATCCTCCTAGGCTCGTTTCCAGATTCTTCTCTTTTTTTAATGGTCTTTTTTTTTTTAATCCCCAAGGCAGCATTTTTCAAATAGAGCCGAGGAGTTAGGGAATGGGAAGCCAAGTTAAGGAAAATGAAAAATGAAACTATGGATGTCTTCATCTTTGAATGTTCCAAAGCTTTTCCCACAACCACATGGGGTTGCCAAGTTTTCATACACAGACATCTGGATGTTCAGACATTGTTACAATACAATACAATAGCAGAGTTGGGAGGGACCTTGGAGGTCATCTAGTCCAGGGGTCCCCAACCTTTTTGGCACCAGGGACCGGTTTCATGTTAAAAAAATTCTGCAGACCGGTGGCCATGGCTCGGCTGGCGTAGAGGGGAGCGGGGGGAGGGGTAACAGGCGGTGCATGCGTGTGCGGGGGAGTGAGTCGGCTCACTTGCCCCTCTCGGGGCCCCAACGCTACAACCGGCCACGCCTGCGCTCTCCCGCCACCAGCGCGCACTATGCCCAGGGGACTGCCCCCTCCTCCCTCCTCCTCCTCTCTGGCCCTTTCTAAGAGTTGCGCTGCTCACTGCGGCCCGGTTCCTATCAAGCCACGGACCGGCACCGGTCCGCGGACCGGGGGTTGGGGACCCCTGATCTAGTCCAACTCCCTGCCTAGGCAGGAAGCCCTACACCGTTTCAGACAAATGGCTATCCAACATCTTCTTAAAGACTTGCAGTGTTGGGGCATTCACAATTTCTGGAGGCAGCTTCTGTTCCACTGATTAACTGTTCTAACTGTCAGGGAATTTCTCCTCAGTTCTAAGTTGCTTCTCTCCTTGATTAGTTTCCACCCATTGCTTCTTGTTCTTCCCTCAGGTGCCTTGGAGAATAGTTTGATTCCCTCTTCTTTGTGGCAACCTCTGAGATATTGGAAGACTGCTATCATGTCTCCCCTAGTCCTTCTTTTTATTAAGCTAGACCTACCCAGTTCCTGCAACCGGTCTTCATATGTTTTATCCTCTAGTCCCCTAATCCTCTTTATTGCTCTTCTCTGCACTCTTTCTAGAGTGTCCACATCTTTTCTACATCGTGGTGACCAAAACTGGATGCCGTATTGTTATAGTTGAAAGCCCAGGTGTATGGATTTTACTAATAGAAGAGAATATTTGTAGCTCAGGGTGAGGCTGCAGGGTCCTTGGTGCTCTCTGAGCTTGGTGGTTTCGTTGCAGACATTTCCTTACCCAACCGGATAACACCCTCAGTGCTAGTAGGGAGTGGTGTTTATGGAGAAAGAGAGTGCAGGAGGACTATGGGGGTCTTTGGTGCTCTCTCAGTTTGGTGGGGTTGTTTTTACAGATGTTTCATTACTCTAGATCCACGATGGCAAACCTATGGCACGTGGGCCGCAGGTGGCACGCAGAGCCATATCAGAGGGCATACAAGGCATTGCCCTATGTCAGCTCCAGCGCGCTGACATAGTCAGCTGATTTTCGGCCTTCTGGTGGGTGGAGGGAGGCCATTTTAGCCCTTCCCAGGCTTCAGGAAACCCTCCAGAGCCTGTGGATGGCAAAAAACGGCCCAATGGGCAAACTGGAAGTCCCATGCGTGGGGGGGGGGGGGTTGTGCATGCATGCACAGGGGGAGGGCATTTCATTGTGTGTGTGGGCATGCCCATTTGGCACCCGAGCAGGAAAACGTTCGCCATCACTGCTCTAGATCAGGGGTCCCCAACCCTCCCGGGCCACAGACTGTTCAATGGTTCAAATCCCTAGCGCCGTGTAATGGAGTGAGCTCCCGTTACTTGTCCCAGCTTCTGCCAATCTAGCAGTTCGAAAACACGTTAAAAATGCAAGTAGAAAAATAGGAACCACCTTGGGTGGGAAGGGAACAGCGTTCTGCTTTTAGTCATGCCAACCACATGACCATGGTAAGTAAGTAAGTAAGTAAGTAAGTAAGTAAGTAAGTAAGTAAGTAAGTAAGTAAGTAACTAAGTAACTAACTAACTAACTAACTAACTAACTAGGGAAGCAGCTGGTTGTGGGAAGCTCACTTTAAAGTATCACTCCTCATTCTAAAACTCTAGGTTTTTTCTTTTCCAAAAAGAGACCAACCCATTTCATTGACCCATAGGTTAAGGCACCAGAAGATTGTCATCCCTACACTATGGACCCTTTACCTTCTGCCGGCCCCATCAAATTCCCTGGTCCCAACCTCCCATCCTCCTTTCACCCAACCAGCATTGATGAGCCTATTGTTTTAAGATTCCTGAATATTTGTCCATCTAGCAAAAAGCAGGTAGGAAGCAGCGCCACCTCGTGGTGTTGTGCAGAATTGCAGCCTTTCTTTCTTTCTTTTTTCCAACAGCCCCTTTTCAGAAATTGATCGCTGCAGGATGCTGCATGGCACGTCATGCCAGCGCCGCTGCTCACTCATGCAACGGCATGCCATGCCATGCAGCCTCCTGGCAGCACTGGTGCTACGAGCTATGTAGCCGTGAGAAGTCACAGAAGAAGTCATTCAGAGGCATGACAGGTGTCGGGGCATGGGAGGCCTGGCTACGGTGGTCCTAAGGTAAGCGGGTAAGACACCCCCCCCAAATAAGACCCTATTTGGGGGCCCAAAAGAAAATAAGCCTGGGTCTCATTTTCAGGAAACATGGTATTAACCTCAGAGGAAAAAGCAGGAATCAACTATAACATGCCTGATTTACCAGTTGCGTTCCTTCCTAGATCGAGATGCCCTACGCACAGTCACTCATGCCCTTGTCTCTTCCCGTCTGGATTACTGAAATGCTCTCTACATGGGGCTCCCCTTGAAGAGCACCCGGAGGCTTCAACTGGTCCAGAATGCAGCTGCGCAGGTAATTATGGGGGCGACGCGACGCTCCCATGTAACACCCTTCCTGCGCGAGCTGCACTGGCTTCCGGTGGTTTTCTGGGTGCGATTCCAGGTGTTGGTTAGCATCTTTAAAGCGCTCCATGGTTTAGGACCTGGGTACCTACGACATCGCCTTCTGCCACCGAGAGCCTCCCACTGGGTCTCCGCATGGTGCCGTCGGCTAGACAATGTCGACTGGCGACAGCCAGGGGGAGAGCCTTCTCCGTGGGAGCACCTGTCCTCTGGAACGAATGGCCCCCGGAATTAAGAACTATCCCTGACTTACACACCTGCCGCGGTCTCAAAACCTTTCTCTTTCAACAAGCCAGGCTGGCATAAAGCATGATTTTTAAATTTTTAAATTTAAATTTTTGAATTTAAATTTTTATTATTTTAATCAGGGTGAGTTTGGGTTTTTTCCACGTTTCGGCCAATATTTTAATTATGTCTTTTAAAGGCTTTCTTTTAACTTTTGTATGTTTGTTTTTATTTTGGCTCTACACCGCCCTGAGTCCTTCGGGAGGAGGGCGGTATAAAAAACCAATAAACTAAACTAAACTAAACTAAACATACAGTGTAAGGACTGTAATAGCCACTGTATAGGACAGGCAGGTGGAAGACTAGCAGAGTTTATCCATGAACACTAAACAGCAGTCTAAAGACATAATAAAAACTCTTTAATTTCACTACACACTTAACCATAATTTCAACTAGGAAATTGTGAGCATCTTAGATCTGGCTAATTCCATAACCGCTAGAGAATTCCTGGAAGCTTGGCATTCGGATGAGTTAGCAGTCAACAGCGACATAGAGAGGAACAACGTTTACACACCATTCAAAAGAGACAAGCAAAAAGCAAAAAGACCAAAACACCTCCTTGCCAGCAATCAACAGCAAGATTAACACTGGGATTAATATCAGACCAACAGTGAAGCAGTGAATAAGAGCCCAATCAAGGAAATAGGGATTCAGAAAACTACACACCAAATCCCACAACAGTTTGTGCATTACACATGGCAATTTGCTACTGAAAAAATTCCCTTTGTTTTCTCATTATGATTAAGAGTTCTGCTTTTGTTTACAAAGTGTTCAAAGAAAAATCAAATCCTAGAGACAGGGCATGTTATGTATTTACTTATTGATTTATTTACTTACTTATTTATGGTCAAATCATGGCAGTCTTTTAATGCAATCCCCTGTGACTTTTTCTCCTTGCAATGCAATGAGGCCCAGTGGATATCTTGTGGTAGCAAAAAGGAACGTTTTTAGATGATAACAGTGGCAATAAGAATTACTGGAGTTACAGTATAATAATGTTGATGTATGATTTCAATAATAATAATAATAATAATAATAATAATAATAATAATAATAATAATAATAATAATAATAATAATAATAATAATAATAATCTTTATTGTCATTGTAATAATAAAATTACAATGAAATTGGTTTGAGCGCCAGGTGGAATACAGAAAGCAGTGATAGCCACAATAGGAATCTCTCTCCAGGCAAATGAAAAGGCCGACAAATGACAGTTGAAATAAAATGGCCGACAAATGACAGTTGAAAAGGATCAATTGTACTTTGTCTTTTATTATCCATTTCTTCAAATCTGATGCCTTCTTAATGCTATTGTACTGAACATATGTTTCTACCGCATTTCTTCGCTGAAACGTTTCAAAGCAACATCCATTGGCAAAGTGTAAGCCACCAGAATTGCAATTCTTTTTAAAATTGAAAGCCAAACACACTTATTCAAGGATGAAGGAAAGAACGGAGGGGAATGTGGGGAATTAAAGCACATTTTTATTTTTTATTTTATTTTTTTAAAAAGCAGTCGTTTATGGATTTTAAATGGATGCAAAAACATCTACCAGGCGGCACTAAGATGCAATTCAGCATCCTAAAACAGGAAATGTTTTAGGAAATCCTAAATTCAGTCGTTTGGCTGAAATTCAAGGAGCAATTTACAGGATAGGACTTATCCACATTGCCAAGGCACTCTGGTACTAGAATAGCTTGGTAACTATTTGCGGAAGAAAGTATAGTAGAACATAATCCAGAGTCCCAGGAAGGAGGGCGCCTTTCACTACCGTGTTTTCTCAAAAATAAGACAGGGTGTTATTTTCTTTTGGCCCCCGAAATAAGCGCTTGGCCTTATTTTCAGGGAGGTCTTATTATTTTGGAGGTGCAGGAGGCCCGTTAACCTCGGCCTGCAGACCAGCTGATCCAGTGAGAGGCAGAAGTTCTGTTTCTCGCGTCACTGGGCCTGCTGCTCTTTTTGCGGCCGCCACTAAGAGGAGGGGAGCGGTAGCTAGGATTTGTGGGAGCGGCCTCCGCGTGGAGGGCAGGTTTATGTGGGGCGTGTTGCCCCCTCTTCCCCTCCCCAGGAAATGGCGGGGACCAGATGCACATGCACTGAAAAATTTTCAGGGAGGGCTTATTTTCTGAAGCAGACCCACCTCGCAGGGTTGTTGTGGAGAAAATCGGACGAGGGAGGTGTGTTGGGCATGTTTTCTGCCTTAAGTTATTTGTAAAAAATAATAAAGGCAAGATACAAATAAATAAATATATAAATGGCACCTGAAAGGCAAGAAGGTAAATTGACAGATGCCCTCCGCACTGTCACTCAGGCACTCGTGACGTCTCGCTTAGACTATTGTAACACTATCTACATGGGGCTCCCCTTGAGGTGCACCCGGAGGCTCCAGTTGGTTCAGAATGTGGCCGCGCGGGGGATTCTGGGAGCGTCTCGTTACTCCCACGTAACACCTCTCCTGCGCGAGCTGCACTGGCTACCGGTGGCCTTCCGGGTGCGCTTCAAGGTGCTTGTTACCATCTTCAAATCGCTTCATGGCTCGGGGCCTAGCTACTTGCGGGACCGTCTCCCGCCACACACCTCCCTGCGTCCAATATGCTCCCACAGAGAGGGCCTACTGAGGGTACCAACCGCCGGTCAATGCCGGCTAGTGGTGCCCAGGGGTAGGGCCTTCTCTGTGGCAGGGCCGGCCCTCTGGAACGACCTACCCCCCGAACTTCGCACTATCACAGACCTTCCCCTCTTCCGCCGCTCACTTAAAACCTATTTATTTCAACAAGCTGGTCTTGCGTAACAGTTCTGACTCTCTCAATATAACATCTGCCAAATACGTATATGGATATTAGACTTTAGGGAATTTTAGCATAGGTGGGTTGTATTTTAAATGTTTTTAAATTTTAGTACAGGTTTAATTTAATTCATTTTTTAACTTTGTATATATTGTATGTTTTATATGGTTTTTTAATTTTTCCTGTACACCGCCCCGAGTCCCTTTGGGGAGAGGGGGCGGTTTATAAATCGAATAAATTTGAATTTGAATTTGATTTGACAGGAATGGGGGGCACCACTGATGCTTGTACCGTGTTTCCCCAAAAATAAGACAGGGTCTTATTTTCTTTTGACCCCTGAAATAAGCGCTTGGCCTTATTTTCGGGGAGGTCTTATTATTTTGGAGGTGCAGGAGAGGGTGAGCGTGGTCACCTCATGGCTGCTTCTGGGTTGTGATATTTTCGGGGTGGGCTTATTTTAGCGCATGCGCTCAAAAGCCCGATTGAACTTATTATCTGGGGAGGTCTTGTTTTGGGGGAAACAGGGTAGTTATGACCAAATAATTTTCAAGTTTGTGTCAATTGTCTCAGTCTGGGCAGGTTTTTTTTTTCTCCTGAAGCCACCTTACAGTTCAACTACCAATGGGCACCACGTGCCTCCTCAAGCGCTCCTTGCTTTCATCGGAGTGGCATACCAGGTCATCAAGGTTATTGTTATGTACCACAGTGGGAGAATAATGAAATTTCCACAGTGAAAGACTGCCTAGTGAAAGTGTCATCATACGCAGGAAGGGCAAAGTGACCTCCCTGGTGAGAGGGAGCTGGGGGGAACCACGGCAAAAGCTTTCCTGAAAGGCTGAAAACCTTATACGGACATCTCTGCTGAAAGAAGGAAGGAACGAAAGAACGATTTATGGATTTGAAGATTTAAAAAGATGTGGATTCAGAGAGAAGCTGTAGGGATTTGAATAACATCTAGGAGGAGGGATAATGAGACTGTAATTGTTAAAAAAAGGAAGTTGGAAATCATTCGTACAATTTTAGTGTGTCTTTCTTTCTCTTTCTTTCTTTCTCTTTCTTTCTTTCTCTTTCTTTCCTCCCAGCTTCTCTCATTCCTTTTCCCCTCCTTGCTTCTGTGCCTCCCTCCCTCCCTTCCTTTCCCTTTCCTTCATTCTGTCCTTCTTTCTTTCCTTCCCTCCCTCCCTCCTTCCTTCATTCCATCCTTCTTTCCTTCCCTCCCTCCCTCCTTCATTCCTTGTCCTTTCCTTCCCTCCCTCCTTTCTTCATTCCCTGCCCTTCTTTCCTTCCCTCCTCCCTCCCTCTCTCCTTTCCTTCCTTTTCTTTCTTTTTCTCATTCAGTTATTCATTTTCTCTTTTGTTTTCAATTCTCCTTCTTCTCTCCTTCTTGTCCACATTCCCAGCCTCCCAAACAGAAACAAACCACCAGCGTGAGTTTGTTTTCTTGTTCTTCTTCCTAACTTTGTCATGGTTACATGCATTTAGTTTAGATGTCGATTTCCTTCTAGATTTACCTCACAATACTTAAAAGAGGTCGTCGTGAACGACTCCGATTGAATTTCTCCATCTAGTGGTAAAAAAAGGAGACTTCCCCCCATCTAAGTTAGCTCTCATTAGCTTTACAGATTCTACACTGACATATGAAAAAGGACTCACATCCCACAAGCATTTGGCAAACCAATAAGGCACGTTTGGATAGCAAAAATAGCTTTCTCCCCCGTTTAATTTCTTGTGTATCAGTTATTCGGGTCTTCCCTGGTCTTATGAAGATGGTTGTTTAGAAACAAAGCCTTCATTTTAGGAAGCCAACACAGTTCTAGGCTGCATCAACAGAGGGATAGAATCAAGATCCCATGAAATGTTAATGCCACTGTATAGTGCCTTGGTAAGGCCACACTTGGAATACGGCATCCAGTTTTGGTCACCATGATGTAGAAAAGACGTGGAGACTCTGGAAAGAGTGCAGAGAAGAGCAACACAGAGGATGAGGGGACTGGAGCCTAAAACATAGGAAGAATGGTTGCAGGAACTGGGTAGGTCTAGTTTAATAAAAAGAAGAACCAGGGGAGACATGATAGCAGTGTTCCAATATCTCAGGGGTTGCCACAAAGAAGAGGGAGTCAAACTATTCTCCAAAGCACCTGAGGGCAGGACAAGAAGCAATGGGTGGAAACTAATCAAGGAAGAAGCAACTTAGAACTGAGGAGAAATTTCCTGACAGTTAGAACAATTAATCAGTGGAACAACTTGCCTCCAGAAGTTGCAAATGCTCCAACACTGGAAGTTTTTAAGAAAATGCTGGACAACCATTTGTCTGAAGTGGTGTAGGGTTTCCTGCCTAGGCGGGGGGTTGGACTAGAAGACCTCCAAGGTCCCTTCCAACTCTGTTATTCTATTCTATACTAAGGTGGTTTGAGAATTAGGGCCAGTCCTTCAATTACTCAGACTGAGACCTTTGAGGTGCTTACCAGGGTGACCATAATCTCTTGCTCCAAGCTCTCTCTTGGCTCTGAACGGCTGCCTCTGGAGTTTTGATTTAGCTGCATAGCGACCTGGTGTATGTAACTCACAGTTACCATCCCCAAGACACCCAACACTGGAGCTCGGGGCTTTGACACCATTGAGAGGTGGAATGAAATCTAAAAGAAGAGAAGAAAAGAATGCTCTGAGTGTTTGCTTATTTTTATAATAACTTTTATTAAAGTCTGCACTTATAAGAGTTAAAAACTAATGAGAAATGAAAAAGATGCGGTAGAAGAATAAAGAATAGATGTGCAAAAAGAAAGAAAAAAGAAACATTTAGAGAAAAGGGAAAGAAAGAAAAATTAGATCATATTAAAGAAAAGGAAAATAAATATATAAAAAATGACTTCCCCTTCATCACAAATGTAAACAATTGTCATTTTTTAAATATACTTTTATTAAATATAAACAATTATAGTAACTGATCATCTTCTCTTGAAATACAACATAAGAACATAAGAACATAAGAACAGCCTTGCTGGAACAGGCCACAGCCCATCCGGTCCAGCATTCTGTCTCCCACAGTGGCTCCCCATTTGATCAGGGTCTTCCCAAGCAGATGTCGTCACCTGCTTATGATTCCCTGCAAATGGCCTTGAGAGACATCCTGCCTATCTCTCCAACCCGGAGGGTGTCCTTAGGCATCCATCATGATAGCCATGGATACCCTTGTTCTCCATGAACTCGTCTAATCCTTTCTTAAAGGTGTCGAGGCTGACAGCTGTCACCACTTCTTCTGGCAGGGAGTTGATGATCTCTTCATCAACAAATGATCTCTTCATCCCAAATCTCTTATCTATAAACAAATCCATAAAACCTAATCATTTCAGTCCATTAGCAGAAGTCCATTAAGTGTTACTAGAGATAACAACGCATCTGTTTTAACCTTGATCAAATAAACCAACCGTGCAATCTTTCTCTTTGCTTCTAACAATCTCAAATTTTAGTCCATTTAAAAAATGTTGTACAACTTGATTTCTGTTCATTTTTTCTTTCTTCTTCTCACATGTTGTTTCAAATGTCTCTTTTGCAAATCTAATACAAAAACACTACCCAGGTCTCTCTCTTGATTTGTTGTTTGTATATTTATTTCTTGTAGTTATTTATTAAATTTATATGCTCTCCATCTTGCTGTACAAAACGACTCTGGGCAGCTTACAACTCATACAACAATTGCCAGAATTGGAAATCCTAAGACTGTGGATGTAAGAGATGACCCCAAGGGAGGGGTCAAATATGTCATCAGTCTTGAGTTACTTCATGCCCATAAGTTGAGGAGGGCTAAGTCAGCAGAGGGGAAACTAAGACACCCGAATCTCTTTTCATCTGGTCCTCTCAAATTCTCTAAGTCCAGCACACCTTGAATTCCATGGACGCTCATCTGCCACCAATTTACTTTGACTGTTAGTAGTTCAGATTCTTATAGAGATCATTAGCATAAATAAATCTATATTCTTTTGAACTGCCTGGACTTCCTGATTGCATGGACTTGACAATGGACACATTTTAAAGCCAAAAACTATGGTAGTTGAGAAGCAACCGTTCAAACACGTCTCAAAACCATATCTTATAAAACTGCACAATTGCCAGCATTTTCTCATCCACACATATCTGCAGATCCTCCTTGGGGGTGTTTTTGATTTTCCCCTATGGTTGCAAAATGGCAATGTTCCTACAGCTTTTCTCTGTCTCCTTGACTTCCACAACAGAAAAGGATCCAGGATGCTTCTCCTGATGTCTGCCTTTGGGACTGCATAGAAAGACTGGAATTAGGAAGGCTACTTGAAGAAGGATTATGCAATGAAAGACAGAATATTCAACCATAACCCACAAGGGTGTAAATGATGACCAGGCTGAGCCTGAGGGAGAGGTCAAATACAGTTTCAAGTTCCTTTGTGCTCACAAAAGAACAAAGTCCAGCCCTCCTTGAATAACCTAGACTTTTATCTATCATTCATTGGCCTTAACTGTTAGTAGTTCAGATTCTTGTAGAGAGCTTTAGCATACATTAAACTTCTTTAGCATACATTAAGCACTTCTGACAGATGGCAGTCCAATCTCTTCTTAAAAGTCTCAAGTGATGAAGCTCCTAGAACTTCCGAAGGCAACTTCTGTTCCATGGGTTGATTGTTCTCACTGTCAGAAAGTTCCTCCTTGTTTCTAAGGTTGAATCTCTCCCTGGTCAGTTTCTATCCATTATTCCTTGTCTGGTCTTCAGGTGCTTTGGGAAATAGCTTGACCCCCCTCCTCTCTGTGGCAGCCCCTCAAATCAGTCAGTCAGCCAAACCACCAGAGAGGTAAAAGCCATGACAGCTCTATTTAAAAACAAACCTTGGGTTTGTTTTGAGAGAAAATGCCCAGATAAATAATATTGTGGCTTGGTATCGGCACAGTTAGCTATTCTTTTAAAGTCCAGGAATACTCATTGACAAGATTAGCTGTCCCCTGCAAGGAGCATTGCCTAGCAACCAGAGTCGGGTGGCAAAAGACATTGGTCCAGGCTGTGCAGCGCATCTCTCAAGCCAGACATCTGGACAGTTTGCATTTGTTCTGCTACAGCTTTGATATCAGGCCTGGCTATTAAATTCTCTTGCCATTAACACATTCTCTAGCAGAAATAAGAAGGCTAGGTAAGTGGATGGATCTCAGAGATTGAAGAAGAGGCACATACCAAGGAAACCATCTTGAATCCTTCCGTGATATATGCCTCTCCTCCTCCTCCTCCTCCTCCTCCTCTTCTTCTTCTTCTTCCTCCTCCTCCTCCTCCTCCTCTTCCTCTTCCTCCTCTTCTTCTTCCTCCTCCTCCTCCCATCTTTCAAGGCAATGCTACAAAAGAGCAAGTCTGACTGGACTATTGTAACTCTCTCTACATGGGGCTCCCCCTGAGGTGCACCCGAAGACTTCAGCTGGTCCAGAACGCAGCCGCGCAAGCAATAATGGGAACCTCCAGGTTTACCCATATAACACCGCTCTTACGCGAGCTGCACTGGCTGCCTGTCGTCTTTCGGGTGCGCTTCAAGGTGTTAGTTATCATCTTTAAAGCGCTCCATGGCACGGGACCTGGCTATCTGCGGGATCGCAACCTGCCCCATACATCCTCACGGCCGATTCGCTCCCACAGAGAGGGACTTCTCCGGGTGCCGTCCACTAGGCTATGCCAGCGGGCGACACCCAGGGGAAGGGCCTTCTCTGTGGTGGGCCCGACCCTCTGGAACGACCTTCCCCCCGAAATTAGAACAACAACGGACCTCCGCTCCTTCCGTCAAAAACTCAAAACACACTTTTTCTGCTTGGCCGGCCTAGGTTAGGCTCCCGTCTTTTTATAGGGCTTTAGGGGTTTTAGTATAATTTAATTTAAGGGGTTTTAGCGCAGGGACAATTGTTTAATTCGTTTCTTAACTATTTATTTTTTCTATGTATTTTATATTGGTTTTTATTCCCTGTGCACCGCTCCGAGTCCCTTCGGGGAGAGGAGGTGGTATATAAATAATTTATTATTATTATTATTATTATTATTATTATTATTATTATTATTATTATTATTATTATTATTATTATTATTATTATTATTATTATTATTATTAAGTTCCCTAGCCCTGATGGGTCACAGTGTGAAAAACGGTCAGAGGTTACTTTTTTGGATGTCATTGTAACTTCAAACAGGCACAACGTTCTGACCTAGGCTTCCTGAGAAAGCATAAATCACAATCTTAGTCCCAAAAACCTTTTTTTATTTATACAGCTGTGAATTATGGTCATTCATAGTCCACAAGGCTTCACAAACAGTCTGTGAAGATTCTGACAGATGTCTGCTCGAGTTGCCACAGTCTTTCAGGAGAATGTTGATAAACACCCACCTTATCTCCCTGGGAATGCTGCCAGAGGCCTAATTGCCAAATGCAGAGCAAGGTCAAACTTAGCACAGAGTCAAACAGAACTTCTCAAAGCTTGAACCGACCAGATGAACTAATTGCTTCCTGCAAAAGTTCCTCTTTTATGTCTTGTGGGAGGGGCCAATCATCTGCAAGCCTTACTCCCGAGTCGACCCTGTTTTCTTAATTTGTTCTTGCCTTCTGGCAGCTCTGTGCATGCTCACACTGGGAACAGGCTCCCATTGTTCTTCTGCCTGTCCAACTCTGGACGCTCTGGAGGCAGCACATAACTCTCAGATGGCCCTGGCCCCCTTCTCTGCCTTCAACAAAGAGCCCTCTTTCGCGTCATCCCCAGACTCCAGGACTGGCCCAGGTTCCTACCCAACCCTTCTCACTGTCTGCTGGCCACTGGTGGGCCACAACACACTAAACCAATGGTTGTAGGACTACCTGGAGAAGGAAGGGAGGAGTTAATTCAAAGCATCACGTATGGCCCAATGGATCACTCAGCATATGTGTGAGTTGATTCAGCTACAACTTCCAGACTCAAATCTCTGGTCCCTCGCTTCAAAATTCATCGATGGTTGAGCGTTATGTTCACAAAGGGGGTAATTTCTATTTTGGATTTCAGTCCGTTTGGCCTTTTACTTTTGGCAGCTCCAAAACCTGAAGTGAGAAGAACGAGAGTAAGTAATCAAAGAGATAGGAGGCATGCGTTGATGAAGAGTGTCGTACTGAAACAATTTCTTACAAAGGTAATTTGTGTGTCTGTTTTATTTATTTATTTTATTTTATTTTATTTAGATTTGTACCCCGCACCTTCTCCTAAAAGGACCCAGGCCGGCGCACAGGAAATTTAAAACATAACAAATATCAAAATACAAAATTTAAAAACATATTAAATCCCTACCCTGTGCTAAGATCGATTAAAATCCCTCGAATTAAAACTATCTAGGAGCAGTCACAAACGGGAGGTTATGCTAGGCCGGCTTGATGGAAAAGGTGTGTCTTAAGACACTGGCGGAAGAGGCGGAGGTCAGAGATGGTACGTAGTTCAGGGGGTAAGTCGTTCCAAAGGGTAGGGCCCACCACAGAGAAGGCTTCTTCCCCTGGGTGTCGCCAACCGGCATTGCCCGGCCGACGGCACCCTGAGAAGGCCCTCTCTGTGGGAGCGGATCGGACGAAGGGATGTATGGGGGATGTTTAAGAAAGCTTCCTTTAATTTTGGAGGGAATTTGCAAGAAGAGGAGGAGGAAGAAACTTTTGAGGACTAAAAATAGAATCATGTGTTGGAACTGGAAAAAAAACAAGGCAGACAGAAACTGATTTGAAATCGGTCTGCTCAGTTGGTTCTCTAACTTTCAATTTGTTAAGCTGTCAGCTTTAGGGAAGATTTTTCATCCCCTCTTCGTTCTCCCGTGCCTTTCTTTCTGGAGACAAAGAAGACCCCCCCCAATAAAACTACAACTCTGAATCAAAAAGGCAAGCATGAAAATTAAAGAATTAACTTAGCTTGCCTTTTTTTTTTTTTTTGGAAATGTCAAGCGTTCCAGTTATATTTATTAGCATTTGATTTCCTTACATTTTATTCAATTCAAATATCTGGTGGTTTTTTCCTTCCCTTTGAATGTACTTTTCTGGAAAGATGTCTTCTGAATTTCCTTTATCGGCAAGTTATGTTGAAGTAATTTTTTTTTAAAAAAAATAAAGACGTAAACAATAAATAGATAAAGTAAATTAGCAAGTAAGTAAATATTAGGATGAAACTCAGCTCTACATCTCCATCCCTGGTGACTCAGGGAATGTTGCAATCACTGCAATCTTGCAGTGCTTGGAGACTGTGGACAACAAGCTTCAACTGAATCCTGATGGCTATCGGTATGCAGACCCTCAGGATCCAGAGGTCTATCTAATCTACCGTATTTTTTGGAGTATGAGACGCACCAGAGTATAAGACACACCCAGGTTTTGAAGAGGCAATTTTTTTTAAAAAAAGTAGGTAGGTAGATAAAGGGAGAGAGAGAGAGAGAGAGAGAGAGAGAGAGAGAGAGAGAGAGAGAGAGAGAGAGAGAGAGAGAGAGAAATACAGTAGGTAGGAAGAGACAGAGAGAGGGTAGGTAGGTAGGTAGGTAGGTAGGTAAGTAGGTAGGTAGAGGGATAGAGAGAAAGAAATAGAGAGAGAGAGAAATACGGTAGGTAGGTAGAGAGAGAGTGTGTGTAGATAGGTAGGTAGGAAGAGAGATAGAGAGAAAGAGAGAGAGAGAGAAATACAGTGGACAGGTAGGGAGAGAGAAAGAGCAGGTAGGTTGGTAGGTAGAGGGATAGAGAGAGAAAAATAGAGAGAGAGAAATACAGTAGATAGGTAGAGGGAGAGAGAGAGAGAGAGAGTAGGTAGGTAGGTAGATGTTTCCAGGTATATTTACCCATGTGTTGGGGTAAATGTAATTGATCAATGTAATTCTCATCAACCACTCTAACTAAACAGTTTTCTAAAAAGGTGGGGGGGGAGGAGTTCTTGCACTCTGCAAACCTCCTCAAAACGGCCCATTTTTTGCAAAAATGAAATGGGCCTGGTTTCCCCCCCAAATAAAAGCATGAATAGCCTGGGGGGGGGGCCTTGCAGAGTGCTTCTGGGGGTGGGGGTGGGCAAAAACAAGCAACAAATGGCCGCTCTGGGTCCGTTTGGAGAAGGGCGGGATATAAATTTAATAAAATAAAAAATAAATAAAATAAAAACAGGCTGGTTTTTGGTCAAAACACTGCATGCATAGCCTTATGGAGACTTATAGAGTGCTGCTGGGGGCTGGGGGGAGGCAAAAAATGGCCCATTTTTTGCTAATGTCTGCCCTCCCCAGCCTCCAGGAGCTGTCTGGAAGCCTCCATAAGGCTCTGCATGGCCATTTTGGCTAAGGGGCAGGAGTTTTTATTTGTGATTTTACTGCGGCCCGTACACCGCCCTGAGTCCCGGAAGGGAGAAGGGCGGTATAGAAATTTAAATATTAAATTAAATTAAATTCAGGAGGCAAAAAAATGTTGTATTCGGCGTATAAGACACACCCAGATTTTCAGCCTCTTTTTAGAGGAAAAAAGGTGCGTCTTATACTCCGAAAAATACAGTATTTCATCTACCTTATCTACCTTGGGCAGGGTGTTGGCCTAAAAGACCTCCAAGGTTCCTTCCAATTCTGGAAATCTATATTGTATATTCTATCATCTACCTACCTACCTACCTATCTATACCTACCTACTTACCTACCTACCTATCTATTATCTATCTGTCTGTCTGTGTCTGTCTATCTACCTACCTATGTACCTATTATCTACCTACCTATGTACCTATTATCTATCTATCTATCTATCTATCTATCTATCTATCTATCTATCTATCTATCTATCTATCTATCTATCTATCTATCTATCTCAGAGCCGTCTTTACACCATCTTGGGCCCCTGGGCATAGAAATAGTGTTGGCCGCCCGGGCAAATGCCCAATGGGCCTATGCGTTAAGACGGCATTGCCGCCACCGGCGGCTGCGGAGCTTTCCTTGCTCCTCCCGCTCCGACCAGCCCGCCCTGGCTCCCCTCCCGCCCACCGGCTTCCCCTGCCCTGGCAGAGGGAGAACGTGTTCGCCTCTGGGCCGGCAAGATGGTGGCATCGGCGGGGTCCGGGGAGCCTGACCAGGGGGCGGGCGGGGAGCCCCGCGCTCTCTCCCCGGAGGAGATCGCCCGCCGGCTGCAGAGCACAAGGCGGGAGCTGAGCAACAGGTGCAAGATTCTGCTGAGGAACCTGCCCACCGAAAGCAGCAGCCAGGTGGGTGGCGAAGAGGCAGAATCATTTGCCCGGGGGCCCCCTATGATCGTGGGCCCCCGGGCAAATGCCCAACGGGCCTATGCGTTAAGACGGCATTGATCTATCTATCTATCTATCTATCTATCTATCTATCTATCTATCTATCTATCTATCTATCATCTATCTATCTATCTATCTATCTATCTATCTATCTATCTATCTATCTATCTATCTATCTATCTATCTATCTATCTACTGTATCTATCTATCTGTCTGTCTGTCTGTCTGTCTGTCTGTCTGTCTATCTATCTATCTATCTATCTATCTATCTATCTATCTATCTATCTATCTATCTATCTATCTATCTATCTATCATCTATCATCTGTCTAATATCTGTCTACGATATAGCTAAAATCCATCTAATCTACATCTCTTTGGAGCTCATACTAGATGAGGCCACCTCCTGCCGCTCCAATGAATAGGATTTATCTTGTTGTCATGTGGCTGAATCCAGCCATGGTCATGCCACCAAGAAGAGTCAACATAAACCCTGGAGGGCCTGCTTCTAATAAAAATAGCCACACTCCTCCTTCACTGTTTGCATGAAAGTCACACACAAAGCAGATGTGATAGGGGGCACTTGAAAGTTGCTGGGGTTGATCAGTCAGTGATTTACAACCCATTTCTGGCCCGTCCAGCTGTGCTTTTGATATGGATCCAAGAAACAAGGGAACTTGCAACCTACAACTACAAGGGAAGTTGCAACCCAGCTTTCAGAAGGATCCTTGAAATATATTAAGCCCCTGATCATTTTATTTCTTTTCTATAAAATGCAAGGAAGAAGCTGAACCTCACTTGCAGATTTTAAGGAGTATAGCTGGACTCTAAACGCCACTGCCTTCCCTTAGAATAAGGCAGACTTCATTCCTCCTAGTAAGCCATCATATGTTTGTTTAGATATGGCTCGGCATTTGTCTGAACCAAGCCACTATGCTTTAAAAAGCCATCCAAATGGCTACTAATTTGGCTATAAAGACTCAATCAAAGCACACGGATCTACGATAGTATCTGAATGTTAGGGAGAATATTAAGAATAGGCTAGTGACACTGGAATATTGTATGTCGGAAGACAATATAGCCGACCATTTCACAAAGGCTCAGGGTGCTATTAAGCATAAGGAAAGTTGTGAACGACACGGATTAAAATTATAAATTATATATTGGCTACCCAAAGGGGAGAATGTTAGGAGTAGACTCCTAGAGTTGGGTAGGCAATATATAATACCATGATGAAAAATGTTTAGCGTGGCTTTAAGGATGTTGGAATGTTGGAATGCAATTAGAGACTGTAATTATCTCCACTATAAGAGGGAGTCTGGAGAGCGCATATTCCTCTCTCTGCTGGATTTGCTGATATCTCTGCTTGAAGATCTACTGATAACTGCCTACTCGTGTGCTGTGACTATGTTTGAAGAAGGAAGGATTGTGGTTTACTGGCTGTAAGCAAACTGCTATTTGTTAAGGACTGTCTTTTGACTAACTAACAACCATCACTGCTTTTGAAGCAGTAGTATAGTTTTACAACACCAGTAAAGCTAATTTGTTTTTAATAACGGTGTCTGGTCTACTATTTGTGTGTTTTACTAGCAACGTTTCTCTAGCTGCACATTCCGCTGCACAACTTTCTGTCTCCCAATGGAGATATCCCCTAACAGTTCCTGACTTACTATGTCAGGTGATTCCAACCAAGCAATCACACATGACCTGTCCCATCACCAAGAGCCTCCATCACAGTGAAGGGACAAAAGCTGCAAGCAGTGGACCAATTTACATCCCTTGGCAGAAATCTCTCCAGTGCAGTGAGAATTGCAGAATCACCAAGGCAAGCTCTGCGTTTGGCAGACGACTGACCAACCTGTAGGCGTAGGACCAGCTTGGAATAAACCTTGCTACAAAGCTCAAAGTCTACCAGGCCATAGTGCTACCTACCCTGATGTATCCCAGTGAGACGTGGACTGTATACAGGAGGCACGCTAGGCAATTGAACCACTCCCACATGACCTGCTTCCATAGAAGACTGAGGATCCGGTGGCAGGACAAGGTGCCAAGTCCTCTCCAGAGCAGGCCTGGTACCAGTTCACACCCTGCTGATGAAAGCCCAGACGTGCTCTGGCACAAGACCGATCAATATGGTGCATGCTGATCCACCAAGGCTGCCAGACAACTGAGGAAAGAAAGACAACCATAGCACAAGAGAAGTGAGCACTCTGCAAAGACAGAGCTGCACCAATGCTGCCCACACCTCTGACCGACATGCGGCAGAACATTTCATGCAGAGGTGGATTGCTACTGGTTTGCACCAGTTTGGGCGGACCGCAGTGGTGGGTTCCAGATCCCGTTCCAACCAGCACTGTTGGAACGGCCTGGCAGCATCCACATGGACGCATGCAGCACACGCATGCATCTTACCGCCTCTGGGAGCCTCCGTGACACTCCAGCCTCTTAGCGGAGCATCGCACAGGGCCTGTACGCGCCATGCACATGCACGGAAGCCTTAAAAGATTTCTAAGGAGCTTGGGTGGGTGGGTGGGCACTCCAGAGCACTGTACTGGAATGGTATCCGGTGCTCTGGGCAGGCTCCAGTACGCCTGTACCGGGGCATACCACCTGCAACCCACCACTGGCGAACCGGTAGTGGAAATTGGGACTGGTTCACCAAACCGGTAGGGACAGCAGGCTGGCCCTGCCACCAAACCGGTTCCCCGGTGGGCCATGCTTTTGGTGGCATGTTTTTGACTCATTTTTTGTGCTGCACGTGTACAGAACAGTTTACAGGCAATTGCACATGCGCAAGCAATGCGCAATGGGCAGGTGCGCAAAGCGACCGGCACTAACCCCGGCAGCACAACCCATCCTTGATTTCATGCCCTTATAGGCCTCACCAGCCACCTGAGGACACATCATGGACAGCCACAACCTGTTCAATGTCTTCGAACACAATTGATGAAGATCCTCATCAAAGGGTTGAGGTGTTAATCATCCCAATGGCAGCTACCATTTTGACACTGGTGACCTGCCCGCTGGTGTGTGTGTGTGTGTGTGATGTTTTATTTGGTGTGTGTGTGTGTATGTGTGTGTGTGATGTTTTATTTTACTTTTCACTGTTTTATTATTTTAAAATAATAATACTCGTCACCTCTCGACTCGACTACTGTAATGCTCTCTACATGGGGCTTCCCTTGAGGTGCACCCGAAAGCTGCAGTTAGTCCAGAATGCAGCCACGCGGGTGATTACGGGAGCGCCTAGACACTCCCATATAACACCGATCCTGCGCGAGCTGCACTGGCTTCCTGTGGTCTTTTGGGTGCGCTTCAGGGTTCTGACGACCATCTTTAAAGCGCTCCATGGCTCGGGGCCTAGTTATATGCGAGACCGCCTCCTGCCCCATACATCCCTTAGACCGATACACTCCCACAGAGAGGGCCTCCTCAGGGTGCCATCGGCTGGACAATGCCGACTGGTGACACCCAGGGGAAGAGCCTTCTCTGTGGCGGGACCAGCCCTTTGGAACGACCTACCCCCAGAACTTCACACCATCTCCGACCTCCGCCTCTTCCGCAAGTGTCTGAAGACACATTTGTTCCATCTAGCCGGCCTAGCGTAACCTCCATTACTGACTTTTAGATAGTTTTAAATTTGGGGTTTTAATTTGGTTTTTAGCGCAGGATTTTATTGGAATACGTTTTTAAAAAGTTTATATGTTTTTGTATGTATTTTAGTATTCCTGTGCGCCGCCCTGGGTCCGTTTGGAGAAGGGCGGGGTATAAATATAATGAATAAAAATAAATAATAAATAAAATGTTTTAAATTTTTTAACCATGATTTTATGTTTTTGAATTGGAAGAAGCCCAGGGTTATTTACTGAGATGGGCGGCTATAGAAATCAAACAAACAACAAATAATTAAACAAAACTGGAGAGGAGAACGTTCTGTCTGCTGATGAGCTCCTGATCGAAAGAAGAGACAGAAATTGAATAAAGTAATTAAATGCACACTGTAGAGGAGGCACCCCACAAGGATGTCTGTAAGGTTCCATGAAAATCCCCAATATCGTAATAAACTACAGTGATCATCCCTAATAAAATATGTTTACGGAAGTCCCATTTCTGATCTCAGCTCCTTTCACCTCCTGCCAAGATGTGACTAGAGGTCTCACAGGGAGGCAGGACCATCAATGTAGTCACATTGCAGGACCATCAATGTAGGACCAATATAGATATTATCATTGTGACTTGATAGACATTGATAGATATTATCCTGTAGTACAGTGCAACTGGTCTTCGATTTACAACTACCAACCTGCCTTCCATTGATGACCTGTACACTGCATGAGTCAAAAAGAGGGCAGGCCCCTCACATCCTGGGCATAAATTGTTTCAACTCCTACCTGCAAAACGATGCTATAGACCACAGCACACCAAGACAACTAGACACAAGGACAGTTTTTTCCCCTGAACGCCATCACTCTGCTAAACAAATAATTCTCCCAACACTGTCAAATTATTCACTAAGACTGCATGACTATTACTATTAGTCTTCTCATCGCTCCTATCCCCCATCTCCTCCCACTTATGACTGCAGGACTGTAACTTTGTTGGTCGTGTCCTTACGATTGATATTGATTGTTTCCTGATTGCTTATTTGTACCCTATGACTATCATTAAGTGTTGCACCTTATGATTCTTGACGGATGTATGTTGCCTTTTTATGTCCACTGAGAGCATCTGCACCAAAGACAAATTCCTTGTGTGTCCAATCGCACTTGGCCAATAAAGAATTCTATTGTTCTGTTGTTCTATTCTATTCCATTCCATTCCCCCTTCCTCTTATTCTATTCTATTCCATTCTATTCTATTCCCTCCCCCTTCTTCTTCCTTTTCTATTTTATTCCCTTCCCTCTTCTTCTTCTCTTTGCATCTGCACCAAAGACAAATTCCTTGTGTGTCCAATCACACTTGGCCAATAAAGTATTCTATTCTATTCTATTCTATTCCATTTTTTCTATTCTATTCTATTCTATCACAATTTAGTCCAAAATTTATCTTGCTACATGAGACAGTTGTTATGAGCTCTGCCCCATTTTACAACCTTTCTTGCCACAGTTGTTAAGTGAATCACTGCAGTGGTTAAGTTAGTATCGGTTGTTAAGTGAATCTGGCTTCGCCATTGACTTTGTCAGAAAGTCCCAAAAGATGATCATATGACCCCCAAGGCACTATGACTGTCATAAATATTAGCCAGTGGCCAAGAGGCCAAACTTTGATCCCGTTGACCATGGAGATGTTGCAATGGTCGTAAGTGTCAACAATGGACATAAGTCACTTTTTTCCAGGGCCGTAGTAACTTCAAGCCGTCATTGAATGAAAGGTTGTGAGACAAGGGCCATCTGTAGCAAAGATGCAAACACAATTTCTCGAAATGTGAATAAGATTATGAGATAGATAATTCCATTCTTTGGTTCCGTTCACACATTCCCGTGGAATCTTGAGTGGTCAAGCTAGGCCAGTGGTCGGCAAACCGCAGCTCGCGAGCCACGAGCGGCTCTTTGGCCCCTCGGGTGTGGCTCTTCCTCTCTCCTTCCCCCCCCCAGGCAGCGGAGGGCCCGGCATGTCGGCTGGGGGGGCTCTGGCTGCCTCCCCCTGTAGCGAGCGAGCTGCGCTGGAGCCATCCGGGCGCCACGTGCCCAGAGAGGCGGGGGCGTGGCACCCGGACGGCTCTGGCGCAGCCGCAGACCCGGGCGCTCCCCTCACCCGTTCGCTCGCTCGCTACAGGGGGAGGCAGCCAGAGCCCCCCGCTGCCTCCGGACGGGGGGGGGGATGGAGAGAGGAAGAGCCGCACCCGAGGGGCCAAAGAGGGACCTGGTGGAAACGTGGCCGGCTGTCCTGCCCTGCGCTCGGACGGCGGGAGCTGCCTGTCGCAGGGCTCGGGGGCAGCAGCAGCAACAGCTGCCTGCAGAGGCCGCCAAGCCGTGCTTTCCAGGGCTGGCCGCCGTGTGGGGCTGGGACGGAGGTGGGCGTGCGGCGCCCGGACAGCCTCCGTGGTGCTTGGATGGCCGCGGCCTCGGGTTCTTCCCCCACCCGCTCGCTGCGGGAGGAGGCAGCCGTGGCCTCCCCGGCCGGCGTGCCGGGCTTTCCATTGCTTCCGGGGGGGGGGGGGGAAGGGAGGGAGAGAGGGAGGGGGAGACTTACATACAGAGACAGAGGGGGAGGGAGGAAGAGACAAACAGAGAGAGACACAGAGAGAGAGGGAGGGAGAGAGGGAATCAGATACACACACACACACACACACAGAATGACAGATGGGTGGAGGGAGGAGAGAGAGACAGATAAAGAGAGAGATAGAGACAAAAAGAAAAAGAGAGAAAGAAAAATAGAAAGAAAAAGAAAGTGAGAGAGAGAAAGAAAGAAAGAAAGAAAGAAAGAAAGAAAGAAAGAAAGAAAGAAAGAAAGAAAGAAAGAAAGAAAGAAAGAAAGAAAGAAAGAAAGAATTTTGGTTGCTAAGCAGGACCGTCGTTAAGTGAGTTTCACCACATTTTCCAAGTTGGCCACGCCCACCCGGTCACATGACCGCTGAGCCACTCCCACAAAACAGGCCACTCCTTTTGGCTCTCAAAAGAAATTTCAATCGTGGTACGGTTGATATTTGGCTCTCTTGACTAATAGGTTTGCCCACCACTGAGCTAGGCCAAGCAAGGCTGTTGTTAGGATACTCTGGGGAAGGGAAATGAGCACATCAATTCTGGGTTCTTTTCGGAGCAAAACAGGAAAATGGGGACAAACACACTGGGCAAAAGGCCATGGGAACTCTCCTGAGTCCGTTTCTCATAGCTATATATAGGGACTCCTCCTTTAAACACAACACTCTGGGTCATCCACAATATCCCAATTTTGCTAGGGTTTGGATATAAAGACATATTCATCATAAAATCATATGTTGTTTTCCCCCAAATGACTCAATTATAAAAGAAAGGACTACTGTTGTTGAATTCACCGTTGTCTCATTCCCATGATTCCAGAAAACAAACTTTGGGGTGGGGCAGACGTTTTGAGCTTACATTTTCTGGATTGGTCACAGGGCAGCAATTTCATCTGAACTGACCCATCGTAAAACATACAGTAGGATCACAGGGCTGGGAGGGAGCTTGGGAGTCTTCTCGTCTAGGGGCCAGCAACCTGTGGCTCTGGAGCTGCATGTGGCTCGTTCATCCCTCTGCTGCGGCTCCCTGTCGCTCAAAATATACGTCACAACCGCCAATGTGTCATACCTGACGGCATGGGATTTATTGAGCTTTTCGACCCCCGGTAGGCCAGCCATGGATACATCCAAGAAAAGAAAAGTTTCAGAAGAAAACAGAATGTTTAATTCAACTACATATGCTAGTTCTGTGGCCGCTCAGGAAATAGCTACTATAAGGGTTTTGTGGCTCCTGGCGTTTTCTTTTCTGTGGGAAACGGGTCCAAATGGCTCTTGGAGTGTTTAAGGTTGCCTATTCCTGTTCTAGTCCAACCTTCCGCTCCAGGC
The DNA here is from genome assembly GCA_039707465.1 of Rhabdophis nuchalis. Taxonomy (NCBI): domain Eukaryota; kingdom Metazoa; phylum Chordata; class Lepidosauria; order Squamata; family Natricidae; genus Rhabdophis; species Rhabdophis nuchalis. The sequence continues at coordinate 8,318,874 of CM077657.1, read as the reverse complement.
AGGAGACCTTATCCCACCCCAGACAAATAGCTTGTCTCCATCCAGAAGGCAAGCTATTCAACTGTTCTTACTGTCAGAACATTTCTCCTTAGTTCTAGGTTGGATTTCTCTTTAACAAGCTTCCATCTATTACTTCCTGTCTTGTCCTCTGGTGCCCTGAACAATCTGGTTGCCACTCATTAACGCAGGGGTCCCCAACCCCCGGGCCGTGGACCGGGACGGAGAGGAGAAGGAGGGGGCAGCCCCCGGGGCAGAGCGTGCACCGGATGCGGGAGAGCGCAGGTGCAGCCATTTGCGCCGTTGGAGGCCCTAGAGCAGGGCTCCCCAAACTTGGCAACTTTAAGACTTGTGGACTTCAACTCCCAGCTCTGCTGGCTGGAGAATTCCGGGAGTTGAAGTCCACAAGTCTTAAAGTTGTCAAGTTTGGGAACCCCTGCCCTAGAGGGCCGAGTGAGCCGACTCCCTCCCCACGTGCGCAGGCGCAGCTGTTCGCGTCGTTGGAGGCCCTAGAGGGCCAAGTGAACCGACTCCCCCCTGTGTGCATATTTATTTTATTTATTTATTTTATTAAATTTATACCCCGCCCTTCTCCTTGTTAGGACCCAGGGCGGCGCACAGGTATTATTTAAAACCACAAAATACAATAAATATCAATTAAAATATATTAAATTAATAAACCCGTGCTAAAACCCATGTTAAAACCATTACCAAATTATAAATTATTATTATTTTTTTTTTTTTAAAGTCAGAAACGGGGGGCTATCCTAGGCCGGCTTGTTGGAATAAGTACGTCTTAAGACGTTGGCGGAAGAGGCGGAGGTCCGAAGGTCGGGGGGTAGGTCGTTCCAGAGGGCTGGGCCCGCCACAGAGAAGGCCCTTCCCCTGGGTGTCGCCAACCGGCATTGCCCCGCCGACGGCACCCGAAGAAGACCCTCTCTGTGGGAGCGGATCAGACGAAGGGATGTATATGCACTGCCTGTTCCCCCCCCCCCCGCTCCTCCTCTACGCCAGCCGGTCTGCAGAATTTCCTTTAAAACCTTTGAAACCGGTCCCTGGTGTAAAAAAGGTTGGGGACCCCTGCATTAACGTTTTTGATTGGTTTGACGGCATCTCCTAATAACCATGGTTTCACTTGTTTGTGGGAATGGACTGAAAGGTGCAGAGAAACTCAGGAAGCTCCCTGGCTTTTCCAAACGGAAGTTCAACCCTGCAGCTGCTGCACCAAAGTGGTTCTGATAATTTCCCATTGGAGGATCCATCTTCCTACCAGTGCAATTGCTTAGCTCTCCATTAATGGAGAAGCAGAGACTGGACAACTGGCATGGAAAGATATCTCAGCTCACGGGAGGAGGTGTGGGAAGCGTTTCCGAATAGCTTAGTCTTCCAGACGGGACACGGTGGCTCAGTGGCTAAGATGCTGAGCTTGTCGATCAGAAAGGTCGGCGGTTCGAATCCCTAGCACTGCATAATGGAGTGAGCTCCCATTATTTGTCTCAGCTTCTGCCAACCTAGAAGTTCAAAACCAGGTAAAAATGAAAAATAGGAACCACGTTTGGTGGGAAGGTAACAGAGTTCTGTGAGCCTTTGACGTTGAGTCATGCCAGCCACATGACCACGGAGACGTCTTCGGACAGCGCTGGCTCTTCCGCTTTGAAACGGAGATAAGCACTGCCCCCTAGAGTTGGGAACAACTAGCACATATGTGCGAGGGGAACCTTTACCTTTACCTTAGTTTTCCAGAGAGTAAAAGGGAAGGAAAGAATAAATACTTTTAGTCTTATAAGATTCTGTTCATGTGAACTTACAATAGAATTAGTACTCATGATAGCATTCTGTCTCCCTCTCCTATCTTTCTCTTTCTTTTAGAATCTTTATTTAATAAAATCACCAAACGTTGCAAAAGAAAGAGAAAAAAAGATAACAAAAATGATAGAGAGAGAGAGAGACAAAGAGAGGCAGACAAATATAGATACAGATACAATTCATAAGACTGAGATCCTGTGGGACTTCCATATTCAGATGGATAGATAGCTCAATGCATATTATTGCAAAAAAATAATAATAATAAGAAAATCACCACCAGCTAATTACAAAAGGCAGCCTTATTTGGAATGCTACCTTTGACATCATCAGTCATTAGCAATAGCCATTAGACTTATAGACTGCTTCATAGTGCTTTACTATCTTCTGAGATAGTAAAGCACTATGAAGCACTTTACTATCTTTACTATCTACTACCTCCTGAGTCAGCATTTTGCCTACAACAATCTGGGTCCTCATTTTATCGACCTCGGAAAGACGGAAGGCTGAGTCAACCTGCAGCTGGTGAGAATCGAACTGCTGGACTGCTGGGCAATCAGCAATCAGCAGAATTAGCCTGCAATACTGCATTCTAACCACTGCGCCACCGGTAACCATGACCTTGAATTTGTAATATCATGAATGCAGTTATTTATTATGGTTTTATAAAATCTAAATTGAAAAATGTAGAAATGTAGATTTTAATCTGAATCAGGATTGGATGATGATGATGATGATGATGATGATACAATAATACAATACAATAGCAGAGTTGGAAGGGACCTTGGAGGTCTTCTAATCCAACCCCCTGCCTAGGCAGGAAGCCCTATACCATTTCAGACAAATGGCTATCCAACATCTTCTTGAAGACTTGCAGTGTTGGGGCATTCACAACTTCTGGAGGCAAGCGGTTCCACCGATTAATTGTCCTAAGATGATGATGATGATGATGATGATGATGATGATGATGATGATGATGATGATTCACCTATTCTGGAAAGAACAACCTCCAGAATCAGAAATAACAGAAAGTAGTACTAATAGTAAAAGGTTCCTTGGGTGCAACCCCCGAAATAACTGGTGCACAACTTGAAGTCCATCATCATGGACAAAATCACCGTCAGTCAATTGCAAAAGCCAGCTCTACGCACTGTAATACCTTTTAACGCTATCAAAAATCCACATTTGCCTAGCCCAGGTCCTGGGGAAGGATTCAATAGGAGGATATAAATTTCAAATCCAGTCTGAACATCTGGCTGATGGTGCAACTAACCATAATAATAATAAAAATTCCCAACCTCTTATATACATTTTTCCAAATACATAAAAAGTTTGAGCTTAATTTGAAAGAGACTTTTATCTTTTTAATACATTTGAATAATCGATTTTTATGATCCTTTGAACATGGAGACCACAGCAATTACAGTACGTTGATGAAAATTGGTCTTCTTCCGGCTTATTTTGTGGTCAGTCAAGAGGGAATGGCCACTTCAAATGGTCTCTTTAGTGAACAGTCACTAAACGAATGGTTATAAGTCAAGGACTTATACTTGGAATTGATCACTCTTGGAATTCAAAGATCCTGTTGAGCTCTGATGAAGGGAGGTGTTTATGTAAGCTGGGCTTTTGCTGCTAGGGTTTTACTATAATGTAGAGAGTGGGATAGAACATAGAATCACAGAGTTGGAAGGGACCTTAGAGGTCTTCTACTCCAGGGGTCTCCAACCTTTGCAACTTTAAGTCTGAAGGACTTCAGCTGCCAGAGTTCTCCAGCCAGCTTTGGTGGCCTATAGGCTAATCCAGGGGTGGGCAAACTTTGCAACTTTAAGTCTGAAGGACTTCAGCTCCCAGAATTCTCCAGCCAGCAAAGCTGGCTGGAGAAGTCTGGGGGCTGAAGTCCTTCAGACTTAAAGTTGCAAAGGTTGGAGACCCCTGCTTTAATGAGTTGACTCCTGCAAGTGCCTTCCTGTTCACATTCATAAGCCAACGGTTGTCATCCATTGCTGAGTGACACGGAGAACTCCAGAAATTATTTATTTTTGGGGAGAATTCTATGCATTTTTATTTTATTTATATTTCATATTTCTAAAGCACCCATCTCCTTCAAATCCTTCCTACTGCCTTGTTATTCTTCGGTTTCTTTTCATGGGCTATCTTCAAATCTCCTGGTAGACCTTCAAATTTCCAAGCTCATGCTTTGCCAAGTGATGTCTGAATTTCTGTTTGTTTCTTTATTTACAGGACAGTACTTGACATATATACAACTCTAAGGATGCAAGTGCTCATAACCTTGTGATTCTCACTTGAGCGATCAACAAAATGCTCCTTGACAAAGAAATAAGACTCTTTCCCTGCCTCTTAAAAACAGAAAGAGAGACACATAGAAATGTGCAAAGGTCAATTTTTGAAGCAGATGGCCAGGAGAAAGACAACATCGAGGTGGGTGGATGTCTGTTTTAATTGCAACCACTCTGAAATCTGATTTTCAAGGTTCGGAGAGGAATGCATTCTCAAATAAGTTAACACTTTGCACTAAGCCACAATTTCACCATCCTTTGTGGAATAATTTCTCTTGCACTGCAGTGTCTCTCACCATTGATCAGCATGGCTAAGGCTCATAAGACTTAGAGTTCACCAATATTGGAACCATCACCTGTTGTTTCTCCATAATGTCCATCTAGTGGAGCTTATCAACAAACAACAGGTGATTGTTCTAATATGGGTGAACAATATTGGTGAATGTCCAACTAGTGGACATTATCTGTCATGGACAATGCAACCCATTTTGCAGATTTCTGAAGCACTGGAAATCTTGGGCTTTTTCCAAAAGGCAACTGGACTTTCCTGGTTTTTTCCCCTTTGGAAATGTTTTGCTCCTGAAGAACTGAAGAAGCTTCTTGGATGAGAAGTGAAATGTTTTCAAAGGACAAAACCAAGAAAGTCCAGTTACCTTTTGGAGAAAAAAAAACCCACTTTGGAGACAACCATTATCTGGAGCTCTACAGACACTTAACAGGGCCTTATTTATTTATTGTTTATTGTTTATATTTATACCCCGCACCCATCTCACCACAAGGGACTCGGGGCGGCGCACAGGGATAATAAAATATAAATACAAAATATATACAAAATTAAAACTAAATTAAATAAACCCACCCTGTTCTAAAACCAGTTAAAACCCATAATTAAAACTTTGGTAACTAAAAGAAGTGCAGTGACGAGTAAAATCATGCTAGGCCAGCTTGATGAAAGAAATGCGTTTTTAAACGCTGGCGGAACAGGCGGAGGTCCGAGATGACCCGGGGTTCAGGAGGTAGGTCGTTCCAGAGGGTTGGGCCCATCACAGAGAAGGCTCTTCCCCTGGGCGTCGCCAACCGGCACTGCCCAGTTGACGGCACCCAGAGCAGACCCTCTCTGTGGGAGCGGATTGGTCGTAGGGATGTATGGGCCAGCAGACGGTCTCGAAGGTAACTAGGCCCCGTGCCATGGAGCACCTTGAAGATGGTCATCACAACTTTGTAACGCACCCAGAAGGTCACAGGCAGCCAGTGCAGCTCGCGCAGGAGCGGTGTTATGTGGGAATGCCTAGAGGCACCCATAATCACCCGCGCGGCCGCATTCTGCACCAACTGCAACCTCCGAGTGCATCTCAAGGGGAGCCCCATGTAGAGAGCGTTGCAATAGTCCAGATGGGAAGTCACGAGTGCTTGAGTGACTGTGCGAAGGGCCTCCCGGTCCTTCTTAGTCCAGCATGTTGTTTTTCTCAAGGGCCAACCAGATTCTTTTGGGGCTCTCACAAAGAGGGGAGGTAGATCTCTGCTTCTCCTGACATTATGGCTGGTTCGAATGTAGGGACAACGCTGAGCCTTCAAAACGACTAGCCTTCAACGGAGCTGTCCTCTAGGACAGGGGTCTCCAACCTTTGCAACTTTAAGCTTTGCTGGCTGGAGAAGTCTGGGAGCTGAAGTCCTTCAGACTTAAAGTTGCAAAGGTTGGAGACCCCTGCTCTAGGACTTTAATCAATCTCCTTTTAAACCTACCCCGGTTATTAGCTTTTACCGCACCTTCTGGGAATGAATTCCACCCAGGTGATAAAATTTCCATTGGAGTTTCTATCACGGATAACATCAACAAGCCTCTGTGCTTTATTCAAAACTCCCCAATCGATGAGGATTCTCAAGGTTAGGAAAGAATTCGTTCGGGTTTCTCTCTTGGCTTTTATATTGTTCAGCCAGGGCAGAGAAAGAGTTAAAGGGAAAGCTTGTCAAAACTTTGCTATTGGTGCCACAAGCATCCCTTTCTCTCTCTCTCTCTCTCCCCCCTCCCCGGTCTCTTTCTCTCTCATGAAACAGCTGCGTGGAGAGAGAGAAATCTGTTCAGGTCTCGCCACTGTCTAAAGAAAGAAAAGAAGAGAACCGGTGGGTAAAATCAGCTCTCCATCAAGGCAGATGGATTTGTCGCTATTCCTTCGCCTCTGAAGGAGAATGTGCAACCCAGCTGGAGAAGCGAGACAGCAGTGCCAGCTTGTGCCTCTCGCACTGCCAAGCGTGGACATTCAGAAGGAACCCTACTTCAGCTGTGCTCTCTCTGGAAAGTCAGACCTTCTGAGTCTGGTAGCCCAACAGCAAAGATCCCGACGATCTGGACAAGGGGCGTCCCTGGGACAATCCGTAAGAAGATGCCTTTTTAAAAGCCCCCAGGTAGGGTCCTTGTGGGGTCAAACCCGCTCAGGTTCCTTCCAGCAGCAAAAGGTAATCTTCTATCTCCAGTTGGAAGACTTTCAGAGTATTAGGTTTGCATGCAAAAGAGAGGGAGCAAGAGACTCATCTGCTAGGAAAGGAGAGAAATGAATACGAGAGAGAGAGAGAGAGAGAGAGAGAGAGAGAGAGAGAGAGAGAGAGAGAGAGAGAGAGAGAGAGAGAGAGAGAGAGAGAAGGAGAGCGAGCTTGGTTTTTTTAAAAAAAAATTAAAAGCATGCATTAAAATATCAGTTTCCCGAATTGGGGAGAAGACAACGTTATAAGCCAGTTATACTAGATAATTGATTGCAGTGAAAGGTTTTTATCCAGGCAGCAGAGAGGGGAGGGGTGTGTGTGGGGGGGGGGGGGGGGAGCTGGCTTCACTTTCAAAACCTCTTGAAATCATATTGCATATTGATCTGTTTTTCCTGAAGTTCTTCTGAGAAAATCAGAGAGTCCACGGCGGAGCCTGGACTCTGTGCTCGTCGTTCCCAACTCTAGGGGGTGGTGCTCATCTCCATTTTCAAAGCCGAAGAGCCAGGGCTGTCCGAAGACGTCTCCGTGGTCATGTGGCCGGCATGACTAAATGCCGAAGGCGCATGGAACGCTGTTCCCTTCCCAACAAAGGTGGGTTCCCTATTTTTCTACTTGCATTTTTACAGTGCTTTCGAAGGGCTAGGTTGGCAGAAGCTGGGACAAGTAACGTGAGCTCACTCCGTTATGCAGTTTCTGATCGACAAGCTCAGCTTCTTAACCATTGAGCCACCCTGTTTAATTTTAGCCCTGCACTATTGCTTGCTCACTTTTGCATTTTTAGTCACATTTTTGAATTTACACAAACATCTCTCTCTCTCCACACACACACACACACACACACACACACACACACACACACACACACACGGGGTGTGGGTATAATTTGCTAAGAAAAGTTAATGTTCACTCTCTTTGGGGAGCCTAAGAAATTTGCTCATCCAGAACTCTGAATTAGAGAATTTAATGAAGTTTCTCTACCGAAAGGAACGCTTGTCACTCAACGTGTGACGCTCTGCTTTAGGGAGAAAGCTTTTAGTAGAAAACTGGATCAGGAAATAAAGATCTCTTTAAATTCTGCCATTTTTTCTTTTTATTTAAAAAAAAATGTCATTTAGGGTTTCAGATTCAGGCGTTTAATACTTTGCTGACCTGGAATCTGAACAGCAGTCCAATGTGCTCCAATGCACTTTATTAAGGGACCGAGAATCTAAGAGCTTTGGTTAACTTTATTGGTAATCTTGATTATTTTTCCTCCCTCTCTTCATTTTATCCTCGCAACAATCTTCTGTGGTGGCATGTTAGGTTAAGGAAAGTGCAGCAGTGAGCATTTCCTGGAATGTCAGGGGTTGTTTTCTGAGGCTGAACCGTACATGGGATATGGACAAGATCAGCAAATAGATTGTCTTAGATCAGGGGTCTGCAAAGTCGGCTCTTTTAAGACTGGTGGACTTCAACTCCCAGAATTCCCCAGCCAGCTATGCTGGCTGGGGAACTCTGGGAGTTGAAGTCCACCAGTCTTAAAAGAGCCGACTTTGCAGACCCCTGTCTTAGATTATCACTGCAGGATTGTTAGTTAGTAAATAATTATCTACAAATAAGAGTAACTAATAATAATGTTCTAGTTTAATGATATATATTTATGTATCTATGTACGTGTAGGAATGCATGAGCATGAGGTTGGACATAAACAATAAGACTTTTATTTAATCATGTAGGAATGTTGATGAATGTAGTTTAATAAAATGGGGGAGAGTTTTAGCAAATTTAAGACTGTTTTAGATTGTTATTGAAGAACTACCAGTTAATAAACAATGAGTTATAATAAGAGCAATGGAAAAATTATAGATTATAGATAGATAGATAGATAGATAGATAGATAGATAGATAGATAGATAGATAGATAGATAGATAGATAGATAGAGATAGAGATAGAGATAGAGATAGAGATAGAGATAGAGATAGAGATAATTGTTTTCACAACTTCCTGTTAGGGCCCCATTAAGGGAGGAGACATACTGTTTCCTTCTCTACCTTAAAGGCTCATCACCAGAGACCATCTAGACAGAGAACCATGAGTTCCGTTGTGTAAATTTTTTTAGATTATGTGTGTTAGTTTTTATGAGCTAATCAATATATATATAGGTGTATGTATATATGCATGTATGTTTGGAATAGACAATGGACGCCATTATGTGGTTATGTTTAAGTAAGAGTTGTCTGAAGAAGATAGACCAAATATGGAATATTAGAGGAGAATTCTGGTGTAAGGATATTAAGATATGCAATGAATCTTTTGATCTAAAATCTATAAAATGAGATTATTCATGAGTAATAATGGTTCTAGAAATGCACAAGAGTTATGTGTAACCAGTCGACATATTTTCCAAAGGATACAATGTAGAATGATGATTTTTCCTTTTTGTATATTTGTTTTATTAAAAAATTCACACAAGAATTTCACAAAAAACCACAATCTTTTGTGGTGTCATGTTAGGTTAAGGAAAGAGCATTTCCTGGAATGCCAGGGGTTGTTTTCTGAGGCTGAACCATATGTGGGATAGGGCCATAATATGGACAAGATCAGCAAATAATAAACCAGCATCAGAACACAGAGGTCATGCGCATTTATTTTTGGGTATGTCTAGTCTAGTGAAAAGAAGGACTATGAAGTGACATGACAGCAATGTTCCGGTATTTGAGGGGCTGACCCAAAGAAGAGTGGGGAGAGGGTGTCAACTTATTTTCCAAAGCACCAGAGGGGAGGACAAGAGACAATGGATGGAAACTAATCAAGGAGAGAAGCAACCCAGAACTAAGGAGAAAATCCTTGACAGCTAGAATAATCAGCGGAACAGCGAACCTTCAGAAGTTGGGGGGGGGGGTCTTCCATCACTGGACAGAGAAGAAGAGACTGGACAGCCACTTGTCTGAAATGTTATAAGGCAGTGATGGCCTTTTCCTCCTTGCGTGACGAAATCATGCGTGCACGCGTGCCCACACCCATAATGCAATGCCCCCAGCCCCTTGCACATGTGTGCATGCCCCCTTCATTGTCCTGCATTCCTGCACATGTGCATGGCCCCTGCAAAAGAGCCCCCTGTGGCCCATTTTGGGCCTAGCAGGCCTCCCTGAAGCTTCCTGGGACCAAAACCGAGCCACACTCACCCCCCCCCCCCCACGTATACGCACGCATCTCCCGCATGCATGGCAGACCCAAAAATTAGTTGGCTGGCAGGAGGCGCGCATGCATGCCTTCATTGGAGTTGAACTGGGTGACTGCTCGCATGCGGGCAGAGGGCTCCACATGCCACAGTTATAGACTCTCCTGCTCGTGCAGGAGAGATTTGGACTAGATGACCTCCAAGGTCCCTTCCAACTCTGTTATTCTAATGTTATGTTATTCTGTTTTTTATTGAATAAACATCAGTCATATGCTTATTCTCAATATATTTAGCCTTGTTTCTTCCCTGAAATTGAAAATGACGATTTGACTGCAAAATTTGGAGGAAGTAGATTCTTAAAGGCTATTTTCTCCCCTTCGCCGTTATTTCAATCCTTTAATGTCTTTCGTTAAATGTAGAAGTGTCCAAAAGACAGTTAAAATAGAACAGAACAGAATAACAGAGTTGGAAGGGACTTTGAAGGTCTTCTAGTCCAACTCCCTGCTTAGGCAGGAAATCCTACACCACTTAAGACAAATGGATATTCAACATCTTCTTGAAGACTTGAAGTGTTGGGGCATTCACAACTTCTGGAGACAAGCTGTTCCACTGATTAACTGTTCTGTCAGGAAATTTCTCCTTAGTTCTAAGTTGCTTCTCTCCTTGATTAGTTTCCACCCATTGCTTCTTGTCCTACCCTCAGGTGCTTTGGAGAATAGCTTGACTCCCTCTTCTTTGGAGAATAGTTTGACTCCCTCTTCTTTGGGGCAACCCCTGAGATATTGGAACACTGCTATGATGTCACCCCTAATCCTTCTTTTCATTAAACTAGACATACCCAGTTCTTGCAACTGTTCTTCATAGGTTTTAGCCTCCAGTCCCCTCATCCTCTTTGGGTTGGGGCTACTGGATTATATTCATTGCTCCACTTGAACTCCAGCTGAGCCATCTTCCTATCAGGCCATCTAAGTTTCAAAAGTAATACTTGCAATAAAACATTATGTAGCAATACAATACAATAGCAGAGTGTGAAGGGATCTTGGAGGTCATCTAGTTCAATCCCCTGCCTAGGCAGCAAGCCCTATACCATTTCAGACAAATGGCTAGCCAACATCTTCTTTAAAACTTCCAATGTTGGAGCATTCACAACTCCTGGAGGCAACTTCTGTTCCACTGATTAATTGCTCTAACTGTCAGGAAATTCCTCCTCAGTTCTAAGTTGCTTCTCTCCTTGATTAGTTTCCACCCATTGCTTCTTGTCCTGCCCTCAGGTGCTTTGGAGAATAGTTTGACTCCCTCTTTTTTGTGGCAACCCCTGAGATATTAGAACACTGCTATCATGTCTCCCCGGTCCTTCTTTTCATTAAACTAGACATACCCAGTTCCTGCAACCGTTTTTCATGTTTTAGTCTCTAGTCCCTTAATAGGTTAATAGCCCTTAAGGATGAGACATGAGCCTCTTTTTCAGGACATTCAAACAGTCCGTATCGCGGTTATAAAATCAGGTAGGACAACAAGCGCAACCTTTGCATGGCTGAGTGGCATCTCATTACCTTCCGTTGCTTCGGGCTGGGGAAGAAGGGGCATTAAATGGAGGCAGAGAAAGGGCCAAGGCCATCTGGTAGTAATGTGCTGCCTCCGGAGTTTGACGTCAGCAAGGCAGAAGAACAGTGGGAGCCTGTTCCCATTGTGCGTATGCGCAGAGCTGCCAGAAGGCAATAACAGTTAAGACAAAAGGGGTGACTCGAGAGTAAGACTTGGAGATGATTGGCTCCTCCCATAAGACATAAAAGAGGAGCAAACAGACATGAGCCTTTGCAGGAAGGACTTAGTTCGTTCTGGTCAGTTCAACTCTGAGAAGCTCCGTTTTGACTCTGTGCTCTGTTTGGCCTTGCGGAACTAATTGGCAATGAGGTCTGTGGCAGCGTTTCAAGGGAGATAAAGATGGGTATTTATCAGCATTACCCTGCAAGACTGTGGCAGACCTCTGTCGGACTCTTCACAGACTGTTTGTAAATCATTACGGGCTGTGAATGACCATAATTCACAGCTGTTTAAATAAAAGAGGCTTTGGAGGACTAAGCGTGTGATTTATGCTTTTTCAGGAAGCCTAGCTCAGAACACAACTAGAACAACAGAAGTTTATTAAGGAGCCAAGTGGAATTCTCAGCAATTGTGAAGCAGTCCATCAGAAATGGGACAACAGAGAACCACTGTAGAACACGTGAATTGAAATGTCCCTTAATCAACTCACGTCGCTCAGTTTAGAAATAAAATGCAGTACAAATGTTTGAAATTAGATGTTGAAAAAAGCATCACTGTAGTTCAGGGGTGTCCAAACCTGGGAACTTTAAGTCTTGTGGACTTCAACTCCCAGAATTCCCTAGCCAGCATTCGCTGGCTGGTGAATTCTGGGAGTTGAAGTCCACAAGTCTTAAAGTTCCCAAGTTTGGACACCCTTGCTGTAGTTGCTCACTCTGAACTTAACTGATGGTTACTTTGCAGACCCAAAGATTTTCATCCAAACCAGCTCAATACGGGTATTGACTAAGCCTTCTGTGGCTAGATCATTAGTTGTGTAATGCTGTTGATGGAAAAGTCCTTGCAAATACAATACAATAGCAGAGTTGGAAGGGTCCTTGGAAGTCTTCTAGCCCAACCCCCTGTCTAGGCAGGAAACCCTATACTATTTCAGACAAATGGCTATCCAACATTTCAGTGTTGAGGCATTCACAACTTCTGGAGGCAAGGAGTTCCACTGATTAATTGTTCTAGCTGTCAGGAATATTTCTCCTCAGTTCTAAATTGCTTCTCTCCTTGATTGGTTTCCACCCATTGCTTCTTGTCCTGCCCTCAGGTGCTTTGGAGAATAGCTTGACTCCCTCTTCTTTGTGGCAACCCCTGAGATATTAGAACATTGCTATCATGTCTCCCCTAGTCCTTCTTTTAATTAAACTAGACATACCCAGCTCCTGCAACTGTTCTTCGTATTTTTCAGATGTGTGTTTTTCTTTCAAGGAGAAATGATTGGTGATGATGATGAGTCTTCTATTTCACAGAGCAAGCAACGCCTTGGGAGAAGATGACTGTCCATGCAAAGAGCTTTCCTGTCCAACTTAAAGACTGATAGCATCTCCAAGAATTTACTTCCTACTCCAATGCATGGCTCCAACAAGGACCCTTTCTTGGACTGTGTAGAAAAAGGAGCGACGTGTTTATGAGTGAACGGAGGAGGATGGACAAGGCCTGAGTAAGCAATGACTGAACTTGTTTTCAGGCACCATGGAAACCTTACGGGCCGTTCTCATCCACACCCAACATTGGCTACAGAAGCAGCAATCGAAGATAAGTATGCCAACCTGTATATGTACGTGGGCCTGTTCCTGACCCTGCTAGCCATCTTGCTCATTCTTCTGTTCACGATGCTTCTCCGCTTAAAGCACGTCATCTCTCCTATCACCACATCTCCAGAGAGAACGGAGAACACCCAGGAGTTCACAGATGTGGAAATGCATACCAGGATTCCCAGCCCTTAAAAAAATGGGACTCAACGGGCTGCGGAGAAACATGTGAAGATGCACCTTTTGGTCCACTGGATGAAATGTGGGAACATTGTCCACTGTTGGCCCAGCTGAAAACAGTCCAGGACAGAGGGCAACGACCTACGGCTCTGGAGCCGCATGTGGCTCTTTCATCCCTCTGCTGTGGCTCCCTGTTGCCACTCAGCTCCACAATTGATAGAGTTGGGGCTTTCGATTAGGAGAGGTAGAGGAAAAAGGACGCCGTGCTAGGAGGAGACTCTATGGTGGGGGAACTGGACTTCCGGTCAGTTCCAGAATTGAGCTTTCGGTTAGGATCATTGTAGCTCTTTGAGTGTTTAAGGTTGCTGACCCCTGGTCCAGGGAAATAAGGCTTCAGGGCAGCTGAAGGTTGCAACGGACTGGAGCAGGACCCTGGGGAACAATTATGGAGGCATACAATAGACACAAGTTTGTAGATTGAGGACCATGGGTAGCAACTGTATTCACATTCCTTGATCAAGTTCTGGCCCAAAGCACTTTATAGATTTTAATAGTCTGGCTTAGATTTATTGTAGCAGCTCTGTCTCTTCAAGGCTTGTCTCATATTTTCAAAAGATCATCACCATCAGTTGAGAGAGAAGACCTACAGTTTTGCCTTTGGAACTGCACTAGTTAGTTAGAAGGGTAGTGATCTTGTTTGAATGAACCTGCTTTTCAGAATCTTCTGGAGGTCTAAAGGTAAAGGTTCCCCTCGCACATCTGTGCTAGTCGTTCCCGATTGTAGGAGCTGGTGCTCATCTCCGTTTCAAAGCCGAAGAGCCAGCACTGTCCAAAGACGTCTCTGTGGTCATGTGGCCGGCGTGACTAAACACCGAAGGTGCATGGAACGCTGTGACCTTCCTACCAAAGGTGGTTCCTATTTTTCTACTTGCATTTTTTACATGCTTTCGAACTGCTAGGTTGGCAGAAGCTGGGACAAGTCACGGGAGCTCGCTCCATTATGCGGCGCTAGGGATTCGAACCGCTGAACGGCCGATCTTTCTGATCGACAAGCTCAGCGTCTTAGCCACTGAGCCACCGCGTCCCTTCTGGAGGCCTAGGTCGATGTAAAAGTGTCCTCCAGGCTCCCAATGCAGCAGGACTGCTTTGGGATTCATGGAAGGTAGTCACAGGATGTGGAGAATCTAACCTAAAAAGAGGTGGAATATTAAATTTCTACCAAGTTTTGCTTATCCCTAGGAGTTGCACGGGCACCTGTTGTGATGTTTCATGGAACCAACTGTCATGCATGCAAATATATGCAAACTGGTAAGATAGATTTACAGAATACTAAAAAAACAACCCAATACTCACCATGTTCACTGATGTTTTCAAAGTCTGAGGCACTTTATACTGGATAGGTTTCTTAGGTGAATTTCTGGATGAGCATTTATTAAAAGATTATAATTTCTGGATGATGGAATTCTTGCTTAAGTTTGTCTCGGATGTGTCCTTTAGTGCAGGGATCCCCAACCTTTTTTGCACCAGGGACCGGTTTCATTTTAAAGAAAACTCTGCGAACCGGCTGAGTGGCTCAGCAGTCATGTGACTGAGTGGGTGTGGCCAACTTGGAAAATGTGAAACTCACTTAACAATGAATGGTCTTGGTTAGCAACCAAACTTTTGGGCTCAATTGTGGTCATAAGTTCTTTCTTTCTCTCTCTCTCTCTCTCTCACTTTCTTTTTCTTTCTTTCCTTCTGTCTTTCTTTCTTTCTTTCTTTCTCTCTCTCTCTTTCTCTGTCTCTTTCTTTCTTTCCCTCTTTCTTTCTCTTTCTCTTTCTTTCTCTTTCTCTTTCTTTCCCTCTCTCTCTCTTTCTCTCTCTCTCATTTTTTCTCTTTCTCTCTCTCTCTCTTTCTTTTTGTCCCTCTTTCTTTCTTTCTTTCTCTCTCTCTCTTTATTTCTTTCTTTCTTTTTCTTTTTCTTTCTTTCTTTCTCTTTCTCTTTCTTTCCCTCTTTCTCTCTCTTTCTCTCTCTCTCATTTTTTCTCTTTCTTTCCCTCTTTCTCTCTTTCTTTCTCTCTCTCTTTATTTCTTTCTCTTTCTCTCTTTCTCTTTCTTTCTTTCCCCCCCCTCTCTCTCTCTTTCTTTCTCTCTTTCTCTTTCTGTCTCTTTTTCTTTCTCTCTTTCTCTCTCTTTCTTTTTCTCTCTCTTTCTTTCCTTTGTCTCTTTCTTTCTCTTTTTCTCTCTCTGTCTTTCTTTCTCTCTCTCTTACTTTCTCTCTCTCTCCCACTTTCTTTTTCTTTCTTTCTCTTTCTCTCTTTTTCTTTCTGTCTCTCTCTATCTCTGTCTCTCTCTCCTTCGTCCGCCCATCTCTGTCACTCTGTGTGTGTGTGTGTCTGCCTGTCTCGCATTCAGGCACTTAATCACTCATTCTGTGTCTCTGTCTATCTTTCTCTCCCTCCCTCCCTCTCTCTGTCTGTGTGTGTGTGTGTGTGTCACTCTCTGATTCCCTCCCTCCCTGTCTCTCTCTGTGTCTATGCCTCTCTCTGTCGGTCTGTCGTCATCCCGTATCCCGTCCCCCACCGCGGAGTCTCCTCAGCCCGGCTCGACTCGCTCACTCGCCTTAGCCTGCCCCGCCCGGGCGGCCGCCGCGTTTGGTCGCTCGTGCACTCGGTCAGGATCTTTCCAGGAGCTGAGAAGGCTCCGTGGGGGGGGGGGAGGAACCTCCGCAGCCCCTGTAAGAAGACGAGTGGGCGGCATGCCGGTTGGGGAAGCTCTGGGGGGGCAGGGAGAAAGGGAATCGGCGGCCAGTAGGGTGGGCTGCTGGAGCGCCCAGGAGTCCCACCGTCGACAAGGGTGGAGGAAGAGGCGCACTTCAACGGCGCGAACAGCCACGCCTGCGCTCTCCCGCGCGCTCTGCCCAGGGGGCTCCCCCCCCTCCTCCTCTCCGGCCCTGCGGCCCGGTTCCTACCCAGCCACGGACTGCTACCGGTCCGCGGCCCAGGGGTTGGGGACCCCTGCTTTAGTGCATGATACAAGTGCTAATGGCAATTGATGCATGGTAGGTTTTTTGGAGAGGGGGTCCCACAAACAAGGGGGGGAAATCCGACTCCTTTTGCCCCACGGGATTTGGGTTGCAACATGAAGACCTGCTTTCCAGCCAAAGGATTCTGGTCCAAACATATGATTATCATACCCAAATAGTTTCTGCTGGCGTGTCAAAATGCAGAAGCCAAGTCCATTTTGGAAAGTGTGGCTTCTTCTGGTTTAATAAGCAGATTCTGCAAGATTGATGTACAAGCATCTAGATCAGAGGTGGGATTCAGCAGGTTCTGACCAGTTCTGAAGAACTGGAAGAGGAAATTTTGAGTAGTTCAGAGAACCAGTAAATACCACCTCTGGCTGGCCCTGCGCCCATCTATTCTCTGCCTCCAAAGTCCCAGCTGATCAGGAGGGAATGGAGATTTTGCAGTATCCTTCCCCTGGAGTGGGGAGGGAATGGAGATTTTGCAGTATCCTTCCCCTGGAGTGGGGAGGGAATGGAGATTTTACAGTATCTTTTCCCTGCCACGCCTACCAAGTCACCTCCACAAAACCAGTAGTAATAACTTTTGAATCCCACCACTGATCTGGATGAATGCTAGTATCAGGATTGGAATGAAGATTCCATCTTCATTCCAGATTTTAGTAAACGCTGATTTCCCAACTGGGGAAACTTCAGCTGGTCCCTATTAAAAAAACAAAAATGTATAATTGTACTGGTTCTCCCCCAGGAAATCAAAAATGAAAAGAAAAAAGTAATAAATACAAATTATAAAAACAGATAATAAAGTTAAACCAACCAAAGGTAACAAAGTCAAACCTATCATTAAATCTAGAACTAAAAGAAACGTATTAACCCATTTTCTCATTTTAGAGTATAGAAACTTTAAAAAAACAGAAAATAAATCCATATCCTGGATCCAACCCTCAAAATGAGTGAAGTTTCTTTATGGTTATGTAAAATTGGCCTTGCCTGAGGTTCATAGAGTCAAAGGTTTTCACAAAACTTCCCGAAACCCAGCACCCTTTGCAAAAATGGCTATGCATAGCCTTTAGAGGCATCCAGAGTGCTCCTGGGGCCTGGGGAGGGCTAAAATGAGCCAAAAATGGGCCATTTCTGCTCACTTTTGCCCCCTCCCCCAGCCCCCAGGAGCACTCTATAAGCCTCCTAAAGGCTATGCATGCCCTTTTTTGACAAAAAAACAGCCCCTTTTTCACACAGGTTGTTTTTGAGAGGTCTGCAAGGTACAAAAACATTTTTTTTTATTTGTCCCTTCAAAATCTTGGTGCGTCTTATACGATATGTCCTGCGTTTTATATGATAAGTCCTAGGTCACTTTTTTCAGTGCCGTCAAACCATGACGAAACAAACTGTTGTAAGTCAAGGAGTTCCTGTACTTTCTCAGAAGGAGGTCACTTCATACCTGTTTCCCTGCAAATAAAACCTCCCTGGATAATAAGCCCGATTGGGCTTCTGAGCGCATGCACTAAAATAAGCCTTCCCCAAAAATATTGCAACACAGCAGCAGCCATGAGGTGACCACGTTCACCGCCTCCTGCGCCTCAACAATAATAAGACCTCCCTGAAAATAATGCCAAGCGCTTATTTTGGGGGGGATCAAAAGAAAATAAGACCCTGTCTTACTTTCGGGAGAACACGGAAGAAAGCACATTATAGCATAGCAGAATGAGCAAACTCAGCCAGAGATGGCACTATAAGATTATAACCCACAAATAAATAACCAAGTCCTGCTTGTATGGGGCTT
The DNA here is from genome assembly GCA_039707465.1 of Rhabdophis nuchalis. Taxonomy (NCBI): domain Eukaryota; kingdom Metazoa; phylum Chordata; class Lepidosauria; order Squamata; family Natricidae; genus Rhabdophis; species Rhabdophis nuchalis. Next base: position 8,300,829 of record CM077657.1, on the reverse strand, counting down.
GCCGCTACAGTTGTATTTGATAGTTGTGTACACACAGCCTGGGAGGGAAAGATATTGTTAGCGAAGCTCTCCTTGTATGAATGGAGAAGACTTCCATGAAAATAATGCCAAGCGCTTATTTTGGGCGATCAAAAGAAAATAAGGCCCTGTTTTATTTTTTTTGGGGGGGGGGAAACACGGTAGCAAATTGCACTAGGTATATAACTTATCAGGGATGCAGGCCTGGTCTAGAAATAAACTGCCAGGGGAGCCCCTGCTATAGAACTGCCAGTATCCCTATCTCTATGGACGTCGAAATTCCCCAATCCAATCCATGCTAAAATTAGTAACCACACATGTCTCAGCTGTTGTAACAATAACAAGAACATATTTCTCCAATGTGTCAAAAACAGGGGTGTATTTTGTTAGCAGATACACTGCATTTTTTCTTCTTCTTCTTTAATTCAGGGTATCGCTTCTCCTGGGGGAGTTTGGGCTAATTTGTGTAAGAGGGGTGGGGTGGAGGGAATGAAGACCCAATAATGTAACTGTTCTTCATCTGGGGTTGTAGCAAATGACTAATAGAATAACAGAAGACTTTGGAGGTCTTCTAGTCTAACCCCATGCTCAAGCAAAGGAATCCCTTTATCATTATTTTGGTAAGGAACCACATGGCTCTAAGTTCCTTCAAATTGAGAAGCTGATCCAGGGGTCGGCAATCTGTGGCTCTGGAACTGCACGTGGCTCTTTCACCCCTCTGCTGCGGCTCCCTGATGCTGGTTGGTTCCGCAATTGATAGGGCTTTTAGTTAGGACAGGTAGAGGAAAAGGGATGCCACTCTAGGAGGAGACTCTATGGTCTTCCGGTCGACTCCAGAATTGAATGGGGGCTTCCGGTTAGGACCTTTGTGGCTCTTTGAGTGTTTAAGGTTGCAGACCCCTGACCTGACCAAACAACCCCACCCAGCATACCTAATGCTAAGGATGGTCAAAGTATAATGGGCAGGATATTTAATCCTGAAGGAGGAAAATCCACAATCAAGACAACTGTTAAATAAGAGAAATTGGAGTCTGGAGCAGAAGTGTAGTCCAATAAAGCATTTCACCTCCCCAGTTCTCATCAAGATGAAGGAGAAGGGAGCATAATCAGGCTTGTAAGACTCTGCTACTGGTAGTCCTTAACTTACAACTGTAATTGAACCTGTAATACACCTGTCCAGAAACCTTTACTTATCAACATTTTCCTTGATGTAAGTTCTTGCATTTACTTTATATCCCTGGTTTTCTACCGAGCGTCCAAAAACGTCCGTTCTTGAAATTCAAATTTTGAAATTGGTTGGTGAGTTTCACAGACAGCAACCAAGTGTTGTATGGAGTTTTGATACCAGAGGTGATGTATTCACTGCAATACATTCTCCAAACCCATTTTTTTGGGTCTTCCTCCCCAAACCTGCAAAATCTATAAGTAGAAATTTACAGATATAACCCAAACTGCCTCTTCTATTAAAAACGCAATTTCTTCTTCCATGTGTTTTGTGAACAGTCATGAATGATACAGAGGCGGGATTCAGCAGGTTCTGACCAGTTCTGGAGAAGCGGTAGTGGAAATTTTGAGTACCGTATTTTTCGGACTATAAGATGCACCGGAGTATAAGATGCACCATGATTTTGAATAGGTAATTAAAAAAAAAAAGTTTTCCCGCTCTGCAGGCCTCCCAAACCTTCTGCACACATTGTTTGGGGGGGGAGGGGGGGAAAGGGAATGCAGAGTTTTGGGAGGCTTGTAGAGTGCTCCTGGGGGCTGGGGGGAGGGGCAATAATGAGCAAAAAAGGCCCATTTTTCACAAAACGGACCATTTTTTTGCAAAAAAGGGGGGGCATGCAGAGCATTTTGGAGGCTTGTAGAGTGCTCCTGGGGGCTGGAGGGGGGCATAAATGAGCAAAATGGCCCATTTTTCACAAAAATGTCTTGTTTGCTCGATTTTGCCCTCCCCAGCCCCCAGGAGCACTTTGCAAACTTCCCAAATCCTCTGCATGTCCATTTTTGCAAAGGGCGTGGGGTTTCGGGAGGCCAAAAATGCTGTATTCAGTGTATAAGATGCGCCCAGATTTTCACCCTCTTTTTGGGGGGGAAAGGGTTCATCTTATACTCTGAAAAATATGGTAGTTCACAGGACCAGTAAATACCACCTCTGACTGGCCCTGCCCCCATCTATTCTCTGCCTCCCGAATATGAGCTGATTGGAAGGAAATGGAGATTTTGCAGTCACCATCCCCTGCCACACCCACCAAGCCACGCCCACCAAGCCACGCCCACCAAGCCATGCCCACAGAACCAATAGTAAAAAAAAAATTGAATCCCACCACTGGAATGATACCCAAGGAAAGGCCAACTGCCTGATCAAAAATTCATTAAAGGCTTTGCTTTCAGTTTTTTAGTGCAGGGATGCCGTACATTAGAGGGCTAAAAACCCAGCTTGGCTCGGGCACCAGGCAAAAGTGGGGCAGACTGAGTTATTTAGCATACTGTCAACCCTGAAGCTGATCTGACCAGAGCAATATTGGAGCCTCAGTGTTGCAATGTTGTGCTGTGACTCAGAAGGCGTGGATGCCGGTTTTGTCTTTCTGAACCTCTTTCGCCTCGGCTGGCTGCGGGAGGGAAAGAAATTTGGGTCAACCTTATTTCTATTTAAAATGTCACCGAAGTTCAGGTAGTCCTCACTTAATGACAGGATGCTTAGTGACTGTTCCAACAGACCCTCTCCCCCCATTATTATATATAACCCTCACTCTGTCAAGGACCTTGGAGTACTCATTTCTAATGATCCAAGTGCCAGCGCCCACTGTAATAGCATTGCCAAAAAGACATTGTTGTTAACCTAATCTTGCGAAGCTTCTTCTCCGGTAGCATTGTATTGCGAATTAAGGCAGATAAAACCTTTGCTAGACCAATTCTCAAATACAGCTCATCTGTCTGGAACCCACACTGCATATCGGACATTAATACAATCGAACGAGTCCGGAGATATTTCACGAGAAGAGTCCTCCACTCCACTGCTCACAACAGAATCCCTTATGCCACCAGGCTTCAAATTTTGGCCTTAGACAACTTAGAACTACGCCGTCTTGAGTCTGACCTGAGCATAGTACACAAAATTATCTTCTACAACCTCCTACCTGTCAATGACTACTTCAGCTTCAACCACAACAACACACGAGCACACAATAGATACAAACTCAAGGTAAACCGCTCCAAACTCGATTGTAGAAAATACGACTTCAGCAACAGAGTGGTCAATGCCTGGAATGTACTACCCGATTCTGTTGTTACATCCTCAAGCCCCCCACAACTTTAACCTTAGACTATCTACTGTCGGCCTCACCCCATCCTTAAGAAGTCTGTAAGGGGCTTGCATAAGCACACCAACATGCCACCGTCTGTCCAAATATTCCCTTTTATTGGTATCCATTTCATGTACTCACAATCATGTTTATACTTATATCTCTTATCTTACAGTGCTTGACAAAATAAATAACATTTAAAAAAAACCTGAATTCAAAGTTCTGACAGCTGGGGCCCCTCACTCCACAGTCGTACCAATTGACACCGATTATGTCCTGGCAAGTTTTTTTTTTCCATCTCACATTTTCACCAAATACAAAATTAATGGATCTTTTTGAAATGCAGCAGGAAAATCCCAGCAAGCTCACTGAGGGACGGAAAGTCATAAGGTAGGTCACATCGTGCAATCTTCTTGTGATCGTGTGAGCTGATCTTGCATGTGGGTGAATGATAGAGGGGTTTTGGGGGGTGGGTGCAGAGAGAGTTTACAAGCATATTACTTCTTTGTTAAGCATGCTGGGAAACTGTTTTATAATTGGCATTCAAGATTTTTAGAATGACCTGAGGGGGGTGGGGTGTTGTCATTTATAGGATGCTGGCTTTTTTCAGCGCACAATTCACATCACAATTAAGACAAAACGGTGGCTTAAACCCCTGGTGCAGAGTAAACACCGTAATTGGTGTTCATTTGAACCAGGAAATCCATCGGGATCACAATCCAGCTCTCTTGACTACAGCAGCTTTCGGAGAAGAGACCAAAACAGGCAAAAAATGCTTTTTTAGATGATCAGTCAAATCATCCTCTTCTAATATGGTATCTTTATGATATGATACGATAGCTTTATTGATTAGCCAGGGGTGGGCAAACTTTGCAACTTTAAGTCTGAAGGACTTCAGCTCCCAGAGCTTTGCTGGCTGGAGAATTCTGGGAGCTGAAGTCCTTCAGATTTAAAGTTGCAAAGTTTGCCCACCCCTGGATTAGCCTATAGGCCACCGAGTGCCAAAAATGTGACGCAGAAACTTTGCATGCATGCTTGTCATGGTCACACTCCGGAAAAGCAGAACTTCTGGGTCCTAGCACGCATGTGTGTCCGACAATTAGCTGGGTGCCGCACATGCACACACCGGTTTTTTGCACTGGTGTGCATTCAAGATTTTTAGAATGACCTGAGGGGGGTGGGGTGTTGTCATTTATAGGATGCTGGCTTTTTTCACTGCCGCGCATGCAAAGGACAGCTGATCATCCCACGTGCATGTGCGCCTGACATCCAGAAAGCAAACTGGCACGGCTGCATGTGCCGGGGGGACATGGCTTCGCATGCCATGCATGATGGATCCAGTTGCCTATAAAGAGGGCCAGGTCGTACCTCACTCAAAAACAAGCTGCACCTCCTGCGTGGGCTGAGGGTTAATGGTGAACGTGTATTGCAGTGATGGCAAACCTTTTCCGTACCCAATGCCCAAACCGGAACGTGCGTACATGCATGTGCATGTGTGCATACCAGAGCACTAAAAAACCAAAGACCAGTTGGATGGCGTGCACATACTGGTTTTGTGGCTGTTTTTAGGCTGTTTTGTGGCTGTTTTTAAGCTGGTTTTGGGCTGTTTCCATGCCATTTTCAGGCTGTTTTTCAGGCCATTTTCAGGGCCGTTTTCTGGCTGTTTTGGGGGACATTTTCTGGCTGTTTTGTGAGCCATTTTCAGACTGTTTTCCTGGCTGTTCTCAGGCTGTTTTCAGGCTGTGTTTTGGGCTGTTTTCCAGCACAAACCTGCGAAGAGCAGCTGGCGATGGTGCGTGTGCCCACAGAGAGGGCTCTGCGTACCACCTCTGGCCCACCTCTGCCATAGGTTCGCCATCACGGGTGTATGGCATTGAACCACCCTGCAGTCTCAAAAGATGACACAGATGCCTTTACCTTGGCTATGGAAAAACAAAACCCTCCAAAAACACAACCTACCATGGACCTGAACATGCAATCTAGGCAGCTAATGAGCACCTTGGGGCAAGTTGTTTATAAACAGAAAACAATCAAGAGCTTGAAATGTATCCCCAGCTGAACTCAGGGCCATGCAGGCAGCTTCTCTGCTTCTCTGCAGCAACTCTAGCCTGACTTCAGTTTGTTTTAAAGCTAGAAACCAAAGCTATGAGGTTGGGGGAACTGGGATCTGTCGAGTCTACCGAAGAGAAGGATTGGGCTGGGATGTGTGCGAGCGAGAACTCTCTTCCTACACAGATAATCCTAGATGTACGACTACAATTGAGTCCTGCATTTCTGTTGTTAAGTGAGACATTTGTTAAGTGAGTTGCCCCATTTTAAGACCTTTCTTGCTACTGCTGTTACCCTGTTTCCCTGAAATTAAGACCTCCCCGTATAATAAACCCAATCAGGCTTTTGAGTGCATGCCAGTGGTGGGTTTCTGCAGGCTCGCACCTACTCGCGAGAGCCGGTTGGTGAAATTTAGAGAACCGGTGAGAGGGGGTTCCACCGGCGTACCTGGAAGTAAATCTGGCCCGCCGCTGCCAGCGACCCAACAGGAAGGAAAGGAAAGGAAAGGAAAGAAGGGAAGGAGGGAAGGAAGGAAGGAAGGAAGGAAAGAAAGAAAGAAAGAAAGAAAGAAAGAAAGAAAGAAAGAAAGAAAGAAAGAAAGAAAGAAAGAAAGAAAGAAAGAAAGAAAGAAAGAAAGAAAGAAAGAAAGAAAGAAAGAAAGAAAGAAAGAATTTATCATCGCAATTGAGTCCAAAATTTTGGTTGCTAAGCAAGAACGTTGTTAAATGAGTTTCACCACATTTTAAAAGGTGGCCACTCCCACCCTGTCACATGACTGCCAAGCCACGCCCACAAAATAGGCCACACCTACAGAGTAGGTTCTAAAAAATTTGAAACCCACCACTGGTGCATGCGCTAAAGTAAACCCTCCCCGAATATATTGCAACATAGCAGCAGCCATGAGGTGACCACGCTCCCCGACTCCTGCATCTCAAAAATAATAAGACCTCCCCCAAAATAAGGCCAAGTGCTTATTTTTTTGGGAGGGGGGGTGTCAAAAGAATAAGACCCTGCCTTATTTTGGGGGAAACACGGTAAGTAACCCAGTCTTCAAGTGAATCTGGCTTCCCCATTGACTTTGCTTGCCAGAAGGTCACAAATGGTGGTGTCATGGCTCTAGGACTTTGTAACTGTTATAAAAATGAGCCCGTTGCCAAGCAACTGAATTTTGATCACAGGGATCGCTGGAATGGTTGTGTGAAAAGGAGTCATGTCACTTTTCTCAGTGCTGTTGTAACTTGGAGTTTAGTGAACAGTCACTAACAGACTTTCCTAGGGAGGAAAGCGATGGCAAATCTAGACAACATACTAAAAAGCAGAGACATCACCCTGCCAAGAAAAGCGCATATAGTCAAGGCTATGGTTGCCATGGATGGCTGTGAAGGTTGGACCTTAAGGAAGGCTGAGCGTCAAAGAATGGAGGCCTTTGAACTCTGGTGCTGGAGAAGAAGACTCCTGCATTGAGTCCCTTGGACTGCAAGGCCATCCAACCGGTCAATCCTAGAGGAGATCAACCCTGACTGCTCTTTAGAAGGCCAGATCCTGAAGAGGAAACTCAAAGACTTTGGCCACCTAATGAGAAGGAAAGACTCACTGGAGAAGAGCCGCATGCTGGGAACAATGGAGGGCAAAAGAAGAAGGGGATGACAGAGAATGAGGTGGCTGGATGGAGTCAACCAAAGCAGAAGATGTGACCCCAGAAGATGGTAGAGGACAGGAAGGCGTGGAGGAACATTGTCCATGGGGTTGTGATGGGTCAGACACGACTTTGCACCTCAAAAATAATAAGACCTCCCCGAAAATAAGGCCAAGTGCTTATTTGGGGGATCAAAAGAAACATGGTAACCAAACTCAAATTATCCTACTTCAGATGCATTATGCGAAGACCCAGTTCTCTGCAGAAGGCTCGGAGGTTGAGAAAAGGGGAAGGAAAGAGAAGAGGATGATAAGGAGGGTGGGCGGACTCCGTTACAGTGGTAATGAGTGCACATCATCACAGGGAAACTTTTTATCTATGTGGCCGCAAAGAGTCAATCCTGACTCGATGGCACATAATTAAAGACCCAGTTGGATTTTGATAGGATTACTTTCAAGGGATCGAAGTTGCTGACAGTGGGAGTTGTCAGTTAATCAGAGACTACATTTAAAACCTCCTTTTTAGACGATATTAAAAATCTGGGAGAGATGAGGTTGTGCGTGTTATCTTTTTTTTAAAAAAAACACCGCATGGCTCTTAAGAAGGATTAAACAAAATAACTCACAGTCACAGCACATTAAGAAGCGGAGAGCAGCGGGGTGAGGAGCACGAGCCACAGCAAAGGCATCGGAGATTGTGGCACCACATCGCCCTCATTGGGGTGCTAAGACTCCGCTTCCTTTAATCAGCTTATGTTTTCGGAGACAAGTTCACACACAGAGAGGTTCACTAACATTATCTCCCCCTCCAAAGGCTGTGTGTACGCAACTATCAAATGCAACTCTAGCCCCACACAAGCAGGACTTGGTTATTTATTTGTGGATTATAATCTCATAGTGCCATCTCTAGCCGAATTTGCTCATTCTGCTGTGCCATAATGTGCTTTCTTCTGTCTTCTCCCGAAAGTAAGACAGGGTCTTATTTTCTTTTGTTCCCTCCCAAATAAGCGCTTGGCCTTATTTTTAGGGAGGTCTTATTATTTTTGAGGTGCAGGAGTAGCCGAGCACAGTCAACTCAGGGCTGCTGCTATATTGCAATATTTTCGGGGAGATCTTATTTTTGGGAGAGGGTTTATTTTAGAACATGCACTCAAAAGCCCAATTATTATTTATTATTATTTTTATTTTATTACATTTATAGACCGCCCCCTCTTCCCCATGGGGACTCGGGGCGGTGCACAGGAAATTAAAAATCAAATAAATACAACAATGTACAAAATATTAAAACCGAATTAAATTACCCCTGTGCTAAAATATCAACATTAAAACCCTTAAAACCCTAAACAGCTGTACCCCTTAAAATTCCAATTAAACAATTTATTTCTACAGGCTAGGTATGATAAGTTAGGCCAGGCCAGCCTGATGGAAGAAGTGAGTCTTTAACTTCTGGCGGAAGGAGCGGAGGTCCGTCGTTGTTCTGATTTCGGGGAGTAGGCTTATTATTCGGGGGGGGGGGCTTATTTTCAGGGAAACAGGGTTGTTTTAACTCAGTCCTAAATTTATGGTTTGGAACAGGGATCTCCAACCTTGGCAACTTTAAGACCTGTGGACCTCAACTCCCAGAATTCCACAGCCAGCCAAGGCTGGAGACCCTGGTTTAGAATACAGCAAGGCTGTCAAACTCCCGACCCGCGGGCCAGATGCGTCACATACTGGCCACACCCATGGCTGGTTTAGCCATGGGCGTGACCGTGGGGATGTGGCGTTGGCTGTGAGTCACATTTTCCAGGTACCGCTATAACTTTGAACGGTCACTACATGAATGGTTGTAAGTTGAGGGCCACCTGTATAGATCGATATTGATTTGAGCTTCACGCTGCAAAAGAAGATGGCTATTCTGCCAAAGAAAACCTTAACCTGAAACCAATCTTCTGCATGGTCGCGCAGTGGTTAGAGTGCAGTACTGCAGACTACTTCTGCTGACTGCCGGTTGTAGTTTGGCAATTCAAATCTCGCCAGGCTCAAGGTTGACGCAGCCTTCCATCCTTCCGAGGAAGGTCAAATGAGGACCCAGATTGTTGGGGGCAAGAGGCTGACTCTGCAAACCGCTTAGAGAGGGCTATAAAGCACTATGAAGGGGTATAGATGTCTAAGTGCCATTGCTATTGACCTTCCAAATTCGGTTAAGAACGTAAAATATATTCTGGCTGGAGGACCCTGGAGTTGAAGTCCACACATCTGAATGTTATTGAGACTATCTGCTGCAGGGGTGGGTTCCTGCCAGTTCTAACCTCTTCCATAGAAGAAGTTCCACAAATCTACAGTGCCGTTTAGAACCGGTTCCAGCTCCCTCCCCCTGCCCATCCGCCCATCATCAAGAGGAAGAGCGAGAGGAGGGATTCTGGGAGTTGACAGCATTAAGACTTGTGTGCTTCAATGCCAGAGTTTCTGAGCCAACATGACTGGAGGTGGAATTCTGGGAGTTGAAGTCCACAAGTCTTAAAGCTGTCAGGTTTGAACACCCCTAGCTTTATTATTTTTTTTCTGAAGGGTTAGGGGTGCGAGGGTCTTGTCACATGACAGCTTTAAGACTTGCGTGCTTCAAATGCCAGAGTTTCTGAGCCAACATTTTGGTTGCTAAGCAAGAATGTTGTTAAGTGAGTTTCATCACATTTTACAAGTTGGCCATGCCCACCCAGCCATTCCCACCTGATCACATGGCCAGCAAGCCACTCCCACCTGGTCACATGGCTGGAAAGCCATTCCCACCCGATCACATGGCCAGCAAGCCACTCCCACCCAATCACATGGCTGGCAAGCCACTCCCACCCGGTCACATGGCTGGCAAACCACTCCCACAAAGCAGGCCACACCTACAGAAGAGGTTCTAAAAAATTTTGAAACCCACCACTGATCTGCTGTCACCTTATGCTTGCTTGTGTTTTGCTGCTATAAAGTGACAGATTGCCTTAAGTTATGAGGAAGAGGGAATTGAAAGGGGTGAGTCTTGTGGGAAAGCAAAAGCAACTGCTGTATTTCTTCAAGAGGTTGCTTCAAGGTCACCTGGCATACCAGCAGCATGCCAAACTGCGCTTGGACTGGTCATTATGAAAACATCTTGCCCGAACCTGACTGGTTGCATGGGATGGCCAATGGGAATTGGCTAAAGGGGAGGGGAAAGTCGAACTTAGGTTCTGACTATAAGACAGGGTCTTATTTGCACACCGGAAACCGAAAGAACAGCTGCCTGGTGCACATGCACACTCCGGGAAGATGATCTGGTTTCCGGCGTGCACAAGCCACCTGGGCTTCTGGTTTCTGACGTGCATGCATGCATGAAGACCAGCTGGCGGGCCCGCATGCGTGAACCGGAAACTGGAAGATCATCTTCCCGGCACACACATGCACACCGGGCAACTGCGTTTCTGGTTTATGGCGCTCTCTCGTGCAGGAAAACCAGCTTGCTGGTGCGCTGTAACCCGGAAGAGCAACAGACTTGCATGACCGGAGAGATGGCTTTACGTGCCACTTCTGACACGCGTGCCATAGGTTCGCCATCACAGGTGTAGGGTCTCCTGCTTGAGCGGTGGGGTTAGACTAGATGACCTCTAAGGTCCCTTCCAACTCCATTAAGCAGTTCATCTCTAGTTGCGCAAGAGAACAAGTGAGGAGGGAACCTTTGCCACAGCCTAAAAGAATAATCTGCAAAGAAAAGCAAAAACTGAATTTTGCTAAAGCTGGAACTCTTTTAACAGAAACAGGAGCATTAAATGGCACTGCTGAGAAGCAATTGCAAAATATATATATATGGCAGAACTCAAAATATAATATTTATCTTGCTTACCTAGTGATGCAGGCAAAATGCCACTAGAGTTTGCAGGGTCCTTTTTCATGTTGCAAAACTTTCTTTGCACTTCGGAGTCCATATTCCATAAGCCACCCACCGGCAGAGCTGCTGGCCAGATGTTATTGGGAGCTGCTGCAACTCCAAAGATGTAAAGGATAACAGATAACAGATTAACAGAGTTGGAAGGGATCTTGCAGGTCATCTAGTCCAACCCCCTGCCCAAGCAGGAGACTCTACATAGATAGAGGCAGCTCTATCTACCCCTCTCGTTACATTCCAGGTGTTTTGGTGTTCCTTTAAACTTTAAATCTGACATTAAATTCAAACGTGACAACTTTAAGACTTATGGATTTCAACTCCCAGCATAGCTGGCTGGAGAATTCTGGGAGTTGAAATCCACAAGTTTTAAAGTTTGGGGACTCTGCAAAACTAGGTGTTCTTTTTAAATTGGAGCCCGGAATGCGTGCACCACATGGTACGAGTCTATTTTCATATCTCTATGGACATCCCGAGACCAGGCGTTTCCTGGTCTTAAGGCGACCCCCTTCGGCGATCTTTCGTCCCGGAAGTTTGCGGCAGCTCTCTCGGGGCCATTCCAGCCGCCCTCCTCTCTATGGTCGCTCCGCCTCCTCGTCGGCCATGAAGTCCGTTTTCGTGACGGTCGGCACCACCAGCTTCGACGACCTCATTGCCGCCGTGACGGCTCCCGAAGCCACCCAGGCGAGTCTTCCGACGCCGTCCTCCCGCCGCCCTCCCCGAACACCGCCTTTGAAAGCTGCCGCCCCGCGCCTCGGAGCGAACAGCTGGCCGCCGGAGGGCGGAAGAAGCGAGGCTGCGGTTTTTGCGTCACTTCCGGTGCCTATTCTAGGCATCGGCCGGCCGCGTCTCTATGGTCCCTCTGCATTCCAAGCTGAAAGTTTTGTTGCGTGGAAAAATCTGGTGGGGAGGGAGGGAAGCAATGCAGTTTTCCCCCGAGTCCTCCTTTTGCAGCAAATGGCTCGGAAGAAAGGAAATAAATTCATTGGGGAGATTGGACTGCTATGTGTCAGAAAAGGTGCAGGGTCTCCTGTTAAGGGGGGGGGGGTGTTGGACTAGATGACCTATCAGGTCCCTTCCAACTCTGTTAAATTCAAGGGGTCCCTCTCAAATGGAATCCCAGTTGCATGCCTGCCCAAAAGCGACTCCCACTGTGTGCCAACAATGCAGGCAGGCATCCTTAAAAGTGAGCGTACTGTGGACAAGCATAGTAGCAGCATTAATATTTAGAGTTCTATACAAAAGTGGTGCTGATCTCAGAATGAAATGGGAACAGAATAGAATAGAATTAGAATATGAAATGAATAGAATAGAAAATGAAATGCGAATAAAAAAGAAATGAATAGAATATGAAATGAGAATAGAATAGAGAATAGAATAGAGAATGAAATGAGACTAGAATAGAATAGAATAGAATAGAATAGAATTCTTTATTGGTCAAGTGTGATTGGACACACAAGGAATTTGGTGCAGATGCTCTCAGTGTACATAAAAGGAAAAGATACATTCATCAAAAATCATAAGATGCAACACTCAATAATAGTCATAGAGTACAAATAAGCAATTAGGAAACAATATCAATATAAATAGTAAAGATACAAGTAACGAAGTTCCAGTCCTGCAGTCATAAGTGGGAGGAAATGGGTGATAGGAACGATGAGAAGACTAATAATAATAATAATGCAGCCTTAGTGAATAGTTTGACCGTGGTGAGGGAATTATTTGTTTAGAAGAGTGATGGTGTTTGGGGGGAGAGGAGACTGTTCTTGTGCCTAGTTGTCTTGGTGTGCAGTGCTCTATGGCATTGTTTTGAGGGTAGGAGTTGAAAGAATTTATGTCCAGGACGCGAGGGGTTTTTAAATATACAAGATCATGAATACATGAAATGGATACAAATAAAAGGGAACATTATGACAGATTCCTGGTGTGCTTATGCCCGCCCCTTAAAGACCTCTTATGAATTGGGAGGGGGGGAGCGACAGGAGACAGTCTCTAAGGTTAAAGTTTGGGGAGTTTGGGGAAGAAACCACAGAGTCAGGTAGGGCATTCCTGGCATTGACCACTCTGTTGCTGAAGTCGTATTTTCTACAATCGAGTTTGGAGCGCTTTACCTTGAGTTTGTATCTATTGTATGCTCATGTGTTGTTGTGGTTGAAGCTGAAGTAGTCACTGACAGGTAGGACATTATAGTAGATAATTTTGTGTACTACACTTAGGTCAGACTGAAGGCAGTGTAGTTCTAAGTGGTCTAAGCCCAAAATTTGAAGCCTACTGGCATAAGGGATTCTGTTGCGAGCAGAGGAGTGGAGGACTCTTCTCGTGAAATATCTCTGGACTCGCTCGATTGTATTAATGTCCAATATGAAGTGCATGTTCCAGACAGATGAGCTGTATTTGAGAATTGGTCTAGCAAAGGGTTTGTATGCTCTGGTTAACAGTACAGTATTACCAGAGAAGAAGCTACGCAAGATTAGGTTAACAACTCTTAGTGCAATTGGCTTGCTCGGAAGGAGGCTGCCTGAATTGGCCCAAGAAAATAAATGCCTAAATGCATGATTGCCTTACCTGGGTTTTGCAGAGTAATCATAGGAGTCGTATTCACAGAATGTGATAAAAAAAATATCAGAATGGCATTTGCAACTGTGCAATCAAAGGACCATCTCTTAAGGGAGCTTGAGAAAGTAGGAGTGAGGCTGTTGCAAAATAAGATGGAGACAAGGGGTGGCAAGAAAGAGATCCAAACTGCATCATACAGTATATATGTAAGAATGTATATTAGAGATTAATGATGAATAGATAAATGTTAAATAGCATTTATAAGAATGTATATCAATGAATGCTTTTGAAATGGGAATAATAATAATAAAAACCACAGTCTTTAGAGGCTCAGCAAAAAAAAAAAAAAGGACCATCTCTTTTTGATGTCCTCCATTAGAATTTTGCTTGTCAGTGTGCTTACAAAATGCAGCCCCCATCCTGACTTATTTTGGACCACATGCCAGAGACATAGTATAGTTCAGGGGTCTGCAAAGTCGGCTCTTTTAAGACTGGTGGACTTCAACTCCCAGAGTTCCCCAGCCAGCATAGCTGGCTGGGGAATTCTGGGAATTGAAGTCCACCAGTCTTAAAAGAGCCGACTTTGCAGACCCCTGGTATAGTTCGACAGTTTGGTCTTCAATACACTTACTCCATAACAATCTTTGCAGAGTTCCGTAGCTCTTATATAATCTTATCTTACATAATCTATTTTATAAAGCCAATTGAACTATTGTGATCAAATAATTAGGTACGTAAGATTGCAGTGTCCTTATTTATTCTCTTCTGAAAATTCTACAGCTCCTTAAAATGACTCAGTCCACAGTTCACATTCCACATTGGTGGCTAAAAGGCGATGGTTTGTCTCTGATTTAAGTGCGTGCCTGCTGAGGTGATTGACAGCAAGGAAAGTAGGTGGCCAGCCCATCATGACATTTTAGATCGCTTGGTGGAGCACTGCGTTGCTTTTAAGTATGATGAGAATGTGTGGGTGCACAAGCCTAGCCATTATCCCTCTTTCAATCTACAGTTGCCATTATTGGCTATTGGTTATACTGAGAGCAGCTGGTAGAAATCATTTATTTGTTTTATTTATTTAGTTCATCGCTCATGTACAAGATGATGATGATGATGATAATGATGATTTCTTTAATTTCTATACCGCCCTTCTCCCTTTCGGGACTCAGGGCGGTGTACAGCCAGAATAAAAATGATAATACAGAATTTAAAAAACAGTATTAAAAAGAAATATTAAATAATTGGCCGATATTTAAAATCCCAAACTAAAATCACTATTAAAAATCCCTTTAAAATTATGATAGCCCGGCAAGGCAAAATAGGTGTGCCTTCAGGGCCCGACGGAAGAGTTGTAGGTCCGAGATTGTCCTTAGACCAGGGGGCAGGTCATTCCAGAGGGCGGGAGCCGCCACAGAGAAGGCTCTCCCCCTGGGGGTCGCCAGCCGGCATTGTTTAGCCGACGGCACCCTGAGGAGGCCCTCTCTGTGGGAGCGAACTGGACGGTGGGAGGTGTTTGGTAGCAGGAGGCGGTCTTGCAGGTAACCAGGTCCCTTGCCATGGAGCGTTTTAAAGGTGGTCACTAATACCTTGAAGTGCACCCGGAAAGCCACAGGCAGCCAGTGCAGCTCACGCAGGAGAGGTGTCATGTGGGAGCATCTAGAAGCTCCCAGAATCCCCCGTGCGTCCGCATTCTGCACTAACTGGATCCTCCGGGTGCACCTCAAGGGAAGCCCTATGTAGAGAGTGTTGCAGTAGTTCAGACGGGAGGTGACGAGGGCTTGAGTGACCATGTGTAAAGGGTCAAGATCTTGGGCGTATCAGGCGAACCTGGCCACGGCCGTCATGATCTTCAAGAGACAGCCGAGAGTCCAGGAGGACGCCCAAGTTGCGGGCCCTCTCTGCGGGAGCCAATGTCTCGCTCCCGATAGTCAGAGATGGCATCAACTGACTATACCGTGATGCCGGAAGCCACAGCCAACATCCGGAAGATAACAGGAATAAGAATAAACATGAATAAGAACACAGGAAATGGGGACAAATAAATGGGGCAGTAGGACAGGGATGGTAGGCACTCTTTCGGAACTGAGTGCTGAAACCAGAATGCATGTGCGGGCGCGTCCCAAAACAAAGAATGCGTATGTGTGCATATGCACGCATGCATGCTGGTCCGCTTGTCTTCACATGCTTGGGACTGCCGGAAATCAGAAGAGCAACTGCCCAGTGCACATGCGCATGCCGGCCAGCTGCTCTTCTGTGTTTTGGCGCACAAATGCACACTGGCTAGTTGGTCTTCATGCATGTGTACAGGAAACCAGAAAAGCCGATGCCCTGTGCATATGTGCACGCTGGCCAATTGGTCTTCCAGTTTCCAGCACTCCCATGTGCGTGAAGACCAGCTGGCCAGAGCGCATATATACGCCAAAACCCAGAGCATCATCTGGCAATGGCACACGTTCCCAGAGAGAGGGCTCTGCGTTCTACCTCTGGCACACGTGGCAAAGATTCACCATCATGGTTTTAATGAGTTTATTTTTAACCTCAGTGAGAATATATGCGTAAGGACTCCTCTCCTAACTTAAGAAAGTGAAGACTCTTGAAACAGAGTATTTCAAAAGGAATCTTTTATTAAGAAGAATGGTAACCATTAAAGGCAAAGCAGCATCTGAATCCCCTTAGGTCCCGGATGGCGAACCTATGGCACGTGTGCCACAGGTGGCACGCGGAGCCATTTGTCAGTGCACGTAAGGTGTTGCCCTGTCAGCTCGCCAGCACGCATGTGCTCACTGGCCAGCTGACTTCAGCCTTTTTTTTGAGGCCATTTAGCCCTCCCCAGGCTCCAGAGGCTTTATCACAGCCAGGGGAGGGCGAAAACAGCCTTCCCCACCAACCCCCGGAGGCCCCCTGGAGGTTTCAGGAGCTTCCCTGAAGCCTCCGGAGCACAAAAATAACGGCCCTATGGGCAAACCGGAAGTTCAGGAACGGACTTCCGGTTTGTTTGTATGACCGGTTTTAGTCCTCCAGAGTCTTCGGGGTCATTCCGGAGGCTTCCCTGAAGGCTCCGGAGGGCAAAAAAATCATGCAAAAAATGGGGGGAGTGCTGGGCATGCGCTCTGGGGTGGCACATTGCATTATGGGTTTGGCAAGCCCACGCACAACCCACCTGCGCTCCCCCCCGCTTTTGGCACATGAGCCAAAAAAGGTTCGCCATCACTGCCTTAGGCAATGCAAGTGGAATTAAAGCAGTAGAGACCCCCCCATTAATCAGAATGCAGATTTTAGCCAATACACAAGGGTGGAGATGTTTCCTTTATCAACTGCCCTGAGAGCCGAATAAACATACATTCCCATGGCTATCTTCCGTTAGGCATTAAAGTGAAACATCCCACATGGCCATCATAAACATTCCCCCAAAAGGTGATGGGATCGCAAGGCGCTTCAACACCAGGAAACCAGTTGTAAAATATCAGTTGTCAAAGGCACTGCTCATAAATCGACTCCAAGGCCCCCCCATCGCCTCCCAATTGAATGGCAGTCTCACTTTTAGGGATCTGACAATATGTTTCTTTCTGACGCAGGCTTTACAGGAGCTCGGCTGTCGCCAGCTTGTCCTTCAGGTTGGCCGAGGCAAAGAGTGTCCAGATCCATTTAGCACAGCCACGTTTACACTGGAAGTGTTCCGATTCAAGAGCTCACTTTCCGAAGATGTCAAAAAGGCAGACCTGGTCATAAGCCACGCAGGTAAAGCATCTTGGTACAAAAACCCAGCCTCTTTTAGCCAACCTTTGCTCACCCCCATCGAAAAGGACAAAAACAATGTGGGAGGATAAGTTGTCTTTATAGGTGGAAAAGTGGATCATTTATTTACATCCTACTGTTGGAAGAAATCTTCTTCTGGGTTCTGCCCCAAGTGGGGAAAAAGACACTGGAGACATGGAGGCTGCTTAGAAAGATGGTTTAATGGTGGACAGGACCACATGGCTTGAGGTCCTGGGGAAAAAGGTGATCACATGGTCCCAGGTGTTGGTTGAAGAAAAAGGGGCAGAAGAAAAAGGTCAAGGGAGGGGCTTGCAGGGCTTTTTATAATCTGTTCAGCCCCCACCTATCTGTTTCCTGTCCCTGTGTAAGACATGTACTCCTGGTTGGTTGCCAGACTCACATGGGGCAATGCATGGGCAACTCTCTAGGCTGAGTTCTCAGATGCCATGTGGTCAGTAAGGCCACATCACCCTGGAGCTGATGGGGAGGGGTCTTTCGTTATGTGAATAGACTGGCTTGGCATCTTAATGGCCCATTGACAAATGGTGGGGTAGGCAGGAAGCTGCAGGAATTAAAACATGTTTTCCCCTTATCACATTCAGAGTAGAATAATATTCTGCCTTTTCAATATTTGCTAGGATATTTCATTTTTCTAGGAGAGGACTGGGTGATAACTTCCAACACTACATGCTGGAATTTCTAGCATGTATACACTATTGAAACAGCGACGTCTGCGCTGGCTTATGCATGTCAGATGGTCAGATTCCGAAAGATCTCCTGTATGGGGAATTAGTGCAGGGGAAGCCCCTCAGAAGGAGACAACAGCTGAGCTATAAGGATATCTGCCAGAGGGATCTAAAGGCCTTGGGGATGGGCTTAAACAGCTGGGTTTACCTATGATCGTTCAGCTTGGAGGCTAAAGGTGCAGCACAGCCTTCTCCAATTCGGAGAGACACTTGTTCTGCGGCAGGCTGAGGCCAAGAGGCAGTCCCGGAACCAGCGAAATCTGGGGGCTGGGCAAGGGGCAACCCTTTTAGAACCCTGATCCACTTGTAATTATTAATTGGCATCTTCCAGAACATGGCTGGCACTAAAACAAAGAAGTGAGCAGGACCAGAATAACAGGAAAGCATTATTTGACAATACTGTAGATAAAGCATTCCATGACTATTGAATAATTTCACCCTTCTGGGACATTAAATACAACAGTTAGAAAGCAAATGGGTTTGATTTACTGAATCAGAAAGAGAGAGATTGAGAGAGATTGAGAGAGGGGGATGAGAGGAAGAAAGAAGGAAGGAAGGAAGGAAGGAAGAAAGAGAGAGAGAGAGAGAGAAAGGAAGGAAGGAAGGAAGGAAGGAAGGAAGGAAGGAAGGAAGGAAGGAAGGAAGGAAGGAAGGAAATAAATTCACACCCCAAGACTTTTGTCGGTAGATGAGGTGCTCAAATACCTCTGCCATGTATACCATTTGTCTGAAGTGGTATAGGGTTTCCTGCCTAAGCAGGGGGTTGGACTAGAAGACCTCCAAGTTTCCTTCCAACTCGGTTATTCTATTCTATTCTATTCTGTATTCTACACTTTGGTTTATGGTTATGGTTTATTAAATTTGTATACCGCCCTTCTCCCTTGCGGGACTCAGGGCGGTGAAGAGGCATCAATAAAAACATATAAGAACATCAATAAATAACATACTTTAAAATAATATTAAATTAATTAGGGCCCGTTCTAAAATCCAAGTTGAATAAAACCAATTTAAAATAACCAATTAAAAGCTACTAAACCAGGCCGGCCACACGGAATAAGTGCGCTTTCAGAGCCCGACGGAAGAGGCGCAGGTCGGTGATCGTACGTAGGTCGGGGGGTAGGTCGTTCCAGAGGGCAGGGGCTGCCACAGAGAAGGCTCTCCCCCTGGGGGTCGCCAGCCGACATTGTTTGGCCGACGGCACCCTGAGGAGGCCTAATCTGGGAGCGAACTGGTCAGAGGGAGGTATTTGGTAGCAGAAAATAGTACCAAAATTACTACTTGGTACTCACTTTCCCTTCAACTCATGAAAGTATCAAGTTGGCCATGGGCGAAGGGAGCCTTCTTATTGAATCCAATTTCTTATTATCCATTTTATCCCATCAACCCATTTTTGCTGAACGGGTGCTGCTATGTCAAGTAGCTTCTGGTGCTTTTGCTACAGGAGCAGGCAGCTGTTTGGAAGTTTTGGAAGCTGGGAAACCCCTCCTGGTTGTGATCAATGAGAAGCTTATGGACAACCATCAGTTGGAACTGGCCAGGCAGCTGCACAAAGATGGACATCTCTTTTACTGCACAAGCAGGTATGGATTTTCCTAAGATCGTTGGTTGCCGTGCAGATGTTCTTGGCTCTCAAGTCAAAAAAATGTAGGAGCAAAACAGTTGCTTGTTGTGTTTTTAATGTCATTGTTGCTGAGGAGGGTCCTTTAGTTATCTTAAGTTCTGAATTGAGCAGGATAGATAGGTCTTCTTTGTGCTATTGCCACGGGGTAATTCCTTTATTTTTTTTATTTCCTTGAGGTATTTTATCTGCCCTTAATTACTTTAATAAATAATTCAAATGGTGAATTTACATCCTTCCTCCTCCTATTTTCCCACAACAACCACCCGGTGAGGTGGGCTGAGAAAGAAGAACTGGCTCAAAGTCACCCAGCTGGCTTTCATGCTTTCTGGGAACAGTTTTGAACCAGAAATCTAGTCCAGTGAAGGTTCTTCTAAACCAGTAATACAATAAATGTCTTTGTCCTGAACTGTTATGAAGAACCAGAGCAATATATATACTCTCAATCTTAACTTTAGTCAGGATATAAATATTCTATTGCAGTGGTGGCTAACCTTTTTGTCGTTGCGTGCTGAAAGCCTGCGCATTCGTGCCCACACGCATAATGCAATGCACACGTGACACTCCATGTGCCCCATCCCCTGCGCATGTGCGTGCAACCCCCCTCCCCGCACTCCCTCCGTGAATGTGTATGTAACACACACACTCCTTGCACCCCATTTTGGGCCTAGCAGGCCTCACTGAAGCCGCCTGGAACCAAAAATGGCTCGGGGGGGGAACACTTCTCCCCCTGCCCCATTTTGGGCCTAGCAGGCCTCACTGAAGCCACCTGGGACCAAAAATGGCTTGTGGTGGTGGTGGTGGGGGCAACGCTTCTCCCCGTGCCCCGTTTTGGGCCTAGCAGGCCTCACTGAAGCCGCCTGGAACCAAAAATGCCTCGGGGGGGAACACTTCTCCCCCTGCCCCATTTTGGGCCTAGCAGGCCTCACTGAAGCCGCCTGGAACCAAAAATGGCTCGGGGGGGGAACACTTCTCCCCCTGCCCCATTTTGGGCCTAGCAGGCCTCACTGAAGCCACCTGGGACCAAAAATGGCTTGTGGTGGTGGTGGTGGGGGCAACGCTTCTCCCCGTGCCCCGTTTTGGGCCTAGCAGGCCTCACTGAAGCCGCCTGGAACCAAAAATGCCTCGGGGGGGAACACTTCTCCCCCTGCCCCATTTTGGGCCTAGCAGGCCTCACTGAAGCCGCCTGGGACCAAAAATGGCTTGTGGTGGTGGTGGTGGGGGCAACGCTTCTCCCCGTGCCCTGTTTTGGGCCTAGCAGGCCACACTGAAGCCACCTGGGACCAAAAATGGCTCATGGTGATGAGGCGCAATGCTTCTCCCCCTCCCTTGTTTTGGGCCTTCGGGGACCAAAAACAGGGCCCATGTGATTCTCCCTCACACATGCATGCATGTCTCCCACATGCGCTCTGCCCCCCCCCTCCCCACGCATACGCGGCAGAGACCCCAAAATCAACTGGCCGGTGGGAGGTGTGTGCATATGCGCAGTGGAGCTAAACTGGGGGGATGGCTCATGTACCCAGAGAGGGCTCCGTGTGCCATAGGTTCCATCACGGTTCTATTGTTTAATCACTGACAGCTTATCAGGAGGTGCATTTCCTAACTGAACTGGTAAACTCTGACATATTTTATTTATTTTATTTATTTTAATTCGATTTATATCCCGCCCTTCTCCACCCAATATTCTCATTTATTTTGTTCAGGTTTTTTGGGGGGAGTGGGGGGGAACGCTTTTCAATTTGGTCTATATCTGTCACTCAGCATTATTTGAGCTCTAAGTGCCAAGTCCAGATTTGCCAACTTCTTGCAGTCTTTTGCATGGAAAATACGTAGCAATGCTATTTTCTACGAATAGTAGCAGGGAGCTGTCCTTGGTACCCAACAGGGATGGTTCTCTGGACTTTCTTTGAGGTCTGCCCTCTTGTGGGCACATCTGGTTCGTTTGGAACGAATGTCCTGCTTGCTGATCATCGCACAGATGATTTCATGAAGATCTCCTCTTCTGCTTTCTTCGCACTGCTTGCAAGTAAATGGCTGGAAAGGAAGGTTCTAAGAGATCCAGATGATTTATTTCAACCTAACAGAATATTTGGTTTGAAGCCATGCCAAGTCTTCTGTGACGTGGTGTGAGGGCCGAAGGTGGCAAAGCTGAAGGTAAAAAGCCTGGGACTATATTAGATCATTGTCAAAGCACGTGCCAAGCAGCCTCAACAGCCAAATCAGAGAAATGAGCAAGAAGTTGGTTATCACAAAAACAGCGGAAGGAATAGAGGTTTGGTTTAAACCTTGGGGTTGTTACATATAGATGGTGTGATCTGTAGCTTCTGCGGTAGCTGAGAAATTATCAGAGCTTCATTGTATAAGTAGTTAGGATAGAATAACAGAATTGGAAGGGACCTTGGAGGTCTTCTAGTCCAACCCCCTGCTTAGGCAGGAAGCCCTATATCATTTCAGACAAATGGCTATCCAACATCTTCTTGAAGACTCGCAGTGTTGGGGCATTCACAACTTCTGGAGGCAAGTTGTTCCACTGATTGATTGTTCTCACTGTCAGGAAATTTCTCCTCAGCTCTAAGTTGCTTCTCTCCTTGATTAGTTTTCACCCATTCCTTCTTGTCATCTCTTCTGGTGCTTTGAAGAATACTTTGACTCCCTCTTCTTCGTGGCAACCCCTGAGATATTGGAAGACTGCTATCATGTCACCCTTAGTCCTTCTTTTTGTTAAACTAGACATACCCAGTTCCTGCAACCATTCTTCATATATTTTAGCCTCCAGTCCCCTAATCATCTTTGTTGCTCTTCTCTGCACTTTTTCTAGCGTCTAGGTACAAATAAACAATCAGGAAACAATCAATATCCTTATAAATCATAAGGATACAAGCAACAGTTACAGTCCTGCAGTCATAAGGGGGAGGAGATGGGTGATAGGAATGATAAGAAGACTAATAGTAATGCAACCTTAGTGAATGGTTTGACAGTGGTGAGGGAATTATTTGTTTAGCAGAGTGACGGCATTCGGGGGAAAACTGTCCTTGTGTCTAGTTGTCTTGGTGTGCAGGGCTCTATAGCCTCGTTTTGAGGGTAGGAGTTGAAACAATTTATGTCCAGGATGCGAGAGGTCTGTAAATATTTTCACAGCCCTCTTTTTGACTCATGCAGTGTCCAGGTTCTCCATGGAAGACCTGTTGGCAGTAATTGTTTTACTGTAATATACCACCCCATATAGTGTTTTACAGCCCTCTCTAAGCGGTTTACAGAGCCAGCTTCTAGCCCCCAACAATCTCAGTCCTCATTTTACCAACCTCGGATGGATGGAAGTCTGAGTCAATCTTGAGCTCCGTCAAGTTCAAACTCCAGGATGTGGGCCGAGTTTGCCTGCACTTCAGGTAGTCCTTGCCTTATGACCACAATTGAACCCAAGATTTCTGCTGCTCAGTGAGACATTTCTTCAGTGAGTTTTATAATAATAATAATAATAATAATAATAATAATAATAATAATAATAATAATAATAATAATAATAATAATAATAATAATAATAATAATAATAATAATAATAATAATAATATTTAATTTATAGATCGCTTCCTCTCCCCAAAGGGACTCGGAGCAGTGCACAGGGAAATTAAAAAATAGAGACATAAAATACATATAAATAGATAAAATAGAAAATTAAACAATTTATCCCTGCGCTAAAAACCCACAATACTAAAAAGCTAAACCCCTTAAAAACCCAATTAATAAACGGAAGACTAACCTAGGCCGGCCAAGCAGAAAAAGTGTGTTTTCAGTTTTTGACGGAAGGAGAGGAGTCCGTAGTTGTTCTAATATCGGGGGGAAGGTTGTTCCAGAGAGTTGGGCCCTCCACAGAGATGGCCCTTCCCCTGGGCGTCACCCGCTGGCATAGCCTAGTGGACGGCACCCGGAGAAGTCCCTCTCTGTGGGAGCGAATCGGCCGCAGGGATGTATGGGGCAGGATGTGATCCCGCAGATAGCTAGGTCCCGTGCCCCAGTTTTGCCCCATTGTACACCTTTTCTTGCCACAGTTGTTAAGTGAATCAATGCAGTTGATAAATTGGTCACCTAGTTGTTAAGTGAATCTGGCTTCCCCATTGACTTTGTTTGTCAAAAGGTTGCAAAAGGGAACCACATGACGGTTGCACAGGGATAGTGCAACTGTCATGAGTAGCCAAGCATCTGAATTTTGATCACATGATCATGGGGATGCTACAAAGGTCCTCATTATGAAAAACAGTCATAAGTCACATTTTTCAGTTGCCGTTGTAAGTTTGAATGGTCACTGAATTAACTGTAAGTGGAGGACTTACACTGTTTCTAAGAGGAGGAGTAGAAGGGACGCGGTGGCGCGGTGGCTAAGACGCTGAGCTTGTCGATCAGAAAGGTCAGCAGTTCGGCGGTTCGAATCCCTAGCGCTGCATAATGGAGTGAGCTCCCATTTCCTTGTCCCAGCTTCTGCCAACCTAGCAGTTCAAAAGCATGTAAAAAATGCAAGTAGAAAAATAGGGACCTCATGGAGCCAAGAGCCAGTTTCACTTTCAGTTTAAGTGCGCCTCCCGATCATCAGCTGTTTCAGGCTGCAGGGATTGCTATAGCCCAGGGGTCTGCAAAGTCAGCTCTTTTAAGACTGGTGGACTTCAACTCCCAGAGTTCCCCAGCCAGCATAGCAAAGAGCCGACTTTGCAGACCCCTGCTATAGCCTATTGCAGCCTCCGCAAAGCCCCATTTTCCCTATTTGCTGCAAGGAGGTAAATCCCGGGAGGCAGAGGCCAAAGGGGGGGGGGGTTAAGGGTGGGTGGGTGGGGCTACATTCAGTGTATAAGACACACCCAAATTTTCACCCTCTTACAAGGCCGGGAAGGTGCGTCTTCTACTCCGAAAAATACGGTAATTCACAAAGAGATTGATTCCTGGCTTTCTTGTATATACTTTTCTTTTCTACAATAAATCAGCTTATTCTTTTCACAGAAATTTTGATCATGTGGCGCTGAGTTCCTGGGTACCTGCGATTTCTTTCTATAGCCGATGTGAAGTCTTACAGTGTCAAGTTGACCACATAGTCCAAGACTATATGATACAATAGCTTTATTGATTAGCCTATAGGCCAGTGATGACTAACCTTTTTTGGCTCGCGTGCCAAAAGCGGGGGGAGCGCAGGGGGGTCGTGCATGGGCGTGCCACACCCATAATGCTATGTGTGCAACCCCCTGCTTTTGGCATGCTTTTTTCGCCCTCCCCAGGCTCCAGAGGCTTTCTAGGAGCTTGGGGAAGGTAAAAACAGCCTCCCTTCCCCACCTCCAGGAGCTTCCCTGAGGCCTCCAGAGGACAAAAAACGGCCTCAAAAGAAGGCCTAAATCAGCTGACCAGCGCACACATGCGTGCTGCAGCTGACAGGGCAACTCCTCGCGTGCCCTAAGAAATGGTTCCGTGTGCCACCTGTGGCACCCATGCCATAGGTTCTCCATCACGGCTATAGGCCATAAGTCCAAACACATACCGCCAATAAAATCTTATGCAAACAATTTAAAATAACAATAAGGTAACATACAATAGTTATAGGATAAGATACAATATAATTTAATACATAAATATATAAAATAGAACAAAATGACATAAAATTATGCTTCGGTGCCACCCTTACAATCCACCCCAATCAGTCCCACATATGCAGATCTCAACCGAACCATTTTGTTTTAAGTACTGTGCTGTGTTAAATGTTATTTTCTGGCTGCACATAAGGTAAGATGTTTTGATATAGGGACCCCATGGGTCCTTCGATTGGTTTATGGATCAAGGTACCTCCCTCTCACTCCCTTATACAAGCAACAATCCAATAGGATGTGAGCCAGGTCTTCTACCTCTTCCGCTCCGCAAATGCAGAGACGCTCGTTGTAGGGCATAGAATGGAATCTCCCATATCTGACCATTGTGTCAAGCAGTTCGAATCTCGCTCGCGTAAATATCTCCCTAAGATGTTTTGGCAGTTGTAACTTCAAATAGCCGTCTACTTGAAAAAAAAGTTTAAAGTAACCTTAAACTTTCAAAATGAGTTTGAGCGTGGTCTTTCTTGATTAATGATGGAAGCAGGCCGACAAGTACATTTGTATTTGCTCTGCCATTTCAGGTTACCCCCCTTAATAATTTATTTTATTTCAATTTGTATACCGCACCTATCCATCGAGATGGACTCAGGATAGGATAGGTATATCATTTTGTGCTTCTGTATCCTTAATTCTCTGGGCAGCTCTTTTTGTTTGACTATAGACTATAGGAAAACCACTATACAGATGCGAGAAAACCAGTATTTCATGGCCATTTTGAGAGGTTCTGATGATTGTTCCCTTTTTCATAGGACTCTTGTGGAGATGCTCAAATCGATGGACTTGTCTGCTCTGAAGCCTTTTCTTCCTGGACAACCAGAAAAATTTGCTACATTCCTGGACAGCGTGATTGGCAGTTAACTATGCTGGGTTAGAACAAGAGAGCTGCCGTAACTGAAACTGGCAGAAGATCTATGCAAGTTTGCAATAGTATTTGTCACCTCCACTGAAATGAAGAATTAAAGCGTTCATTCAACAGGGTCAGTTTTTGTGTGAAACCAGCTGATGTTTTTATACAGCATCTTGTAAACCTCAAATGGAGATGCAAATATACTTTGCTTGTCTTGGTTGACAAAGTGCAAGAACCAATCTGTGTTGTGGTATTTATGTTTTGTAAATTCAGTCTCCTTCAATAAACCATGATTAAGCAGGCGGTTTTCCCACGGTATATGAACCAAGCGTATGATTTTTTAAATTAGGCAATCATGGCTTGTTCCGTAAACCACAATCACTTTAAGGTTTCCTTTATAAAAGTATCAATTTAATGTGAATAGCCAAGAGTGCCCCATGCTATTTATCCTGACATCATTATGCATGAAATTATATAAATTCTGTGCAATCTATAAAACTTTCTCTTGTTAAATATGTGTGTAATTCTTCAGTCTGTTCACATTTTCACAATTTGATTTGGATCTTTTTTTTCCCTTGGGGGCATCAGCCCCACTCTGTGGTTGGATTTCTGAGCAAGTCATTTTGCTTCGTCAGTTAGTTGGGCTATTGGTCAGATTTTAAATCCTGTTTGCCCCCCTGTGATAGATGGAGAACCTCTTTTAATTGCCTGCACTTAATCATCAGGGCCCCCTGGTGGAACCACCAGCAGTAGAATTCCCTCATTCCTTATTTTGTATCTTTTCCTCCAGTTTTATTCATTCATTCCTTGTTCCGTACACTTCTAGGATTCTCACAGGTAATTATGGTTAGGGTAAATTTAATACATAAAATTATTTGCTGCAATGTCCTACCTGTCAATGACTACTTTAGCTTCAACCACAACAATACACAAGCACACAATAGATACAAACTCAAGGTAAACTTCCAAACATGACTGCAGAAAATATGACTTCAGCAACAGAGTGGTCACCGCTCTGTGCGAGCTGCATCGGCTGCCTGTCGTCCTTCGGGTGCGCTTCAAGGTGTTGGTTATCATCTTCAAAATGCTCCATGGCACGGGACCTAGCTATCCTGCCCCATACATCCCTGCGGCCGATTCGCTCCCACAGAGAGGGACTTCTCCGGGTGCCATCCACTAGGCTATGCCAGCGGGTGACGCCCAGGGGAAGGTCCTCTGTGGCGGGCCCAACTCTTTGGAATGATCTTCCCCCCGAAATTAGAACAACTACGGACCTCCGCTCCTTCCGTCAAAAACTAAAAACTCATTTCTTCTGCCTGGCCGGCTTGGGGTAACTGAATTGCTCTATTAGGGTTTTTTAGGGGTCTAATTTTAGTTGGTCTGGGATTTTAGCGCAGGGTGAAGTTTAATTCATTTTAAATTGTATTTATGCTTGTGTTTTTATATATGTATTATTAAATCCCCTGTGCACCGCCTCAAGTCCCTTCGGGGAGAGAGAGCGGTCCATAAATTAAAAAAATAATAATAATAATAATAATAATAATAATTATTATTATTATTATTATTATTATTATTATTATTGCCTGGAATGCCCTACCTGACTGTGGTTTCTTCCCCAAACCCCTTAAACTTTAACCTTAAACTCACTACTGCCGACCTCACCCCATTCCTAAGAGGTCTCTAAGGGGTATACATAAGCGCACCAGCATACCTACCATCCCTGTCTTACTATCTCCATTTATTCATATCCACTACCTGTGTTCTTAAATGTTTCTACTTGTATCTATTATCTTATGCTCATTTGACAAACTAAATAAAACAAAATAAAATAAAATAAAAATAAATATCTTAACTGAGCTTGTCCTAAATTCAAACCTTAGACTGCATGCTGTTGCATTTTGTTTCCTTGGCATGGCAGACCAGCAAGGAATATAAATCCTTCCACTCCACACCATCCTGTCAGAGCTGGAGAAGCTTCTTGGATGAAAAGCAAAATGTCTTCAAGGAACTCCAGTTGCCTCTCTTTGAAAAAGCACCTTTTGGATAGCCATGACCTGGAGGACTCTAAGGAATAGTCAGCTTCTCATCCTTTGGGCTAAGATCAAGCATGAGTCATTGGCCAATTATGGGAATCCAGATCCAAGTTGCTGTGGGGCACCAAGTGGGGAAAGTAACTTTGAAGCGCACATGGAACCCACACACAAAAGAAGGGTTTACCCAGTGTGTTGTAAAACAACTGTGCAGATTATGATAAATCACAGCAAGTTGAACTGGCGGAACTATTCAAAAGGTAAAGGTTCCCCTCGCACATATGTGCTAGTTGTTCCCGACTCTAGGGGGCGGCGCTCATCTCCGTTTCAAAGCTGAAGAGCCAGCGCTGTCTGAAGATGTCTCCTTGGTCATGTGACTGGCATGACTCAATGCTGAAGGCACACGGAACGGTGTTCCCTTCCCACCAAAGGTGGTCCCTATTTTTCTATTTGCATTTTTTACATGCATTCGAGCTGCTAGGTTGGCAGAAGCTGGGACAAGTCACGGGGGCTCACTGTTACGCAGCGCTAGGGATTTGAACCGCTCAACTGCCGACCTTTCTGATCGACAAGCTCAAAGTCTTAGCCCCTGAGCCACCTAGGCTGAACCATTACTGTCTATGAAAAGATTACAACCCCTTTCACTTTAATTTAGCGTACACTGTTTAAAACAAGCCCATGTTCTTCTACAGCCCCCTGTTTTGCATGCATGCTCCAATCCATGGAGAGATCTGGTAACCGTCCAAGCTAGGTGTCTCCAACCTTGGGAACTTTAAGACTTGTGGACTTCAGCTCCCAGAATTCCCCAGCCAGCCTGGCTGGGGAATTCTGGGAGTTGAAGTCCACAAGTCTTAAAGCTCCCAAGTTTGGACACCAATGGCCTAAGCCAGGGGTCTGCAAAGTTGGCTCTTTTAAGACTGGTGGACTTCAACTCCCAGAGTTCCCCAGCCAGCCTGGCTGGGGAACTCTGGGAGTTGAAGTCCACCAGTCTTAAAAGAGCCAACTTTGCAGACCCCCCTGGTCTAAGCAATTCCCAGTTAATGGCAAGCAAAGGCATTCGGTAACAGTCCCTAGATCAGAGTGGTTGTGCCTATGGGCAACACCTGGAGCCTCCCTTACCCCAACTGACCCCACACAACAGACTTCAGCTCCTTCCCTAATCACAGAACAGAACAGGATTGGAAGGGGGACCTCAGAGGTCTTCTAGTCCAACCCCTTGCTCAAGGCAGGAAACCTTATCCTAGCCCTGCCAAGGTCCCCAGCCTTGACCAGTCAAGCAGACTGGTCCAAAGACTCAGATCGGATCCCAGCCACCCCAGGAGCGCCTCGTGGGAAAAGCCAAGCCAAGCGCGGGCTCTCCGCCACGTGCCGGCTCCCCACGTGGGCCGAGCGCGCGCTTGGCCCCAGCCTGATTGCCGACAGCTGGGAGACCCTCGGCGGCCGCCTCCTCCTCCTCCCACCCGCCTTGATAAGGGCCTGGCCGAGCCACACCTTCCTCCCCAGCCGCGCTCGCCACGAGCCTTGCGCGCTGCTTTCCTCCCCGGCTCCCTTCGCCCTTTTGGCTTTCCCCCCCCAGCGCCCTTTCCTTCCCTGGGAGCTGTGGCTCCTTCTCCCCGCTGCCTTGCCTGCTTCTCCCCCTGCCTTGGCCATGCAGAAGGGCTGGAAGAAGTACTTTGGGCAGAAGTCCCTCAGCGAGGTGACCATGGATGAGTACCTGGGCAGCCAGGGGCTCTACCGCAAGCTCACGGCCAAAGACGCCACTTGCCTCTTCCGGGCCATTTCCGAGCAGGTAAAGCCTGGGCTTGGCCCATGGGGACGACGCCCCCCCCCCTGCCTTGGCTCGGCTCTTGGCATCATTTGGGGAAGGGGAGCGAAAACCCACTAAGCCGTGGGTACGCGCAACACCTGTGAGCAGAGACCCAGCCTGTTCCTTCTCTTCCTTCTCCTTAATTTGGGGGTTGGGGGGGGGTTGTTGGGGGGGGGTCTCTATTCAAGCGGCCAAGCAGAAGATGAAGCCTAACGAGTCCGCCCCTCTTCTCACCGTCGGCCTCTTCCTCTCGAAGTGAAAGTTCTCGAGTTTTGTTTTTGCTTTGTAAAAAGTTGTTGAATGCACTTGAAAGGGTTTCCCGGTTGCGTTTTAAAGGGGGGGGGGATTAACCCTGGGGACAAATGAATTGGTTGACCCAGCTAGAAGTGTAGCATAAAAGTGTGAATTTAAAGCAACCAGGTTGAAAATGGTCCTTGCTTGCTTGATTAAAACGTGTCTAACTTTTACAAGCAACTTTTAAACAGGTTTGGTCCCTACAGTGGGTTAAACTTCAAACTTGCGTTGGGTTTGACTTTCCTGTCTTTTGGGAAGCCGGCTACCTTCATTGGTTGTCCTGGTTTACTGATACATAGTGGCTTACTCGTCTGCCATGGTTTAAACTGGGGTTTAGCAGTGTGGACTCAATGGCTGTGTTCCAAGCTAATTGCATAAAGGCAATTAATGAAATTAAGATAAACGTTGTAGCTCAGCACAGACCAGTTTTGCTCAGGCTCTGTAGTTAAGTCCCCTTAGTACTTGGATGGGAGCCAGCAGGAGATAGCATAGCTGCTGTAGACTTTTCTGGAAATCTAGAACACAACCTAAATGTTGCACTTCTACATGATTGCCTTAAAAAGGTTTGTATGTTATTAACCCGGAGTTAGAGAACTTAGCATTTTTCATGTTTCATTTTAGAAAATAGAACCTTAGAAATTCTGGTAGTATTTAAATGCTGAGGATGGGACGTCTCTCATTGTGACTATTACTATGCCCCAAGCAATGGTGGGTTTCTGCAGGCTCGCACCTACTCGCAAGAGCCGGTTGGTGAAATTTAGAGAGCCGGTGAGAGGGGGTTCCACCGGCGGACCCAGAAGTAAGTCTGGCCTGCCACTGCTGGTAACCCAACGGAAAGGAAGGCAGAAAGGAAAGGAAGGAGGAAAGGAAAAGAAGGCAGGAAAGGAAAGGAAAGGGAAAGAAGGAAAGAAGGAAAGAAAATTTATCATCACAATTGAGCCCAAAATTTTGGTTGCTAAGCAAGAGCGTTGTTAAATGAGTTTCACCACATTTTACAAGTTGGCCACTCCCACCCTGTCACATGACTGCCAAGTCATGCCCACAAAATAGGCCACACCTAGAGAGTAGGTTCTAAAAAAAATTTGAAACCCACCACTGGCCCCAAGTAATAATAAAACATTAGATAGTTTATGTAATGCAGCCTTTCTAAGTGGCGATACCTCCAGGTATCCAAAACTCAGCTCTTGAGAGTCTCAGCAAGTAGCCATACCAGCTGGGGAATTCTGGGAAATGAATACACACACACACACACACACACACACACACACACACACACACACTGTATCAAGAAATAGCAAAGTTAGTGCACTGCATGTTTCCGGACCTGACATCCAATTTGATTTGTTGGGCCTAAAACTCCCCAAGTTAGGAAAGACTATAGTGCCACGTGTAGCACATTTCACATTTGTGTTATTTTGCTGCAGTTGAACAAATGATAAGTTAATCAGGTCCTCATGCAACTGCTGGCCGAGTTTGTAATTGCTTTCTTATTATGGGTTATTGTTTATATTTTGGATCTGAGCTCTGGGTAAGTATGTTGTGCTGGTTGAGGGTTTTGCCTGTAATGTTTATAAAACACACATTTCAACCCTTTAAAAACTGGAGCAACCTGTTTGAGTAGCTAAGGCAGGGATCCCCAAACTTGACAATTTTAAGACTTGTGGACTTCAACAAGTCTTAAAGTTGCCAAGTCTGAAGACCTGTGAGCCTAAGGCCATGATGGTGAACCTCTGGCACATGTGCCACAGATAGCACGTGGAGCCATTTCTGAGGGTGTTGCCCTGGCAGCTGATTTTCAGTGGGTTTTTTGCCCTCCGGAGGCTTCAGGGAAGTCTCCTGAAGCCTCCGGAGAGCAAAAAATGGCCCAACACGCAAACCGGATGTCCGTTCCCAAACTTCTGGTTTGCACATTGGGCTGTTTTTCGCTCTCCGGAGGCTTCAGGGAAGCTACCTGAAGCCTCCAGAGGGGGAAAAACAGCCCAATGGGCAACCTGGAAGATGGTCCGTTTCTAACCTCAGGATGGCCTGCCGGGGGGGGGGGGGGCAGGCCATCTTTCTAGACTCCTAGAAAGAGTCTGGAGCCTAAGGAAGATGAAAAATGGGTGTACTGTGCCATCATGTGCCAAAAGTGGGGGGATGCGTGGGGAAGGGTGTGCATGCGTGGGGAAGGGTGCATAGAATTATGGGTGTGGGCACATGCATGCAAAATCCCCCCACTTTTGGCATGCAATGGCAAAAAGATTAGCCATCACTGGCTTGTAGTCTCTTTCCCATCTGAGTCCCATGGACTACCTTGAGATGCAACAGTGTCTCTGGGAATAATTACCAATGCTCTAATGCAGTGCTTTGCAACCTTAGCCATTTAAGAGGGGTGGATTTCAACTCCCAGAAATACCTACTGCTGGCTGGGGTATTCTGGGAGTTGAAGAGCACCCGTCTTAATATGGCTAAGATTGGGAAACACTGTTCTAATGTAAACCATTTATGGATCACTAGGGAGCATGCATAATAGATGGGGAACTCATCAAATTTGCAGATGACACCAAACTGGCAGGAATAGCCAACACTCCAGAAGATAGGCTTAAGATACAGAAGGATCTTCAGAGATTTGAACATTGCGCACCATCTAACAAAATGAAATTCAATAGTGAAAAAAGTAAGGATCTACATTTAGGCAAGAAAAACGAAATGCACAGGTACAGGATAGGTGGTACCTTGCTCAATGGTAGCAACTGTGAGAGGGATCTTGGAGTCCTAGTGGACAACCATTTAAATAGGAGCCAGCCGTGTGCAGCAGCTGCCAAAAAAGCCAACACAGTTCTAGGCTGCATAAATAGAGGGATAGAATCAAGATCACGTGAAGTGTTAATACCACTTCATAAGGCCTTGGTAAGGTCACACTTGGAATACTGCATCCAGTTTTGGTCGCCATGATATAAAAAAAAAGGTGGAGACTCTAGAAAGAGTGCAGAGAAGAGCAACAAAGAGGATTAGGGGACTGGAGACTAAAACATATGAAGAGCAGTTGCAGGAACTGAGCATGGCTAGTCTAGAGAAGGACAAGGGGAGACATAATAGAAGTGTTCCAATATCTCAGGGGTTGCCACAAAGAAGAGGGAGTCAAATTATTATCCAAAGCGCCTGAGGGTAGAACAAGAAGAAATGGGTGGAAACTAATCAAGGAGAGAAGCAACTTAGAGCTGAGGATAAAGTTCCTGAGTGAGAACAATCAGTGGAACAACTTGCCTACAACAACTTGTGAAATCTCCAACACTGGAAGTTAAGATGTTGGATAACTATGTGTCTGAAGTGGTATAGGGTTTCCTGCCTAGGCATGGGGTTGGACTAGAAGACCTCCAAGGTCCCTTCCAACTCTGTTATTCTATTCTAATGCTTGTCCCCTTATCTAGCTAGTTTGAAATAACTATTTTGGCTAGAAATGACCCAAAGACCATTTATTGCACAACAAACTCTTTCAGGATCTCACCAAAGAAAGATTAAGACCAAACTTTCCAAGTTTGTATGTTTTATGATCTTTGAATTTAGTATCAAATCAAAGCATCTTGCTTATTGCTGCTTTATTTTTGCTTCTGTTTGCAGGGTCATAAAATAAGGAAGCACATTAATCACATTCAAAAGTTACTTAATTTGAAGGATTTCCTTAACGTTGCTTTAAACTTTGAATATTTTAGCAAGAATGAATAACTCTGATGCTTCAGAACAGAAATGTAATTTGCACATAGCTCTACTCTGCTTCATGAAGCTGTAGTTCAGGGGTGTCCAAACTTGGGAACTTTAAGACTTGTGGACTTCAACTCCCAGAATTCTGGGAGTTGAAGTCCACAAGTCTTAAAGTTCCCAAGTTTGGACACCCCTGCTGTAGTTGGTACGCACTGCCCTAAATTTTAATTTATGTATCAATGTTTTTTAGGTTTATGCCTGTCAGATTCATCACATGGCAGTTAGAAATGCTTGTGTTTCCTTCATGAGGAAAAACCAGATAAATTTTGAGTCTGTGAGTATATTTGTTTTTGAAGTATGTTTTAAAGTATGCATATATAAATCTCTCCATATATAACTTATACATGATTGATTTTGAGATTGGTTTAACTGGGGAATTAAATCCTAATTTTTGTTACATCATAATTTTATAGTAATTTTCTTAGTTGCTCAGAGTTGAGTGTCAGGCAGCATTGAAGTTTAATAAAAAAATATATTATACCAAATCATTTCAGGATGTAGGATCCCTGCTGCTTTTTGAGCTTGGTGGTTTTCTCACAGACTTTTCGCTACCAAACTAGATGATAATAGCAGTGCTGGAGGGGAATGGGTTTGCATTTCAGTATGACTGACACTTTTAAATCCATTTGCAGATATCTGTATAGGCACACACATACTTTATTGTGACAGATCTCCAAATCAAGACACTTTGATTTAGTGAGTGGTGTCAGTCTTTGGTGGCAAAAAATCAGAAGCCTGTAGCATTTTTCCACGTTATTAAAAGGCACAAGTTTTTGTGAGCTGCAGCTCCCTTTATCAGCTGCATAAAATAGTTCGCCACTGTCTATTTGATGGAGGGAATTGTAAGTTGCACAAACTTACATTACCTGGGAAAAGTACTATAGGCTCCTGATATTTTCCATTATAAATCAGCTCAGTTATTCTCCCACTTTATTTAGTTCTTTTATGTTGTAACATCTGATAATGTATTTACTGTGACGTTTCAATGTGAAATCATACATAGATTCACAAGGCACAGTTTTGGTCTCTTAATTGTGTGCTGTGACCATGTATCAATGTGAGTCAGTGGTGGCTTTGGAGTGCAGTGGCAATACTGGTTGGGAAGCTGGGCAGGAGATTAGGAAGCCCACATTGGAGAGCTGCCATAGGATGGGGTTGAGCTCTCGTCTTTCACTCCAGCTCTTGCTGGAGACATGAAAGGAAACTCCCAACTGGGTTGTCCCCAAGGTGGCAGAGATGCCACCAGTTAATCCTTTCAACCTGGAAGCTCTTCAGAACTTCTAACATGAGTGCAAAGTTGTGGCTTTCACAGATTGGTGATCTAAAACATGAGTTGAAGGGTTACACTCAGACTTTAGGATGTTGGGTAAAAGCAAAATCACTAATTGCATTGCCTTTCTCTCTCTCTCTCTCTCTCACAAATCAAGTATGTGGAAGGTTCATTTGAAAAATACTTGCAACGACTTGGAAATCCCAAGGTAAGAACTATTTGGCAAATATGCTCTAAGTTCGTCAGAACCACGGAACAGAAGCCCCTGAAAATTTAACCCAGGTTTAAAATATAAAACTGTACAAATAGTCCTTGACTTACAACCATTTGTTTAGTGGCTATTCAAAGTTACAATGGCTCTGAAAAGAGTGACTTGTGACTGGTTTTTCAGACTTAATGACTGCTGCAGCATTCAGTTGCTTGCTAAGTGGCATATATTTATGATGGTTGCATGGTCCCAAGATCCTGTGATCATCCTTTGTAACTTTCCAGCTGGCTTCGGACAAGCAAAGTGAATAGAATTAGAATTAGAATTAGAATAGAATAGAATAGAATAGAATAGAATAGAATACATAGACCAGACCAGACCAGACCAGATTTTTTTATTGGCCAAGTGTGATTGGACACACAAGGAATTGGTCTTTGGTGCAGATGCTCTCAGTGGACATAAAAAGACAAGATACGTTGGTCAAGAATCATAAGGTACAACACTTAATGATTGTCATAGGGTACAAATCAATCAGGAAACAATATCAATATAATTTGTAAGGATACAAGCAACAAAGTTACATTCCTGCAGTCATAAGTGAGAGGAGATGGGTGATAAGGAAGGCTGAGAGGACTAATAGTAATAGTAATAGTAATGCGGCCTTAGTGAATGTGGTGACTGTGGTGAGGGAATTATTTGTTTAGCAGAGTGATAATGTTCGGGGGGAAACTCTTCTTGTGTCTGGTTGTGTTGGTGTGCAGTGCTCTATAGCGTCATTTTGAGGATAGGAGTTGAAACAATTGATGTCCAGGATGTGAGGGGTCTGTAGATATTTTCCCAGCCCTCTTTTTGACTCGTGCAATGTGCAGGTCCTCAATGGAAGGCAGGTTGGTAGCCATGATTTTTTCTGCAGTTCTAATTATCCTCTGAAGTCTGTGTCTGTCTTGTTGGGTAAAAATATTGAAGCTGACATCAACTTTACTACTGTATTTCTCTTGAGTTATAAAATTATGCTTATTAAACAAATTAATACATTCATGCTATAATGCACCCATTTTTCTTGCATTTTTGTGTGACATTTGCTCTTTAAGAAAATAGTATATTTCAATTTACTTTTGTGAAAATGCTGATATCCTACCCTGTTGACTCAGGGGAGTTTTGTGGTATGTGATAGAAAATATTGTAATTTTGATCAGGTGACTGTAGGTGCCCTGTGAGAGTTGTGTGAAGATTGGTTGTAGGTCACTTTTTTCAGCACTGGTATAACTTTGAATGGTCACTAAATGGTCATAAGAAGTTGAGGACTATCTCCAAAGTAACCAATGTTGGACTGTCTAAGTCAGGGGTGTCCAAGCGTGGCAACTTTAAGACTTATGGACTTCAATTCCCAGAATTCCTCATCTAGAATGGCTGTCTGGGAAATTCTAGGAATTGATAAGTCTTAAAGTTGCTAGATTTGGAAAAAAACCCTGGTCTAATTTGATTCAATGAAATGAAATTCAATGGTGAAAAAAGGTTCTACATTTAGGCAAGAAAAATGAAATGCACAGGTACAGTATAGTTGGTTGCTTGCTCAATAGTAGTAACTATGAGAGGGATCTTGGAGTCCTAGTGGACAACCATTTAAATAAGAGCCAGCCGTGGGCAGCAGCTGCCAGAAAAGCCAGCCCAGTTCTAGGCTGCATCAACAGAGGGATAGAATCAAGATCACGTGAAGTGTTGATATCACTTTATAAGGCCTTGGTAAGGCCACACTTGGAATACTGCATTCAGTTTTGGTCACCACGGTGTAAAAAACATTTGGAGACTGTAGAAAGAGTGCAGAGAAGAGCAACAAAGATGATTAGGGGACTGGAGGCTAAAACATATGAGGAACTGGGTAGGTCTAGTTTAATGAAAAAAAGGACTAGGGGAGACTTGATAGCCGTCTTCCAATATCTCAGGGGTTGCCACAAGGCAGAGGGAGTCAAACTATTCTCCAAAGCACCAGAGGGCAGGACAAGAAGCAATGGGTGGAAACTAATCAAGGAGAGAAGCAACTTAGAGCTGAGGATAAATTTCCTGACAGTGAGAACAATTAATCAGTGAGACAGCTTGTCTCCAGAAGTTGTGAATGCTCCAACACTGGAAGGTTTTAAGAAGATGCTGGATAACCATTTGTCTGAAGTGGTGTAGGGTTTCCTGCCTAGGCAGGGGGTTGGACTAGAAGACCTCCAAGGTCCCTTCCAACTCTACTATTCTGTTCAATCATGTAGCTGCTTGATTTGGGACTCACTGCCGTGTTTGAATTTTCAAGGAGACCTTTCTGTGGCATGCGTTGTGGCAATCTAATATGAACACTAATGCTTGTGTCATTAACTAGATTGAGCAGTAGATGAGGGCTTTTGTTAGAGTCACCCCAAAATTGCTCTATTGCAAAATAGTCACTTCATTTCCCTTCTGTTAAACAGGAAAGTGCTGGACAACTTGAGATTAGTGCCTTCTCAATGATCTATAAGTAAGTACTATATTACATTTTCAAATGTCAGAACATGATATCTCCATAATATTTAAATGAAATATACCTCCTGCCACTTAATAGAAGCACAAGTAACCTAAGAAAGTATTCATCATTTGTTCCTTCATAGACATTAAAGAGTTTCCACCACTTACAGCTCTTAACTGTAAAAAATGATCTGAATCCATGTTAGAATAGGGCATAAATCTATTTGGCACTTACTAAACTGTTGGCTTTAGCAAGAATTTATTGGGTCTGTCTTCAAAGCAGCATAACTCCATTTCCCTGGATCCGTTTGTGATTTACATGCTGCCTTCTAAATAAGTTTTTTTCAAGACAGGATACAGTCAAGTGCCATAAAAAGACCATAAAACCCGTTATCTAAAATTATAAATTAAAAGCTAACTAAGAGACGCAGCTTCCAAGGCGTTTGTAGACATTTAGCTATCAAATTAAAACTGCAGAGACATTTTATCCCAGCAGGAATGGGCGACCAAAGGGAAAAAAATACTGGAGTTGATAGAAAGTATATGAGAACAGTTAATCAGTGGAACGGCTTCCCTCTGGAAGTTGTACATGCTATGTCCCTGGAGGTTTACAAGAAGAGATTTCATAGCCATTTGTCGGAAATGGGTTAGGGTCTCCTGCTTGAGCAGGGGTTGGACTAGAACAGGGGGCCCCAACCTTTTTGGCACCAGGGACCGGTTTCATGTTAAAAAAATTTCGCGGACTGGTGGGAGCCTCCAGCGGGTGAGTCGAGTCACGTGGGCCGCGCGCGCATTCAGCGGTCATGTGCAACCGGGCGGGAAAGCTGCCAGGGGTCCCGGGCGAAGGATCCTCGGCTGGGGCAGGGAAGGACGGGCTGTGTCCCGGGCAGGAGGACCTGGCAGCCCCTTCCCCCCATGCAGGGCCGGGTGGTGCCCCGAACTCCCCCAATGCAGGCCGTTGCCCCCGTCCTGCCCCCGGGGAGCGCCCCGGCCAGCCGCCAGGATAGCGGAGCGTTTGCTACACTTTCCTAAGAGTTGCGCTACTCTCTCCGCTGCTCACTCTGGCCCGGTTACTATCAAGCCATGGACCGGCACCGGTCCACGGCCTGGGGGTTGGGGACCCCTGGACAAGAAGACAGAGGTGGGCTCCTACGGGTTTGGTCAAATAGGTAGTAACTCAGCCGGGACATGACCATACCAGTTCTGTCCTGGATGGTATAAGGCTTCCTATCTAGGCAGGAGGTTGGACTAGAAGACCTCCAAGGTCCCTTCCAAGTATTGTATTGAGAAGCGAAACACCTTCCAAGAAAAAAACAAGAAACTCCCGTTGCCTCTTAAAAAAAAAACACCTTTGGAGTGACTTATTTTTTTCCTCTATCTCTCACCTTTGCAATTATCTAGTCGAGACTTCATTCTTTATCGGCACCCTGGAAAACCTGCTTCTTATGCTACTGACAACGGCTTTGAGGATAAAGTAAGTGAGCTTGACCTATGAGAGAAAAACTGAAGGTACCACTCTATGCATTAGGCCAGTGATGGCGAACCTTTTTCGCCTTGGGTGCCAAAAACACGGGTGCGCACAATCACACACGCACGTGGGCCCACACCCATAATTTAGTTCTTCCCCCTGCTGTGACCCCTGTGCATCTGCATGTGACCCCCACCTCCCGCTTCCTTGTGCGCGCATGGCTTTCTTGGAGCCTGGGGAGAGCCCATTTTCCGACTTCCTGTGGGGCTGGTAGGTCCATTTTTCACCCTCCGGAAGCTTCCCTAAAGCATGCAAAGATGCAAACAGGAAGTCCGTTCCCAAACTTCCGGTTTGCACGTTGGGTGATTTTTCACCCTCCAGAGGCTTCAGCAAAAAACGGTTGAAAATTAGCTGGCCAGTGCACACATGCTTTGCGTGCCCTCAGAAATGGCTCGCCATGCCACAGGTTCGCCATCACAGCATTAGGTGATAGCAATAGTGTTGAGTCCTCGACTTGCGACCGGTCCTCGACATACGACCGGCCGCAAGTCTTCCACTCTTCCCTGAAGGACCATAGCAACAGACTGTAACAAGTCTGTAACTGCCAGTTGCGTCTGATTGGCTCAGACGCGGCTGGCGGGAACTAGGTCCTGGAGCGTCCTGATTGCTTCCCCGTTTGACAGCTACTTATACGCAAGTCGAGGACTCAACAAATAGCAACAGCACTTGGACCACTATACCGCTTTACAGTGCTTTATAGCCCTCTCAGTTTACAGAGTCAGCCCATTGCCCCCAACAATCTGGGTCCTCATTTTACCCACCTCGGAAGAACGGAAGGCTGAGACAACCTTGAGCCTGGCGAGAGTTGAACTGCCAAATTGCAGGCAGCTGGAAGTCAGCAGAAGAAGCCTGTGGTACTGCACCCTAACCACTGCGCCACTGTGACATTCAGATCTGTTGTTTCTCGCTTCCTCGAGAACAAAATCACTTCAGTCATTGGGAGAGTCCAAAACTTTTTGTTAATTTCCAACTCCTGAAATGCTTGACACATATTTGAAGTGAGACATTTCAGGAACTTTTTTGCACTAAATATTCCTGGAACACCCCCCCCCCCCCACACACACATGCACACTTCCTCTTTCATAGCCCCAGTGTTCATTGTGTGCTTGCAGGCATACTGTATTTGGGGGTGGGGGGGAGAATAGTGGCCACAGTTTATGTATCATGGGAAGATTGATGAGATTGGCCAAGCAGCATTTGCGATGAGGTTTTTTTGAATTTTAGTCCAAAACTTTTTACTGTAGTTTCTTTTTATTTTACCCATATAATGATGCATAAGAACTACCCATATAACGATACTAGAACTAGGGGGCACTCCATGAAACTTTTGGAAGCTAGACCTCAAACAAATAAGAGGAAATACTTTTTCACCCAGAGGATCCCTGGTCTATGGAACTCCCTGCCAGAAGAAGTGGTGACAGCTGTCAGCCTCGACACCTTTAAGA
This sequence comes from Rhabdophis nuchalis, assembly GCA_039707465.1. Lineage (NCBI taxonomy): Eukaryota > Metazoa > Chordata > Lepidosauria > Squamata > Natricidae > Rhabdophis > Rhabdophis nuchalis. The sequence continues at coordinate 8,259,994 of CM077657.1, read as the reverse complement.
AAGGATTAGACGAGTTCATGGAGAACAAGGGTATCCATGGCTATCATGATGGATGCCTAAGGACACCCTCCGGGTTGGAGAGATAGGCAGGATATTTCTCAATGCCATTTGCAGGGAATCATAAGCAGATGAAGACATCTGCTTGGAAAGACCCTGAAGCAAATGGGGAGCCACTGTGTGAGACAGAATGCTGGACCGGATGGGCTGTGACCTGTTCCAGCAAGGCTATTCTTGTGTTCTTATGTACTTGCTGACTTTTCCACTGAAATGTCCAAGGATGTCATGGAATTTTACTTAGAAACAATTGCTGTTAGGTCTCATTTTGATTCTTATGCTAGTTACAGTAAGTGCACGGATCAGGTGAAGACATCTGCTTGGGAAGACCTTGAAGCAAATGGGGAGCCACTGTGTGAGACAGAATGCTGGACCAGATGGGCTGTGGCCTGTTCCAGCAAGGCTGTTCTTATGTTCTTAACTTGATAAAATGAATTGGTTAACTATGACTAATACAATAGTAGCTAGAAAAAATTTGCAGCCAGTGGTTTTTTGTTTTTTTCTGATCTAGAACTGCCAGAAGAAACTCTTAATTTTTCCACAAACCATGTTGTATGACATATTCGTTATGGCATAGCTTATATGGCGACACAGTTTGTCTAAAGAAATGTGCACAGTTTCTATAAAAAGGTCGGATTTTAAAAGCATTGGGTCTCATTTAATTAAAACGAAAACCTGAAGGACGATACACATTTTGATGACTTGTGCTGTTGGCAACTGAGTTGGTAAAATGCTATAAGTATGCTTTCTACTCATTGCCCTTGTTCCAATTTAAATTTTCCATGCCCAGATACAATCTTGACAAGTTGTGTACCCTTTAAAAGAAAGTGCTAATTAGCACAGGATTAAGCTGAGCTGCCAGATACTTCTGGCAGATTTGCTATAGACCCACTGATGTTCTCAGCCGGTGATGAAATAGTGTGTGTGTGTGTGTGTGTGTGTGTAAGCAGGCTCTCTTCATGAAACCTTGTTCATTGTTAACACCTCTTAATGAAAATTTTTACTCATGGATTTCTCCAAAGATTTATCAGTTAATCGAAGGGTACGGGACTTTGTCACCTATTTTCTGAGCATTGAATGTTTCATGGTAGCCTTGTTGCCAACTAGAATTGTATTTCAAAATTGTTAACAGTAGAAATTCAACAGTCAATATTATGAAGCTGATTTTTAGGCCTGGGCACAGTCTGATGCCAGTCTATTAACTTTGGGCATTGCACTGCCTATTGGCTTCTGTGTAAAAGCTTTATATGATTCACTTCACAGTTTCACATTTATAGTGAAAGTGTAAAGTATCTGCCATCCCTTTCATTTTATTTGCATCTGTGATACAAGAACAGTATAGTAGAAAGAGGATCCTATAGGCTATTTTAATCTTGTTCTAAGGTGAATATTAAAAATATGCTGTCCCCTTAATACCATACCATCATCATATCCAAATAAAGTAGGACATTTAGAAATAGTTAATAGATTAATCGTGTCCTGATTAATTGGACAGCTCTTTCCTTCTGATATATAGCTGGATGCATTCAATCATACAAATCAATTTATGACACAAAATAACAGCATTTGCAAAATGTGCTAAGTAAAATAATATAAGAACTATCACACATTATGGTCTTCTCTTATGCATAGACCTAATTTTAAAAGAACCCTTTTTATTTGAATGTAAACCGTTTTTGCATTTAATCTACAAATGGCATCTAACTACCATCAATGGGGGAAGCATTCTGACTGCTCTTCTGTGTAGGGCGATCAACACAACACATGTTTTCATAGTCCCAGAATTATTTTTACGGTCAGATTTTTGCCTTTCAGATTCTGCTGTGCTGTTCTAGCAACGGTCATTACGATTCTGTGTATACCAAACAATTTCAAGCCAACGCTGCAATCTGCCAGGGTAAATAAATCATTGCCTTTTCTATCCTACGACACTGTGTTTTAAGAAGCATAATAATCAATCTATCCCGTGTAAAATGTTTGCAAAGAATATCCCAGAAATCCCCTATTTTTTAAAAGCATATTGCTGTTACCAGCCATTTAGTTGTGTCTGTCCCTTGGATATTCTATGGCAGGGGTGGGCAAACTTTGCAACTTTAAGTCTGAAACATATTAAGAACTAAAACATATGAAGAACGGTTGCAGGAACTGGGTATGTCTAGTTTGATGAAGAGAAGGACCAGGGGAGACATGATAGCAGTGTTCCGATATCTCAGAGGGTGCCACAAAGAAGAGGGAGTCAAACTATTCTCCAAGGCACCTGGGGGCAGGACAAGAAGCAATGGGTGGAAACTAATCAAGGAGAGAAGCAACTTAGAGCTGAGGAGAAATTTCCTGACAGTTAGAACAATTAATCAGTGGAACAGCTTGCCTCCAGCAGTTGTGAATGCCCCAACCCTGGAAGTCTTTAAAAAGATATTAGACAGCCATTTGTCTGAAATGGTATAAGGTTCCTGCCCACGCAGGGGATTGGACTAGAAGACCTACAAGGTCCCTTCCAACTCTGCTATTGTATTGAAGGACTTCAGCTCCCAGACTTCTCCAGCCAGCTTTGCTTTGCTGGCTGGAGAAGTGAGGGAGCTGAAGTCCTTCAGACTTAAAGTTGCAAAGTTTGCCCACCCCTGTTCTATGGAGCAGGACTCTCCATCCCTCTATCGTGCATGTCCTCCTTCAGGTGTGCCTTGGTCATCCCGGTGGCCATTCTTTATAATTTCCAGCCAATGGGTGCTAGGTTTTTCTGCTGATCACTCGTCTCCTTTTTCTGCTGATCACTCCCAGCATGATTGGCTTTTTGAGTGAGTCAGCTCTCATGACATGACCAAAGTATGACATCGTCTGTTTGGTGAACTTGGTGAGGTTTGGTCTAGGGCAGTGATGGCGAACCTTTTTTGCCTCGGGTGCCAAAAGCATGCACTTGTGCACCATTGCACGCACTTGGGTGCCCATCCCCATAATTTAATCCCCCCCATGCCATGCCTGTGCATGCATGCGTGACACCCCGCCCTGCTGCCCTGCACATGCATACACAACTTTCTGGGAGCCTGGGGAGGGCAAAAACGTCCCCCTCCCAGAGGCCAGAAACCAGCCCATTTTCCAACTTCTGGTGGGCCTGGTAAGTCCGTTTTTCATTCTCTGGAAGCTTCAGGAGGCTTTCCTTAAGCCTCCAGAAGACAAAAAGCTGCTGAAAATCAAGGCCGAAAATCAGCTGGCCAATGTGTGCATGCATGCTGGAGCTGACAGGGCAACACCTCGCGTGCCCTCGGAAATGGCTCCGCATGCCACAGGTTCGCCATCATGGGTCTAGGGGTTCTTTGTTATTTTTTCAGCCCAAGGGATGTGTAACAATTATGTAACAGTTGCCTCCAGCACCACAGTTCAAAGGTATTTGGGAAGTATTTTACCAATGGTTGCAGGGGAAAAAAAGGAGTTTGGAAATGAAGAAAGCTAAAAAATAAGTAGATAATACACTTAGAGACAGATATAAATAAGATGAAAAATGTTAGTCGGTGTATGATGAGAATAATGATGCTTAATGTTGATATGACATTACTAGAAGATATTAAGGAGAAAAATGGAGAGTTTTACAACGTTTAAATGTTCAATATATTATAATCCTAGGCTTAGGGAAATAATGTTAATATGAATGTGAAAGATGTGTCAAAAGAGGAACGATGTCGCACAGAGATCTTTGTACCCAGAGGACACACTGCAGAAGGAAAGATGGGATGTTTATTTGTGTAATTGAAAAATAATAAAACTCTTTAAGAAAAAAAGGTGCCCACCCTTTCCTCCTAGCTGTCTGTTTAAAGTCCGCATTTCACAGTCATAAATAGCAATTGGAGAAAAATTATTGTGTTACAAAGTGTTCCAGCTCAAAAACGTTTTTATAAAGATGCAACTCTTTGTTTGCCTAGCTGTCCTTTATGAAATTCTATACAAAAACGTCTTCAAAGTGGATGAAGAAGAATTGAAGACTGCCCTTGAGATGTTTCGAAATGGGGCTAAGAAAAACAGAAATAGTACATCTGTTGGCAGCGAAGATGCACATTTTGACTGCCTTCCTGACCGGGCATCCAGAAATGCTCCGGAAAAAAGGTACGCTCTGAAAATTAAATAATTACAGTTAAAGTCTACGTAGATTTCATGAGATGGTGCTCCAGAGCATTTCAGCATCTCATGTCTAAGCTGGGAAAACTCAATAAGAGGATTGATGGTCAACCCTTTTGCTACCTTTAGCACAACTGGGCTGTTCCCAATTAAGCTGCTCCTTAACAAATTTAGAGGGAGGGCACACTGGATGAAAGAAAGCTGCTATTGTTTTGACCCAGGCTTCCTTAGAAAGCAAGAAGCAAAACCTTGGTCCTGACAAAGCGTCTTGTATTTAAACAACTGTGAATTCCTTTCATTCACAGTCAGCAAGGCTTGGCAAACAGTCTTTCAGAGGAATGTTTATCAACACGAACCTTATCTTGTTTGGAGAGCTGCCAGATAACTAGTTTCCAATTGCAGGGCAAGGCAAAACTTGGCTCAGAGTCTCTTACAGTCACAAACAGAACTTTCCGGATTGAATGAACGAAGTGTTTCCTGCAAAAATCCATTCACCGACCTTTTTTTTTCCTATGGGAGGGGCCAATCACCTTCAAGGTGTGGCTTTATTCTTAAGTCGACCCGGCTTTCTTAGTTGTCCTTGTCTTCTGGCAGCTCTGCACATGTGCACTCTGGGAACAGGCTCCAGCTGTTCCTCTTCCTCGCTGCTGTCTAGCTCCCTCTCTGCCTCTGACGCAGAGCCCACGTCTTGAGTTTTTCTCAACCCCCAGGACTGGCCAATGTTCCTCCCCAACCTCCTCACTGTCCCAACTCTGCTGCCAGCTCCACTGGCCACCGGCAGGCCACAACATCTGTCTGGAATGTATCTAGAGATAAAAGGTGGTGTCAACCCAACCCAACCAGCCACGAGTAGGAAAGCCGGAATTTACACAGCCTTCAGGATAGTATCTTGAATGCTAATGTTAGAGTAGGTATCAGTGGTGAGTTGCAGGTGCTATGCCCCGGTATGCGCATACTGATGCCAGCAGCCATCGTACTGGAACGGTGCTTTGGAGGGCCTGCCTGCCCACCCTCATTCCTTACCTGTATTTAAAGGAAACGGGCAATCTGTGCACGCATAGCATAAGGCACCTGTGTGATGCTTCGCCGAGCAGCTGGAGCATCACAGGCAGTGCGTGTGCATGTGTGTGCAGAGTGCATGCCCATGGTGTATGCCCGGCTCCCGTTGCAGCGTACAGGTTGCAACAGGAGCCGAAACCCACCACTGGTAGATATAGAATCTTAGAACCTCCAGGAGAAACGTCCCAAACTTTACAGTGACTTCATTTTCCTACCTTGCTCACCCTCTGGGTTGAGTTGCTGTTTATGAAACAAGCCATCAACTGACTTTGCTTCTGCCTTGTGTTTGTTGACGGCTACTTTCCCTTCCTCTCCTAGCTGCCATGCAGTCTCTCACGCATGGAAACTCCTCCGTGGGGGATTGCAAAGCCGCTTGTCATCAAGTTGGTCAATGCCGGCTGGCAGCTCCCAGGGGAAGAGCCTCCTCTGTGGCGGGTCCGGCACTCTGGAACGACCTGCCCCCCCGATACCCGTACCATCACGGACCTACGCCTCTTCCGTCGGATGTTAAAAGCACATTTCTTTCATCTAGCCGGCCTGACATAGACTAGGGAATAATTTTAAACTTTGATATTTATTGGTTTTAAATTTATTTATCCAAATTTTAGCACAGATTTAATAAGTTAATTGTCTTTTATATTTTGTATTGTATTGTTGGGTTTTTATCTTTCTGTGCACCGCCCTGAGTCCCTTTTAGGTGAAATAGGGCGGTATATAAATCGAATAAACTAAACTAAACTGTAGGTCAAATTCCAAATCCCGATGCAAATTCCAAATCCAGGGCGATGCTTCCCAGATTATTCAACAGTGGGTGGCACCATAGAGCTGCTGCATTTTGCTTTTCCTGCTTCTGGGTTTGGCGCTAGCCCTGGACAGCGATGGATAGACACGGTGTGCTTGTTGCTGTTGTTTTTGATCCGATGTGTCTTTCATTGTTTAGATTGGAAGATTGGGTAAACTTCGATTCGGGCCACCCGGTGGAGGAAAAATGCAAGCAACTCACCGAGGAAGGAAAGGTTTGGCCATTTTCAGACAATGAGTTTCCATGTGTGCAAGCATCAATGTAGCGTATATATATGCAGGCATCTATGTAGCAGGAAAAAGGGAGCTTGGGCTCAGGGGCTAAGACACTGAGCTTGCCAATCAGAAAAGTCGGCAGTTCGGCGGTTCGAATCCCTAGCGCCATGTAACGGAGTGAGCCCCCGTTACTTGTCCCAGCTTCTGCCAACCTAGCAGTTCGAAAGCACGTAAAGAAAGGCAAGTAGAAAAATAGGAACCACCTTTGGTGGGAAGGTAACAGCGTTCCGTGCACCTTTGGCGTTTAGTCATGACAGCCACATGACCATGGAGACATCTTCGGACAGCCCTGGCTCTTTGGCTTTGAAACGGAGATGAGCACTGCCCTCTAGAGTTGGGAACGACTAGCACATATGTGCGAGGGGAACCTTTACCTTTACCTACGTAGCAGGAAGCCCTGTTTCATGGTTTTACCTCTTCTTCCTTTTAACTTTGCCTCTTCTTCTGATGCTACGCTGCTCTGGTTAAACACTTACATGTCTAAAATGTTTAAATTTGGCTTCAGGGGAGTCAGAGTCAAGGCTGGGAAAATAACATCTTGCAAAACTATACTTAAGATGTCATTAACATACTGCTGGCTTTCCAGAGCTGTGCTACCTAAATATGGCATTTAAATATTCCGTTCTTATACCTCTCCTGTTCTATAGGGGTTTTTTAAGAGCAGTGTCTCCTTTGTCCTGTCCCCCGCGCCCCTTTCTCTGTATGTATTTTTTTCAACTCCATCACTTCTTTTGATATAACAAATAATTATAGAGCCCTTCTCTAGCTTTTTACCACCACTCTGCATTAAATTGCTTTTAATAATAATAATAATAATTTAATACTTATAAACCGCTCCCTCTCCCCATGGGGACTCGGGGCGGTGCACAGGTAAAATAAAAACAATAAATACATACAAACATTTCTTAAAAACAAATTAAACCTAACCTGCGCTAAAATTTCCCATTAAAACTGAACTATACTAAAACTACCCAGTAAAACCCCAAAGACAGAGAGACTATCCTAGGCCGGCCAGACAGAAAAGATGAGTTTTTAATTTAAGACGGAAGGAGCGGAGGTCTGTGGTCATCCTAATATCGGGGGGAAGGTCGTTCCAGAGGGCCGGGCCCGCCACAGAGAGAGCCCTTCCCCTGGGTGTCGCCCGCTGACAGTGTCTAGTGGACGGCACCCGGAGAAGTCCCTCTCTGTGGGAGCGAATCGGCCGTGAGGATGTATGAGGCAGGATCCGATCCCACAGGTAGCTAGGTCCCGAGCCATGGAGCGCTTTAAAGATGATGATTAGCACCTTGAAGCGCATCCGAAAGACGACAGGTAGCCAGTGCAGCTCGCGCAAGAGCGGTGTTACATGGGTGAACCTAGCGGTTCCCATAATTGCTCGCGCGGCTGCGTTCTGGACTAGCTGAAGCCTTCGGGTGCACCTCAAGGGAAGCCCCATGTAGAGAGAGTTACAATAGTCCAGTCGGGATGTCACGAGCGCATGAGTGACTGTGCGAAGGGCGTCCCAATCCAATAGGGGGCGCAATTGGCGAACCAGGCGAACCTGGTAAAACGCCCTCCTGGCCACGGCTGTCACTTGATCTTCCATGGACAGCCGGGTATCCAGGAGGACACCCAAATTGCGTGCCCCATCCACAGGGGCAAGATGTTCGCCCCCTATGGCCAGCGATGGAGTGAGCTGGTTGAATCGGGCAGCCGGAAACCACAGCCACTCGGTCTTGGTCGGGTTGAGCCTGAGTCCGTTACTTCCCATCCAGACATTTTAGATGTCTGGATTTGAATTAACCTCAGATAGTCCTCAAATTACAGCCACAATTGAGCCCAAAAGCTTGTGTTGCTAAGTAAAAAAATGTGTTAAGTGAGTTTGGCCCCATTTTACGACATTTCTTGCCACATTGGTTGATTGCGGTTATTAAATTAGTAACAGGGGTTAAGTGTTACTTTAAGTAAGAGTTAAAGTAACAGGGCTTTAAGTGGCTCTGGACTCCCCCTTGACTGCTTGTTAGAAGGTCGCAAAAGGGATCACATGACTCGGGAACCGTCATTAATGTGGATCAGTTGCCAAGCCTCTGAAATTTGATCACAGGACCATGGGGAGGCTGCAAAGATCAGGTGTGAAAAATAGTCATACATCTCCTTTTTTCAGTGCTGTTGTTAACTTCAAAGGGTCACTGTTCTGACCCTCCTTACTGAGACTAATGACCAGACTGACTGCTTCTTGGCTGCTTGCCCGAACTGACCTTGAACAGACCTGAAGCTTCTGAAACAAGATACACACTGCGACTTGACACAAGGAAATCCGACTCTACAAATTATTCGTTGTTCTCTGCCAACATTTCCTTAACAGATACTTCCTTTTAAACCCTCTTGGGAGGGGCCAGTCATTAGGCAGCTGGGACTAATTACCTCCTTCGGATTCACCTCTCCTGTTACTGACGCTGCCGTCTTTCAATCCTTCTTAACTTGATTATTTTTTGAAAAGGGCTCTGATCAGGTCGCCATGCACATATTTTTTTCCTCAGTAGAAGATAAGCAAAACAGCAACATAAAAACTGAAAAGTGGGACTGGCCAACTATGAGATGATGTAGTTTGTTGCTTGTGTGTGTGAAACTTGTATGCAAATCTTTCTCAGAGTTTGTTGCACAAATTCAAATCCAGAAAGCCCACACAGATAACTGATGCAGCTGGATTCATTAACATAGGAATAGATGAATAAATGTACAATACCAACAGGTGTCTTCCAAGGAAACACAAGGCAGGAGAGTTACAGGCAAACACAGTTTCATTTCAGCAGACAAGCCCAGATAGACTGCTAGTTTACTTCTCAGAGCAGCAGACCGCTTAAGTTTCTGTTTCAATTCTCTGCACAGACTCAGATCTGTTTAAGCTCACATTGGCTGATTTAGTTGCTATGCCTATTCATTGGCTGACCTTGTTCCCATGTCTCTCCCAGTCATGAATATGTTAACAATCTTGTACCTGTGGTTAATACTGAACGTAGTTTAGCCTAGGACTAAGTAGCCCAAACTAGCCCAAACTATGTCCTTTTTAAATTTGGTGGTTTTTGGCTATCAGTTATAAACAGAATTCCCAAGAGGAGAGAACTGCTTTACACTTTGTCTCCTGGATTGGAACAAGCTCTAAATTATTTCAAATAAAAGCAATTAAATTAGCTTGTCTCCCAGCCTCCGAGATTAGTGAAGTGTAAAAACGCCTAATCAGTGGTTCAAGTATTTTTTTATTCCACTGTTTATTGTTTATTGTTTAAACTTATATCCCGCACCTATCTCCTACAAAAGGACTCAGGGCGGCACACAGGAGATTAAAACCAAATACAAATATATAAATACATAATAAATATCCTAAAATCATAATTAAACTAGAAAGCCCTGTGCTGAAACATTTTAAAATTCCTCTGATTAAAAATTTGTTGATCTAAAACTCAGTCGTTATAGGGTGGTCACGCTAGGCCGGCTTGATGGAAGAAGTGCGTCTTCAGGCGCTGGCGGAAAAGGCGGAGGTCCGAGATGGTACGGAGTTCGGGAGGCAGGTCATTCCAGAGGGTTGGGCCCACCACAGAGAAGGCCCTTCCCCTGGGCGTCGCCAACCGGCATTGCCCGGCCGACAGCACCCAGAGAAGACCCTCTCTATGGGAGCGGATCGGTCGAAGGGATGTATGGGGCAGTAGACGGTCTCGCACATAACTAGGCCCTGTGCCATGGAGCGCTTTAAAGATGATCAGCACCTTGAAGCGCACCCGAAAGGTCACAGGTAGCCAGTGCAGCTCGCGCAGGAGAGGTGTTATATGGGACTGCCTTGAGGCTCCCATGATCACACGCGCGGCCGCATTCTGAACTAGCTGTAACCTTCGAGTGCACCTCAAAGGGAGCCCCATGTAGAGAGCATTACAGTAGTCTAGACGGGATATCAAGTGCTTGAGTGACTGTGCGAAGGGCGTCCAGGTCCAGTAAGGGGCGCAATTGGCGGACCAGGCGCACCTGGTAAAACGCCCCCCTGGCCACGGCTGTCACATGGTCCTCCATGGTCAGCCGGGAATCCAGGAGGACACCCAAATTGCGCGCCCTCTCCACGGGGGCTAATAGTTCGCCCCCTATGGCCAGTGTTGGACTCACCTGGCTAAACCGGGACGCCGGAAACCACAGCCACTCGGTCTTGGATGGGTTGAGTTTGAGTTTGTTACTCCCCATCCAGACCCGTACTATAGTTGTTGTACTATTTGATATTTATCTTCTAACTGCCATGTGCAAGTTAACATTCACATATTCTTGGGTGGTTGCTCACCCTAGAACCATGATGGTGAACCTATGGCATGAATGCCACAGGTGGCACGTGGAGCCATATCTGCTGGCATGCGAGCCATCAGCCCCAGTGCACATGCGTGTGCCAGCCAGCTGATTTCCGACCTTCCAGAGGGCATCCCCGAACCCCCCAGAGGCCCTCCAGAAGCCAGAAATGGATAGTTTCTGAACTTCCAGTTGGCCCATTGTGCCCGTTTTTTGCCCTCCCCAGGCTCCGGAGGCTTTCCTGAAGCCTGGGGAGGATGAAAAAGGGCCTCCCCAGCCCCCTGAAGGAAATACCAAGCTCAGATTGGAGCGGCACATGTGTGGGGGAGCATGGGGGGGTTGTGCGTGCATGCACATGTGGGGTCGCACTTTGCATGATGGGTGCCGGAACGCACGCATGCTATTGTGTGTGTGTCCTCACATTTTTGCCACCCAGCAACAAAAAGGTTAGCCATCACTGCCTTTGAATGTGGGAAGCGGCCTGTGGCGATTAGAAGATAACTATCAAATAGTAGGTGCCAAGTGGAAACGAGTAGATAGGTTTGAGCGTTTCCTTTACCGTCGGCAGGCTGAATGCCATTGTGGCCAGCAGCTCTTCTAACCTGCTCCTCTTCAACTTCACAGCCTCCTGAAAGCCCAAGGATGCCCTTTCCCTACAAAGTATTGAAAGCCCTGGACCCTGAGATCTATCGGAATATCGAGTTTGATGTTTGGCTGGAGAGCAGAAAAGGTAGTCTTGTCTTATGATTCATTTTGAGCCGCTGTGGCGCCGGTTAGAGTGCGCTACTGCAGGCTGCTTCTGCTGATCACCGTCTGCCAGCAGTTTGGCAGATCCAATCTCGCCAGGCTCAAAGTTGACTCAGCCTTCCATCCTTCCGCGGTGGATCGAATGAGGACCCAGATTGTTGAGGGGCCATAGGTTGACTTTATAAACTGCTTAGAGAGGGCTGTAAAAGCACTGTGAAGCAGTCAATCAGAAAGGTCAGCAGTTTGGCAGTTCGAATCCCTAGCGCCACGTAATGGAGTGAGCTCCCGTTACTTGTCCCAGCTTCTGCCAACCTAGCAGTGAGAAAGCACGTAAAAATGCATGTAGAAAAATAGGAACCAGCATTCCATTCAGCATTTAGTCATGCGGGCCACATGACCATGGAAATGTCTTTGGACGGCGCTGGCTCTTCAGCTTTGAAACGGAGATGAGCACCGCCCCCTAGAGTTGGGAATGACTAGCACGTATGTGCAAGGGGAACCTTTACGTTTACCTTTACTCTAGTTTATAGACTACAGTCATCCTTCAACAGTCATCCTTGATCCTAATGTAAATCATGTGCCCATGGGGATGCTGGAAAGGCTGTAACTCTGAAAAATGGGCATAACTCACTTTTTTCAGTATTGTTGTAACTTCAAATGGTCAGTAAGAAAACTGTTGTAAGTCGAGGACTATCTGTATTGGGAGTACTACCCTAGAAGGTAGTTCTTGGAGATGAACTCTTAAAACATCTGCAGAGTACCAGATGAGGGAGCTTGCATATACGCAATAATATATTTTAAAAAGGGTGGGAACCCTTTTTGTCAGCAAAAATATAATTCTTATTTTGGAATTATTTGACGTATATTTTGGGTTGGACTAGATGATCTATAAGGTCCCTTCCAACTCTGTTGATCTGACTTCTGCATTGGAGAAGGCTATATAGATGTAATATTCATTGGGTATGCATGAGGTCCTTGCCAGCTGCAGCTAATATCAGGAAAATAAGCCAGTTACATAATATTATTTTCCATGCAAAGAATTCTACCATCAGATTAGTATCCATGAATGCTTGATAAATAGCTTAAGTTTTCTTTTGAACTTCCTTTGTAGAACTTCAAAAAACAGATTACTTGGTTTTTGCTGGAAGACAATACTATTTAGGAGACAAATGTCAGGTTAGTGCTTTGTGTTTACTTAGTAAAGATAATTGTTCAAAGCAATTTTGGACATGCTCTAATTAAATTCACTGAATGCAAACTGTATATTTGGACATTGTGGAAAAGAGTTCTTTAAAATCATTTGCAATCAGAAGAACAAATTTTCCTTGGTTTATTAAACAATAAAATTCCTGGTTTCTGATCCTGACCTAGATGTCTCATTTAAAATGGTCTGTCAGAAGTAGGAATAGGAATATGGAAATGGAAATGGAAATGGAATAGAATAGAATAGAATAGAATACTTTATTGACCAAGTGTGATTGGACACACAAGGAATTTGTCTTTGGTGCAGATGCTCTCAGTGTTCATAAAAAGAGAAGATACATTCATCAAGAATCATAAGGTACAACACTTAATGCTAGTCATAGGGTAGAAATAAGCAATCAGGAAACAATATCAATATAAATTGTAAGGATACAAGCCACAAAGTTACATTCCTGCAGTCATATGTAGGAGGGGATGGGTGATAGGAAGGATGAGAAGACTAATAGTAATCGTAATGCAGCCTTAGTGAATAGTTTGACAGTGTTGAGGGAATTATTTGTTTAGCAGAGTGATGGCGTTCGGGAAAATAGTGTTCAGTTAATTTTCTGAGCTTGCCTATTGTATAAGGAGACCTCAATTAAATTGAGGCTTTGTTGAGGTCTCCCCTTCATAATTCCAACAACACTGTTTTATCCCCAGTTTTCCATTTTGATGATCAACAACCCTTGGAGATGGGGAGCATCTTCATTACATTTAACTTGATGAACCTTTTAGGGCCTGTGGGAAAAATGAAAAGGGATTGCTACATCCATTATCATGACTTACTAGAGTAAACAAGTATAAATCTTGAAAATTTATCGATTTGCTCAAATTTTGTTCCAGTTGTTTTTGATGTGAGTGAGCCAGCTTTCTTTTTTGGATCACCTGCCAAAAAGGGGTTGGAGCACAGGGGGTTCGTGCACAGGCATACCACACCCATAATGCTGTGCACCTGACCAGCCCTCCCCCCCTTCCGCTTTTGACACATTTTTTTTGCCCTCCCCGGACTCCAGAGACTTTTTAAGGAGCCTGGGGAGGGCGAAAACAGCCTCCCTCCACCAGAGGTCCTCCAGAGGCTTCAGGACCAGAGGGCAAAAAATTGGCCCTATGGGCAAACTGGAACTTCGGGAATGGACTTCAGGTTTGACTGTAGAGGCGTTTTTCGCCCCTCAGAGCCTTCAGGGAAACCACCTGAAGGTTCCGGAGGGCGAAAAATGGCCCTACGGAAAAACCAGAAGCCTCCCAAGGGCGAAAAAAGGCTTCAAAAGAAGGCTGAAGTCAGCTGGCCAGCATGTGCATGCGTGCTGGAGCTGACAAGGCAACTCCTCGCGTGCCCTAACAAATGGCTCTGCGTGCCACAGGTTCACAATCACGGCTCTAGGATAACAGAGGTTTCTAATTATGTCCTAAAAGGGACACGGTGGCTCCTGTTACTTGTCCCAGCTTCTGCCAACCTAGCAGTTTGAAAGCAGGTAAAAATGCAAGTAGAAAAATAGGAACCACCTTTGGTGGGAAGGTAACAGCCTTCCATGCGCCTTTGGTGTTTAGTCATGCTGGCCACATGACCACAGAGATGTCTTTGGACAGCGCTGGCTCTTCGCCTTTGAAACAGAGATCAGCACTGCTCCCTAGAGTCGGGAACAACTAGCACATATGTGCGAGGGGAACCTTTAATTAGGTCCTCTTGCTTTTGAGAAAACTTCCATGTATGGACTATTTCTTGATACATACATTTCTGCTTGGCTTGCCATTTCATAACGTATGGATTCTTAACAACCTGATACCTACTGTAGCAAACATCCAGGGCATAAAATATAAATGAACTTCAGATTAAAAACAGTGATTACAAATTTTGTTGGATCTAAGGCAAGGCAAGGCTGGAATAACTTTGAAATGAATGAAACACATCCGTTCAGAAGTTGAGTCTGGATATTTTCACTTTTTGGCAGTGTGGTTGTGCAAAAATGCAAGTATCCTGAGTATCCCTTTGGGTTCACTTAGAGCAGGATTGTCCAATCTTAACAACTTTAAGACCTGTGGACTTCAACTCCCAGAAGCAAAGCTGGCTGGGGAATTCTGGGAGTTGAAGTCCACAAGTCTTAAAGTTGCTAAGATTGGACATCTCTGACCAGAATCTTCTTTTTCCCAGGTACGGCTAGAAACTGGGGGGAAATATTACAATGCCCATATACAGGATGTGGGACAAGATAATATGGTGACTGTCTTCATCGAAGAGCTGGCAGAGAAGTATGTATTTCTTTCCTTTTCATCATATAATTATATTCATTGGGAAAGCTATTGATATCAGAATTTTAGCTGTGCTACTTCAAAAATCATCCTGACAGTGCTAGAACTCATACAAAATCTGACATCTCACTTTCCATATCATTTCTTCAGATAGGCTGGGTTTAATTCTTTTACAATATGGGACATTCAGTTCAACAGTTCCTAACATGAAAAGGTTTTAATTTCATCTCCCAGGGAAAAGGGTGTTGAAAATGAAAGCTTTAATTTTTGTCCTGGCATAACCTTGACACTTAAAAATGTAAGACACAATCTTACGGGACCTTTAAAACAAACTTTTCCCTTGTATTTAGGGTTGTTTTGTTTTGGTGGATCAAATCCCTTGTGATCCATGAAGCTTTTGTGATAATAAATATTAATCTTTAATATGTTTCCTGATTCTTCATTTTTGTTTGAATTCTCTGGAAACTCAACAAATTAATAGTTTTACAAAAAGAACACAGTATGGAACCTATTAAGAGAATAATACCTGTAAGTAACTATAATCAGGAAAAAATGAACAGTTCTCTCACAATTTGATGAAAATGGGCTTATTTTTACTATCCGCTTGTATATAATAAAGACAGTTCTGGGATTTCTTCAGACTATTTTGCTTAAGTTAGTATATAGCCTGATGAAGAGAAGGCTTGGAGGTGATAGGATAGCTGTTCTTCAATTACTGAAAGGCTGATATGGAGAATATTAGGGGAAGAAGCAATGGCTCACAGGAAAATTCAACCTAGAACTAAGGAGGACTTTCCTGACAGAACAGTTAACCAGTGGAATAGCTTGCCTCCAGAAGGTGTGGGTGCTTTATCACTAGAGGCTTTTAAGAAGATACTGGACAGTCACTTGTCTGGAATGGTACAAGATCTTCCGCCTTGGGCAGTGGGGTTGGACTAGAAGATCTTCAATGTCTTTTCTACATCGTGGCGACCAAAACTGTATGCATACTTGGAATACTGCATACAGTTTTGGTCGTCACGGTGTAGAAAAGACGTGGAGACTCTGGAAAGAGTGCAGAGAAGAGCAACCAAGATGATGAGGGGACTGGAGACTAAAATATATGAAGAACGGTTGCAGGAGCTGGGTATGTCTAGTTTGATGAAGAGAAGGACCAGGGGAGACATGATAGCAGTGTTCCGATATCTCAGAGAGTGCCACAAAGAAGAGGGAGTCAAACTATTCTCCAAGGCACCTGAGGGCAGAACAAGAAGCAATGGGTGGAAACTAATCAAGGAGAGAAGCAACTTAGAACTAAGGAGAAATTTCCTGACAGTTAGAACAATTAACCTCTGGAACAGCTTGCCTCCAGAAGTTGTGAATGCCCCAACCCTGGAAGTCTTTAAAAAGATGTTAGACAGCCATTTGTCTGAAATGGTATAAGGTTCCTGCCCACGCAGGGGGTTGGACTAGAAGACCTACAAGGTCCCTTCCAACTCTGCTATTGTATTGTATTGTATTGTATTGTCCCTCCCAGCTCTATGATTTTATACTTTGCCCAAGTACCGTATAAGATGCACCAAGATTTTGAAGAGGTAAATTAAAAATAAAACTTTTTGTAATCTGCAGGCCTCCCAAACCCTCTGCACGCCTCATTTTTTGTGAAAAATGGGACATGCAGAGAGTTTGAGAAGCCTGCAAGTTGCTCCCAGAGGCTCGGGGGGGGAGCAAAAAACAGCCTGGTTTTTGCAAAAACGGGTGTGTTTTTTTGCCAAAAACAGGGCATGGATAGGCTTTGGAAGGCTTGTAAAGTGCTCCTGGGGGCTGAGGGGTGAAAATGACCCCCAAAACGGCCTATTTTCCACTCAGTTTTGCTCTCCTCAGCCCCCAGGAGCACTCTGGAAGCCTCCTAAAGGCTATGCATGGCCATTTTGATGAAGGGGGTGGGGTTTCGGGAGGCCAAAAATGCTGTATTCAGTGTAAAAGACACACCCAGATTTTCAGCCTCTTTTTTGGGGGGGGAAAGGTGCCTCTTATACTCCAAAAAATACGGTAACTTAAAGTTACAACTAATTTAAATTCTAATCATCATAATAGTCAATTTACATTAGTGGTTGGCATCACTGTGCAAACTCAATCATCTTTGTGTAGAACTCTTAAAGATAAGTAGCAATGGAAGGAACAGTAAATTTTAACGTTAGATGCCATAGATCTTATATCATTATGATTTTAAGTTTTGCTTTATGATTGTACTAATTCTGGTTGGGATGATGTGTAGGCATGTTATTCCATTGGTAAATCTGAAGCCTGTGACTCAAGTCACTCCACTTCCTGCATGGAGTGTGATGTCCAACAGAAAAGGAGGAAGTTATCACAAGATACCAGGTGGGTACACCCATAAGTAAAGATAGTAAAGGGATGGCTGGGTAGATTTATTTTATTTATTTTTTATTTTATTCAATTTATATCCCGCCCTTCTCCAAAAGGACCCAGGGCGGCGCACAGGAATTTAAAAGAATATACAAAAATAATACAAAACATATAAATTTAAAAAACTATTAAACAGCAAAACCTGTGCTAAAACCAATTAAGATCCCCAATTTAAAAACTAAGATTAGTCACAGCGGGGGCTATGTTAGGCCGGCTTGATGAAATAAATGTGTTTTTAAACACTGGCGGAAGAGGCGGAGGTTGGTGATGGTGCGGAGTTCAGGGGGTAGGTCGTTCCACAGGGCAGGGCCCGCCACAGAGAAGGCTCTTCCCCTGGGTGTCACCAGCCGGCATTGTTCGGCCGATGGCACCCGGAGAAGGCCCTCTCTGTGGGAGCGTATCGGTCTAAGGGATGTATGGGGCAGAAGACGGTCTCGCATATAACTAGGTCCCGAGCCATGGAGCGCTTTGAAGATGGTCGTCAAGACCTTGAAGCGCACCCTAAAGACCACAGGAAGCCAGTGCAGCTCGCGCAGGATCGGTGTTATGTGGGAGCATCTAGGGGCTCCCGTAATCACCCGCGCGGCTGCATTCTGTACTAACTGTAGCTTTCGAGTGCACCTCAAGGGAAGCCCCATGTAGAGAGCATTGCAGTAGTCCAGTCGAGAGTAGTAATGAACCTTGCAAGCTGCAACTTCTCCAATAATAGTATAAACTTCTCTCTGGGAATGAATTTGTCATCCGTTTTCCCATTCTTCATCATCCAGCTCATTTCTCTGACAATGTTTCTCCACCTTGCCAACTTTTAAGATGGGTGGATTTCAATTTAATTAAATCTGTCCATCTTAAAATTGCTAAGGTTGAGAAACACTGCCCTATTAATTGAAATGCATTGTGACAAGGACTTTCATATTCTTATTTGGGTTAATTTCTTCTGACATATGGTTTTATCTGCCATTTCCTCTTGCACATAGTGTTTTATAAGTGCTTTTACTACTTATGTGCACAGTATTTGTGTAGTAAAAGTCTTTTAAAAATCCTTTCAGGTTAGCACCTCAAGAGCAGATTGGGTAAGAGGTCACCAAAATGTGAATCCTAAACAAATACCTTATTCCTCAGTTTTGATGTCATCAATAATTGACTTGTGAGATCCAGTAGGTCAAACTAAGTGGTGAGATTCAGCCAGTTCGCACTTATTCGGGAGAACTTTAACTTTCTAAGCAGTTCGGAGAACCGGTTGTTGGAAGAAATCTCCTTTTGCTTTTTTCCACTTTCCAGAGCTAATCCTGTAAGGAAGGCAGGAAGGAAACATTTTGGTGCTGTTTCTAGCCTCATCTTTATTGCCCTCCTTACAGAAACTGCCTCTCGGTTAACCCTTATCACATTGTCACAGCGCCCATCGACGTGAGTGATGTTGAGTTGGCCACGCCCACCACGCCCACCAAGTCACATGACCATCGAGCCCCACCTACCCAGCTGGTCATTAGGGCAGAGAACCAGTAGTTAAATTATTTGAATCCCACCACTGATCAAACTTACTAGTAGTTCTTTTTTGTTTTGTTTTCTGAGTTGCTGGACTATCACTGCCATATTTAAGCAATTGTAAGGTAAATGATTCCTGAAGTCAAACTCGATCCCTGGATGAATCATTTTAAAACACTTGGTTTGGCTGAAAGATCCCCCTCCACATTAATTAAAGAGAATCAATTTTGAAAACTTTTATTATTATTCAAGCATCTCTCTTAAAAGAACATTTATTGTTTATGGAGCTGTATGTGAATTCTAGCTAGAGTTATTTTTTAAAAATATTTTTTTCTGCTATTTGGAAATATCCTGGCGAAATGCAATCTTAATGCAGGTTTAAACAGGTAAAATAAAACTGATCTAAACCTGGATAGATACTGCAATAAAGTTACAGTGACGCAAAATCATAAAACTAAGGGAGCATTCAGAAAAATGAAGAATATTAAAATCAACCTTCATCAAGCATTTATTAGGTGAACAAATGTTAGGTTAATCCCTGACATTTTCCTGTGTTAAACTGTAAAGAAACTGTAAGTAGGTTTTTAGACGTGGCACAATCTTGTGTCAAGATCAAAATATTTTACTGGCATATAAATGAAAAGCTTTCTCTGCCCAAAAAGCAAACACATTGAAAGTTTGCAATCTTTTAAGGCAGGGGTCTCCAACCTTTGCAACTTTAAGTCTGAAGGACTTCAGCTCCCAGAATTCTGGGACCTGAAGTCCTTCAGACTTAAAGTTGCAAAGGTTGGAGACCCCTGTTTTAAGGAGTTGCTTGCAAAAAATCTTGGTTCAGGAATTTATGACTGTTAATAACTTTAAATATACTCATAAAGTAGTTATCTGGAGAGATAATGAAGGAAATGGTCATGGTTGATTTTCTATAAGTAGACACTTCACTTAAATATCAGAGGGGGGTGGGTTGGATCTTTTAAGAGCATTCCCACTATCTCACTCCCCAAAGAGCTGAAACCTGCTTTCTAATTACCATCCTACGAATCTATTAAATTACTCTTATGTCTGAAGAGTTATCTTGAATGGGCTAAAAGAGGTGAGGGTTTGAGTTTTGGAACATGACACAGAAATAATCCTTGCTTGTTGTTTGATTCCAAAAAAAGAAGTTTAAAAAAAAATGTTCTTAAACT
Organism: Rhabdophis nuchalis; assembly: GCA_039707465.1. Classification (NCBI taxonomy): domain Eukaryota; kingdom Metazoa; phylum Chordata; class Lepidosauria; order Squamata; family Natricidae; genus Rhabdophis; species Rhabdophis nuchalis. The sequence continues at coordinate 8,240,087 of CM077657.1, read as the reverse complement.
TATCTTTCAAACTTTTTATTATACAATTGCCAGAATGCTTACATGAGGCCCCTTTTGCTGCAGCTTCCTTTCCTCTCTCTTCCCTAC